>JANAVB010001800.1:33707480-33897480 GCA_029216955.1 Iris pallida
ATATATAGAATGATTATATATATAACTATATATACATATAACATAGGAAATGAATATGATATATTAAGATACTTGGAAAAACATTCTAAAACATGTAAAATCTGGAATATTAGTAAGAACAACACAAAAATAATATTAAAACAATATCCATGTGTCCAAATGGGGCTTTTCCTATTGGGATACAATCCTACATGTTGGCACTCTAATAATATCCAAAGGACACAAAATGGCTCAATGGAGACAACCATGGGAATCATTCCTATTGGGTTCCTAACCAATCTACATGAAAAGAAAAACTAATTTGGAGAAGGGATTACCTAGTTTTGGAGAAGGAACAATGTGAGCTTTCAAAAGTGGAAGGAACCTTTGGAGAAGAAGAAGAAGAAGTGGATGAGAATAAAAGGAAGTAGTTTTCTCTCTCTACCCACTCCTACACTATGTGGCCAGCCAAGAGCCTTATTCCCACTTTTTGACTAATTACAAGTTGCCCTCCTATTTCTTTATTAGCTCTACACAAGGTTGCTTAGGGTTTGGGGGTTAAAATGTAAATCTAGTGTTTAATTAGGTCTAAACCTAATCCATGGAGTCATGATTAATCCTCTAACTTTTGATGGTAATATTGTGGGCCATGGCTAGCTAGTGTGTGGGCCCGCTAAGGTAACACTACCCCGGGTCCCCGAAACAAGTCAAAATAAGTCGGAATGAGTTAAAATTCGAACCCGATTCAAATAACCCCAAAATAGTACAAATATAATAAATAATTCCAAAATAATTTTAAAGTGGAAAATTACAAAAATACCCCTGTTTCTGGAAACTGGGGGTGACAAATCTATCCACCTTAAAAAATTTCGTCCTCGAAATTAAAACCAAACATTAGTAAATTTTAAATTCACAAGTCATGGCTAAAAATTTAAAATGATTAAAATCTCAAAAATCGAAGCAGGAATTAAATGACTAATTTATAAATTTAAAGTTACTCTCAATATAAGTCTATCCACCTTAAAAGAATCATCCAAAAACTTAAAAAAGCAAACACAGAAAATTCATACAATTTGATAATCGTATGCGTCTGTCCAATAATCATGATACTCAGAATCTCCGTCATGCAAGTGAGCAAGGCTACGATAATCACAGAGTCCTCAACTACGGTACATACCTCTAGAATTATGGTATTTAAAATTTTTGCATTGCCGCTAGCTTGGCAGCGAAATCTGTGAATCCCACATCCTAGGAATACGTCCATAGTCCGACTATATGTCCTCACTCTGCCTGCTGCATGACCCTAGAGGATTCTAGAATCTCATAATCGAGGCGACCTAGCCCATACGACTTATCTCAGAAAATGTCACATCACAAGAATAAAATTTCATCCAACGAGCAAAACAGATAGAATCGAAGTTTAAGACAGTTATGAGGAAGCAATGCGGAAATGAGATCGAAAGATTGGAACCTGCTATATGCTCTGCTACTGCCTGAGTGGGCTCAACGTCATGGCGAACGCATGCCCGTGTTGGCCTCCTCTAGCCTGCCGCACTCTATCCTGGCCCGCCTGTTGGCTGCACGGGCAGTACAGTCCCTCATCTGGTGATCTGGAGCTCCACAGAATAGACAAACTCCCAGCCTCAATCTACAGACCTCCCCGGTGTGCCCTATCTTCTTGCAGAAGACACACTGGATGGCCTGCCTCTGGCCCTGTCCCTGGTGCTGGGCACGCGCCGGTGCCTGCTGAAACTGCAACTGAGGCTACTGCTGCTGACACTGCCTCTGCTGGAAATATGGGCACTTCGCTGGCCCTATACTCGAACTAGCTCCAAGAGCGTCACTGCTCCTCTTCGGCTTGAGGCTGAAGTCCTCCTCTGCAATCTGAGCCTCCATAAGATCTGCTCGAAGGTCGCATCTCGTCGCCCAGATGTGCGAGTGCGTACTGCATGAATGAGACCCCTCTTGAACTTTCGGGCCTTGCACCCCTCATCCTGAACCAAACTGGGTGCAAACCTGCTCAAGCGAAAGAACTCTGCTGCGTACTCGTCTACCGACGAGTTCCCCTGCACCAAACTGGCAAACTGCCCCTCCAAAGCTGACACGGCTACGTCCGGGTAGAACTTCTCCTTAAAGAGTTTCCTGAAGTCCTTCCAAGATATCCTCTCACTGACGCGGATCCGTGCGGTACCAAGTCAGCACTATATCGAAGAACTGGCTCGCTGTAGATGTCACCCACAGACCTCTCGGGACCTCTGCCAACTCCAGACTCCGCTGGACATCCTCTAGCCATTCGTCGCGTATAGGATACCCTCGGTACCATTGAACTCCCGCGGGTTCATCTTTGTAGTAGAGGTGTGTACCGGGCCTCTCCTGACCCTGCTGCTGTACTGGTGCTCCCTGAACTACAGTCTGTGCACCTCTCTCCACTGCTGCCATAGCTAACTGATGTGAGTTCTCCATAGTCTGTCTCAGTACCTCTGCCTGACGGTGCTGCGCCTCTGCCTGAGCTCTCTGTGTCTGCAACATCTGCTGCGAAGGGCCATCATCCCCTGGGTATCTGTCGATAGCTGAGGCGGCGGTAGAAGAATGTCAGGGATGACCATGGACGGTCTCGCTGCTGGAGGTAGAAGACCTCCTGAAACCGTCGCTGCCGCCGCCTGAAGGGCAGGGACTGATGTGCAGCTCCCTGAACTGCAGCTCCCTCAGCTGAAGGTGGAAGACCTCCGGGAACTGCTGCTGCTACTCCTGCCTGAAGGGTAGGGACTGAGGCTACTGCTCTCTCGACTGCTACTCCTGTATCCGGAGGTGGAAGACCTCCCGGATCTGACCTCTCTGGAACTGTACTGGGCCCTGCTGCCTGAGAGCGAGTCACTGTCATCCTGAAGATGAATTGAACCCAAGAATCAATATGGCACATGATAAGATATTATCAAAGGAGGACAATTGAATTCAAATGCAAGAAGAGTTGTCATGGTAATCAAACAATCAGAAATTTCCTAAAATATGATTGAGTAACTCCTATCATACCCTAGATCCTACATCCTAGTCGCAGGCTCGTAATTAGCACTCTAAGTCGAGCACCATTACGAGATCGCACTAATTACGACTTTGACTGCATGGGCCACCATAAAAACGTGTCACGACCCGCCCTGAAGAGGGGCACGAGTACGTGGTTACGTCCAGCCTACGCCGCAGTATCGGCGGGTAGAATGCTGTATATAGGGTCTGTAAATACTACGACTAAACAAGATAAATGTACCTGTATAGTATATACTCTCCGAATGGAGGTGACATAGCAATACAGTCTCAATCACATATATCAAACTAAGGTAGATAGTACGAAAAAGGAAAATAATAGAATAAACAGGAAATGAGTCCAAGATCCACAAGTCAGAGCTATACACAAAATATCCAGAGTCTCAGAAAATATAATAGGTACTACAAATCTGAAAGTGCTAGCTGGCTCGCAGGCCAGGCAAAACTAGCTAAACTACACTACTCAGGGTGAGCAAAATCTAGTGGCTCTACCAACAAGCCACAGTCTAACTCTAATCCATCAGACTCTACCCCATAGTAGGTCGGGCAATCAGCCTTTGGATCATCTGTAAAATTTGTCAACGATATCCTGTCAAAAATGAGCAAGTACAAACACCAACAACAGTTCCATATGAATTGACAAAAGCTATAGAGACAGTATTGAAATCCAAGACAAGGATATGTAAAGTACAGGGTAAAACCAGCAGGAAATATATACTAGGTGTGAGTACTGAATAGAACAACAATATGTATGTAGGATTGCTTAGGAACTATCCGGGAGCCGAGTTACAACCCTTAAACCAAACAAGGATCGGGGTTGTAACTCTTATCCCGAACAGAACTTAGCCTCCTAGGATAAATAAATATGAAAATGCCTTAAATTATTAGTGCGTCATGTGATTGGTTTGGAAAACATGTTCAAGCTTTCCATCTGACCGGCTACGAATAAATAACAAGTGTGAAACAACAAGTGTGAAGATAAGGCCGGTCACCATAGAAAGTTTAAGTAGCTATGAACAAGTGTCAAGTACAAGTGTGAAGCAACAAGTGGGTATTTTGATCACACAACCACTAATAACTCCCTATCCCCGAATAGTATAAAGGATCCAGACATAACATGTCATGACACGAGATTTAAAAGCAGGTGATCAACCCACTCCCAAGTCCATGTCTATACAAGTACAAGTAACAAATCGAGTCATGTACCAATATACCAAGTAATCCGGGAACAACATCTCATGACAGGATCCGACATATACTAGTCCGTGAAATATCGTGTCTGGAAATCAAGTAAGACACTACAACTGAATCGGATATAGCAGATATCAAGACAATGAAAACTATCAGTGAATGTACTCGCCTGTGGTCCTGAGCTGATAGGGTGAACAGACGCTCAGAGCGATCACAGACCTAAGATAAGATACTATGAGTCAAACAGGACTAAATACTGAAAAAGGAAGCTAATTCAAGTCATGAATGCAAGTCTAAGTCAATATTAGGTCAAACTGGGTCATACTAGGTCACTGGAAGTCAATCCAAGTCAAACTAGGTCAATCGGGATCAAAGGTTGACTTACAGTTGACTTTTGGTCAAAAAGTCAACTCTGGTCAACCCTGGTCAACTCTGGTCAACTCTGGTCAACTCTAGGTTACTCTAGGTCAACTCTAGGTCAAACTAGTCTAATGTTGACCAACTATTGACTTTCAGTCAACTGGTCAACTCTGGGTTGGTTTCGGTCAAATCGGGTCGCTTAAAGGCTAAGTTTGACTCTCGGTTGACTTTTGTTGACTTTTAGTCAAAAGGTCAACCGACGTCAAAACTAGTCTTAGAGTACCATATTTGATCATTACCAACCACGGGAATCAAGTTCTAACTCTATCTTAGGCTTCTAACACAAATATCCTATTCCTAGGCAAAACTAGCATTTACCCTTCTAAGGTAATCCCGATACCTTGCCCAAACCCAAGAAACCCCGTAAATACCCATAGTACTAGCCTAGGCTCCTTAGGGTAGCTAGATATCAACCTATCTAAGGTTTACCGACCAAGATATTTGGGTATCCTAAGTATCTAGGCCATGTTAGGATACGGGGTATCGATTTACCCTATTACCTTATTCTATCTCATGAATTTACCCTTAACACTATCACACTCCCATACCACTCATCACACAACACTCACATGGTATTTCTCACACTCATAGGCTTCTCCTATGGTTTCCTACTTGTTTAGACAATAGGCTACCTATAGGTTACTAAACTATGCACTCTAGACTCTCACACACCCACACAAACTCACAACTACACACACACACACATAGGTAAACACATGGACAGATTTTGTAGAATACATGGACTGTTTTGTAGGGGTTTGTGGACTGATTTTGAGTGGTGTTATGGGCTGTGCATGTGGGGCAAGTTAGGGGCTGATTTGGGTCAAAGTGGGGCTAAATGTGTATTTTGAGTGGGACAAAAGTGGACTGTTGAGTCAAAATAGGACAGCCATGTAGGCTTTGTAGGGCTGTTTGTGGGGGAAAAGTGGGGGTGTTTGGGGCTCTAAAGGATAGCCACTAATAGGTTTCCCCTCCTCCTTAATCACTCACAACTATCTCTCCATCTCCCTCTCTATTCACTCACCATTATCAAACACATAAATCCACAACAACCAATCCCTCTCTCAACCAAACTCTCAACATACACAACACACACAAACACTCAAGCCCATGGCCGAAACCTGCTGCCCCTAGCCCAAGCACAACATCACCACCACACATAATATCCACCATATATATATATAATATAATATATATATATATATATATAATATATATATATATATATATATATATATATTATATATATATATATATATATATATATATATATATATATATATATATAATATATACACATAGGAAATGAATATGATATATTAAGATACTTGGAAAAACATTCTAAAAACATGTAAAATCTGGAATATTAGTAAGAACAACACAAAAACAATATTAAAACAATATCCATATGTCCAAATGGGGGCTTTTCCTATTGGGATACAATCCTACATGTTGGACACCTCTAATAATATCCAAAGGACACAAAATGGTCTCTAATGGAGACACAACCATGGGAATCATTCCTATTGGGTTCCTAACCAATCTACATGAAAAGAAAAACTAATTTGGAGAAGGGATTACCTAGTTTTAGAGAAGGAACAATGGTGAGCTTTCAAAAGTGGAAGAAACTTTTGGAGAAGAAGAAGAAGAAGTGGATGAGAATAAAAGGAAAGTGGTTTTCTCTCTCCTACCCACTCCTACACTATGTGGCCGGCCAAGAGCTCTTATTCCCACTTTTTGACTAATTACAAGTTTGCCCTCCTATTTTTATTAGCTCACAAGGTTGCTTAGGGTTTGGGGGTTAAAAATGTAAATCTAGTGTTCTAATTAGGTCTAACCTAATCCATGGAGTCATGATTAATCCCTCTAACTTTTGATGGTAATATTGTGGGCCATGGCTAGCTAGTGTGTGGGCCCGCTAAGGTCAACACTACCCCGGGTCCCCGAAACAAGTCAAAACAAGTCGGAATGAGTTGAAATTCGAACCCGATTCAAATAACTCCAAAATAATACAAATAATAATAAATAATTCCAAAATAATTTTTAAAGTGGAAAATTACAAAAATACCCCTGTTTTTGGAAACTGGGGGTGACAGAGTAGTCTCGTGATGGCCTTGAACACGGCTAATTCGTGTCAGAACGCGAGTTCTTGCTGTAGGAACCCTAGAGGGGGGTGAATAGGGTCAAGCTAACTAATCAAGCACTTAGCACAAGCTAATGGGCAATTAAAAAATATAAGTGAAAGAGAAGAAGCAATAACAATACCGACAAACGATATATCCTGGTATCCTCCCAAGAGGCACTCCAGTCCCGGAACTCTCTCCGGCTTTAATCCACTATTTGAGTAAATAGTTACACACGAGTTTGGATCCGAAGAACTCGCCAACTTCTTACGAGAGCTTTAATCCGAAGGCCTCTCCGACTTCAACCGAGAGTTTGGATACGAAGACTCTCCAACTTCAACCGAGAGTTTGGATACTAAGACTCTCCAACTTCAACCTTTCACAATAGGTTTTGATCTCCTTATACAATAAGATGAAGATCTTACTTTTTAATAACTCTAACACTTTGTGGATGGCAAATGAAAGCTTTGTAGAGTTGTTTGTGGATAGGCTTGGTGGTTTAGAAATTTTTAGGCTCAAAGCATCAACCTTGAATGAAGGGATTCAAGGCTATTTATAACCAAAGCATTGAAAAGAGCTCAAGGCAACTTTTCAGTCTGCGAACCGGCATACCGTCAGTATGAACCGGCGTACCGGCGGTATACCGGTCTGAAATACAGCGGCTAGAATATAGCCGTTGGGATCATTACCGTCGGTATGAACCGGTATGCCGTCGGTATGCCGAGTTTGTAGACATAAACTTTCTGTGAACAAAATCGGTATACCGTCGGTATTGACCGGTATACGTCGGTATGCCGGTTTTCATCCGAAAATGATCCTGGGCTAATTTCTACCCTAGCTTTCGATTTTACCATCCATTTTTGTGTTTACAATTATTACTAAGACTCATTACAGACTCCAGAAATACTGTAGCAGGTGCAGGCTTCTTCAGAGTCTTGAAATGATGATGGCATGGCTTGGCTTCTTCCTATGATAGGTGCTGGCTTTTTTTCTTGGCGGCAGCTGTCCAAAGATATCCAGTTTGTGAAAACTGAATACCTTCCGGGGGCCAGCGGAACCCCCGAGTGCATGGCTCCGGAGATGTCGTCGGGTGGTTCAGAAAAATATTGGGATCCGTCGTCTTTGGCCCACCATGATTTCTTTTGCATATGTCCACATTGATCTTGCTTATTGCTTTTCTGCATGTACATGTTAGACGAACGAAGCAATATACATAGTAGCAAGTATGATAAGTTTAATGCACATTATGACAATGCTGAGTTTAAGTATAAGTGCTAAGGTGATAGCATAAATTTTAGTGATATCATAATGATTAAACTTAATTGAATGACCACAATAAAAAACATAGTTTTAATTTTGGCAACCCAATTAAATTTAAGATAGATAAGCTCATATCACTAATATGTAATAAATAGGCACATATCACCAAAGGTATAAGTATAAGTAGAAATGCTATAGCGATAGTATGAAGATAAGTGATAATGAAATGCTAAACTTAACAGATTAACCATATTCAAAAATATGATACAATCATTGGGCCAACAATCTCCCCCTTTTTGATTATGGCAACTCGGTTAAGTTTAGTATGGACAGAATAGATGCATGTATCACTAATATACAAAAGACATAAGAATATCACTAAAAGCATACTACTTAGATTACTTATAAATACATACTTAAACTTACTTCTCCCCTTTGACATGATCAAAAATAGGCTCCCCCGTACTAAGAGATAAAAAGAAATCAATCTCCAGCATAAAAATCAAAGCATGGAGAACTTATAGACAATCATGATCAAGATATACTAATGAAAAACAATGGGAGAAGGGTGTAATGACAAGTTTATAAAGCTACATAGCCAATGTAGAACATCAAATATTTAAAAGAAGCATGTCAAAACACAATATAGTTGGTAAAACAAATAAATTAAAAAACAATCAAAAAATAGTTTTACCAACTTGAAATCCAAAAAAGAAACTCCAAAATATATTATATATGAATTAAAACTCTAGTTTTGGAAGGAAGCGATATACCAATTGAAATAAAAGATTTCAATCAAGGATTTCAGTCAAAAGCCCATGAGGATTAGATAATTGCAAAGTAATTGATATAAAATAATCTCTTTATTTGTAAATCTATTTGCTTACCCAAGTTAATGCATTTGAACTCAATTAACTTATCATGCTATGTGAATAACCTTTAGAAAAACATGAAGGTAAAGGAGAAAAATACTTGAGAAAGAGACATTCATTCGACTTAAATGCTCCTCCTCAAAGTATTACCAATATAGATAAACAAGAATTTTAGGTAAGTCCTCAATAAGAAAAGCCAAATCAATTAAGTATATAAGGGAAGCCAAACCAATGAAAGCAATAGTCATCAAGATAAGATATGAAAGTTAATATGGGTTAAGTGCATTTAAACCCTCCTTAGATGTCACGAAAACGCAATTAAAGACTCCCTGATTTAAAAAATCTACGCTGTTTTGATTTTGCTCAATTCACCCTCCCGCTGTTAATAACCGTTAAAATGGCCTAAAAAGACGATTTTACCCCTCCCTCACTCCCCTCTCTCTCTCCGGTGGGGGGGCGGGCGGGCGCCGGCGGAGGGAGGAGGGGGGTTCGGGGGGGGGGGAGTTCGTCGGCGACGGGAGGAGGGGGGGCTCGCCGGCGGAGGGAGGAGGGGGGTCGGGGGGAGGAGGGGGGCGGGGTCGGGGGGGCTGGCGGAGGGAGGAGGAGGGGGTCGGAAGGTCTGGCGGAGGGAGGAGGGGGGGAGAAGACCGACCGGCGGAGGGGCTGGCCGGTGGGGGAGGAGGGGGGTCGGAGGGAGGGGGCTGGCGGAGGGATGAGGAGGGGGGTCGCAAGGACTGGCGGAGGGAGGAGGGGGGGTCGGGGGGAGGAGGCCGGCCGGCGGAGGGGCTGGCGGAGGGAGGAGGGGGGTCGGGGGGAGGAGGCCGGCCGGTGGAGGGACTGGCGGAGGAGGAGGGGGGGGGGGTCGGAGGGGCTGGTAGGGAAATAGGGGAGGGGTAGTTTAGGTATTTTTTTTAATTTTTTTTAAAAGTTAACAGCCATTTAACGGCAAAATAGACGGTAGGGGGTAAATCGCTCGCTCGTGCGGGCGAACTAATGGGGCCAAACTGCATTTTGGTCTAAGGAGTCTTATTTTACGAACGAGGCAACTCTAAGGAGTGTTTAAATGCACTTTACCCAAGTTAATATAAACAAGATGACTTATTTAATCCATATAAAGAAAAAAAAGAGATAAATAATAAAGACACTGCATATACTCTCATAAAACCTTCACAAATAAAAATATCATGACCTCAATCAATAGGATATAAAATTGAAGAAATATGGTCAATGATGAACTAGGTATACGACATATTAAAGGGTATAAATAAATAGGACCAATTAATTTGCTCCCCCTCAAATATGCGTATCTAGTTCCAAAGCACTTATAGCATAAAATAGATAACTACAAGATCTAGGGAAAAAATCAACTATGGATTTCTCTCCCTTGTTCGATGTATAGGCTAAAATATCGTCAAAAGACGAATAACATCATATTAGTCAAGAAGAGATATACAATTAATAGCCACTAAAGATGAAGGATCAAAAGAATATTCTAATTAAGCACGTATAATCAAAAGATGGCATACATTAACCTATATAGAAGGATCTTATTATAAATATGAAAGATCAATATGTGTTATCTTTTGAGAAAATGTCATCATGAAAAAGAATAAAGAAAATTAAGAACAATCATAATGATAGACAGAATATAGCTCAAAAATAAAATAAAAATAAAACTCAAACATCATGTCCATGATTATCTATTTAAGAAAGAATCAACCAATTTATTACTTTACATGGACTAGGTATGTTTCACCATATATGTACCCATCAACGGGTAAAATCCAAATCTTGCTAATGGTAAATAATAAACCATAAAGGTCAAATAGCACAGGCCCATATGTGGCAATCCATGAGTAGTCAAGGTAGGTAATAAATTAGTTTGATAATCACATAAAATATAGGACTACTCAACCATTATGATCTTTTATCAATAAAAATAAACAAGTTAAACATGATCCAACAAATCTCATAAAGAAAATCCCAAACCCATATTTATGATAAGATCTCATAAATCAATAAAAAATATGAAAAAGAGTCATTCTCTTTTAAATGATTGCAAATATAATCAAGAAGAGATGTAAATGATAATACGATGAAATTATGACTCAAAAGTGAGAGAAATTTAAGAGATACATGCTAATGACTAATAAGGAAGGAGACTTAAGAAAGGAATCACAAACCTCCAAGAGAAAACAAGATCTAATCAAGAATTTGTAAAACTAGTTTTAGAGAACAAACATATGTATCTAAAATAGGATACAAATTATATTTAGAAGAATCACAGATCTTGTTACGTAAACTAGCATATCATATATAGATTGAAAAGAAAAACAATAGCTAGATGAGTGGAAGTGAACCAAATTATATAGCTTAACAATATAACATAAATAAGCAAGCTACATAACTAATTAAGATTAATAAGGTAGGCCATTAACAAGATAAATGTGCTCATTTAATCTTAAGTCAAACACTAAAGATACTTGCTTAAGCATAGAGTTCACAAAGAGGGCAATACATTTTGAATGAACAAAATGGTTTATAGACTCTTTACTAAACAAGGATAAGAGCATAAGATGACAATTAAATAAATTAATCTCTTATCAAGTATATGCCAAAGAGATATTCATGAAAACATAATAAAATAAATCTCTTTGCCAAGTATTGAGATTAACCCAAAATAATAAAATAATAGATCGATCTAGAGAATGCAACATATTATATCCAATATAAAACAAGTGTATTCTCTAGAAATGAGAAATCTCAACACAAATGCTCAACCCATAGTAGCTAAGGACATAAGAAGTATGATATATTAATTATATGTATTCTCATGTGCTACAAAAATATTAGTGGGCAACAATAATTCAAAAGAAGCATATGCCCAAGAAGTGAGCAAAGAAAGGTCATTAAGATCAAGAAAGCTAATTAAGAGCTAAAGATAGCAAGAGACACATTTTTCAAAAGCTTTCATAGTGCACCATAGTAAAATATAAAAATATAGACAAAAAATACACTAATTTAGGAGGTGAATTTAATAAGCAAGGTAAAGCACAAAATCATGTGATCCTTAAAATCACTTCCATAAATAGTCATGAACAAGACACTAATAAATATTTTCTCTCAACATCCTAACTTAAAGGTATAAAAAATAAATATCAAAAGTTAGGAATAATTTATATATATGAAACTATATATATGTCACGCCCCAGAACCAGAATACTGGAGAGCGGGGGCAGATATAGCCAGCTACGTATATTGAAATGGAAACCACCTCGATATACGGTCACGGCTGTCTAGATATATGAGGGTTTACTACAAGCCAACAGTCTCTTATGGTCATGAACAAGCCTAATGTCTCAATCACAAGCAAGTAAGTAAGGTTGCAAGATGTATGATAATTAAATATACAATAATAAGGCATCCCAAATATCACATATTCAGCTGATCATGAAGCTAGTCATTACAAAATGTTAGGACTAGCAAGAGTTTAGTCGTACATGATCAACCCTAGGATTTGTTAATCATGTTTACAGCCCTTAGGCAGATAGTAAGTAAAAGTGCATCGAGCTAACATGTGCTCGTCGGTTAAACGCCTCAAAAGAATAGTTTTACAATGAAGTGGGCAAGGCAAAAAGGGAAAACCCACTCTTGGCCCGGGTTTCGTCTAGTTGTCACCATTGGGCTGAAAACTTGGTAGATCCTCGGGAGCTGCTCCAAAATCTGGCCACACAAACCAGCTGGGTAACCCCAGAAAGAGCAAGTGCCACAAGGGGGCCACGAAATAAGAACAAAAGCCAGCAATTAGCACAAAAAAATTTAATATTAAAACTAGAATTTACGAAAATATGGCAGGGTGATATACGACGAGATAACCATGGAACTTTTCCGATAGCCAGGTTACAACCCGTAAACCAAACAAGGACCGGGGTTGTAACCCTTCATCTGAACAGAAACTTGGTTTCCCACCATTTATCGGCAAGATAATAATGCAAGAAATCAAGACATGGAGCAATCTGTACTGGATCAAGACATGGCTAGACTGGTTATACCTCATTCAATCAATCACGGCCAAGCAGATACTACGGCTTACTACTTTAACTAACTAGGGTTATCACAGGCCTAATTACTAACAAAATGCAGTGAGATTATACCACAGCCACAAGCCCTGCAGACCATCCAGGTTACCCAGGTCGAAAATTAGGGGTTGAATTCTGGTGGGTACAACGTCCAGGAAACACATGTACCCTTAGGTGACTTAGAAGGTGCAACACATGACAGTGTGCTGGAAATGCGCCCTACTCGGCAGGCTACAGATCCCAAGAGCGCCCAGGTAACGGGATTGCCTGTAGCTGTGTCATCTCTTCATGACTACTGAGTTATTCTAGTTATTAACCTTAATCTATTTTAGTAGGTACTCATGATCGTGGTACTCAGGAGTTCTATCCTAGACATGATGCAAGACAGGACAAGTGGATTTAATAAGCAAGCAAGAAAGAACTACCCACGGTGTCAAGGCAGGTCAAGTTAAGTTAGCCGTCGCAACAGCATTAAGTTATCAAGTCAAGCTACAAGTCAGGAGTGCGCCGCCACGGGCCACTATCAAGTTATCAAGTCACCAGGATTAATTACAAGTTACAAGTTAGGTGTGCACCCCACTGGGTCACTAGCAAGGAGGTCAGAGAATACCAGGATCATAATCCACAGAAAATCCTGAGAACCGTACTAGTCATAAACAATTACTTGAAAACCGTGTTAGGCCGTGTCGGGTCAAGATGGTCGTGCTGTGTTGAACAGATCTCAGGAAAGCCCAATCCACAAAAGAGAAACCAAATCGAGAAATAAAACCAATACTCCAAGAGCCAATGGGTTAAGCAAGGGGTCAGGGTGCAGCGTACGCGTAAAAACACGCACGCAGGGGAGCTGCGTATGCACAAAAGCACGCACGCAGGAGAGCTGCGTACGCACAAAAGCACGCACGCAGGAGAGCTGCGTACGCGTAAAAACACGCACGCAGGGGAGCTGCGTACGCGTAAAAACACGCACGCAGGGTCTTTCTCTATGGCTGAGAAGAGGCTCCAATGGTTCCCAAAACTTCAAGTTATCACAACTTGGCCATCCGAACTCCAAACCCGGATTTCCAAAGTTCCAACTAGGATGAAATGGAATTCTCTTCCACATGGAAACATCAAAACCCATAAAAATCCAACTTAAATAGATCAAAACCATGTAAAACCAAAAATAGGAAAAACTTAGATCTAGAACAATAGAGACTCCAAATCACAAAATACCAAGTTCTAATGTTGATCACCATGTCCTAATATAGCAATTGGAAAAATAAAATAGGGTTCTCATGTGGTGGCAAGGTGCACTTGCCTATGGGTTAGTGTTGTGTAAAGGAAGGAGAAGAGTGTTGTGTAGAGGAAGGAGAAGAAGAAATTAATGGAGGTTTATGAGGAGAGAGAAAAGGTTGGTGGAGTTTTAAAGAGGGTGGGATGTGGTATGTTGAGGGTGGAGCATAGGCTAAGGTGTTCCAATACACATTAAACCAACCCAAACCAAACCAATTAAAACCGAGCTATGTCAAAACCCAAAATACGAGAAATACCAAAATTCTACAAGTTGAGAAAAATAAAATACATGCCAAAATCCAGATACGAGTATAATACGAAATACTGGAAATACGGGAAATGAGGGTGACAACTCTACCTACCTTAAAAGAATTCCGTCCTCGGAATTTAATCAAGGAGCTAGAGATTGTCACGACAGGCTACATTAAGCACAGGCAAGTTACACTAAGCAGTTCAATCATACAATCATACAATGCAAGCAAGGAAGGGAAAACGTAAGGCATAAGAAAGACATTATACCTCACGAGTCAAACAGGTAGGGGTATCGTGATCGGATGTCGTCCTCATGCTCCCACGTTGACTCACCTAGAGAGTGATGACCCCAAGCAACACAGACTAATTTAATAGTCTTGTTCTTGAGTATCTTCTCCCTCCGGTCCAATATAGACACGGGCCTCTCCTCATACGAAAGGTTGGTACCAACAACCAATTCCGAATGGTCTAGGATGTGGCTCGGGTCTGAAATATCCGTCGTAATTGGGACACATGGAATACATCATGCACCTCACTTAGCGACGGCGAAAGAGCGAGACGATAGAATACATCTCCTACTCGCTCTAGAATATCGAACGGCCCTATATACCTAGGACTAAGCTTTCCCCGTACGCCAAAGCGAATGACGTCGCGGTTAGGCGAGATCCTAAGGAATATATGGTCGCCGACAGCAAATTCTAAGGGACGCCGATGAGCATCGGCCCAATGGCGCTGGCGGTCCTGGGCAACTCAGAGGTGATCTCTGACCTTCCTGACCACTTCAACCGTCTGGGAAATCAATTCGGGTCCGAGCATCTGCCTCTCCCCGACATCGTCCCATGCTAGCGGAGATCTGCACTTCCTGCCATAAAGAGCCTCGAAGGGTGCCATCTGGATACTGGCCTGATAACTGTTGTTGTACGAGAATTCCACTAGGTGCAGATGATTCTCCCATGAACCACCGAAGTCAAGGGTACAGGATCTCAACATATCTTCAAGGGTTTGGATTGTGTGCTCTGATTGACCATCCGTCTGCGGGTGATAAGCTGAGCTGAATTGAAGGCGAGTCCCCAAACTCTTCTGCAAGCTGCGCCAAAAGTGTGATATGAATCTTGAATCCCTGTCCGAGGTGATGCTGATTGGCACCCCGTGAAGCCTGACGATCTGCCTGAGATACATCTCTGCTAACTGTGCCGTCGACTGTCCAACTCTGAATGGAAGAAAGTGTGCCACCTTGGTAAGCCTGTCCACAATTACCCAAATAGTATCCTGCCGGCCGGAGATCTGGGCAATCCGGTCACGAAATCCATGGTTATATGTTCCCATTTCTATTCCGGGATCGGTAAAGGTTGAAGAAGTCCAGCGGGCCTCTGATGTTCAGCTTTAACCTGTTGGCAAACCAAACACCGAGAGACAAATCGGGCTATCTTCCTCTTCATGCCATTCCACTAGAAATGCTGACGAATATCACGGTACATCTTCGTACCACCCGGATGAATAGAATATTGTGAACTGTGGGCTTCTGCCATGACTTCATGTCTGATATCTCTACTGGGTACACAAAGACGAGTGCCGTGCCGAAGTGTACCGTCTTCATGGATACATAACTCTGGCCTTCTTCCTGCTTCACACTCTGCTCTGAGTCGCTGGATCTTGGAATCTGTTGACTGCGCCACCCGGATTCTCTTAACTATGCTGGACTGAACCTGTAGGCTGGCCATCAATGCCACGCTGGTTGGAAGAACCACTTCAATTCCCATCTTCTGAAGATCTGCCAATAATTCTGGTTGCGCCGTCAGGAAATAAACTCCGACTCTCATGCTCAATGCATCTGCTACAACGTTGGCCTTCCTGGGATGATACTGCAAATCCACATCATAGTCCACTAGTAGCTCGAGCCATCTTCTCTGCCACATATTAAGGTCCTTCTGGGTGAAAATATACTTCAGGCTCTTATGATCAATAAAGATCTCTACTCTATCTCCGTACAAGTAGTGTCTCCACAACTTCAAGGCAAACACTACCGTCGCCAATTCCAAGTCGTGGGTCGAGTAATTCTTCTCATGATCACGTAGTTGATGTGACGCATAAGATATTATCTTTCCATGCTGCATCAAGACACACCCCAATCCTCTGTCTGAAGCGTCGCAATAAACTGTGAAACCTCCGGTCCCATCTGGAAGGGTGAGAATGGGAGCCGTTATCAAACCTTGCTTCAACTTCTCAAATGATTCCTGATACTCTGCTGTCCAAACAAACGGCACATCCTTGCAGGTCAACTGGGTCATCGGCGCTGAAATCCTTGCGAAATCTGAAACGAACTGTCGGTAGTAGCCGGCCAATCCAAGGAAGCTGCGAACCTCTGCCACTGAGCTGGGTACCGGCCATGACTCGATAGCCACAATCTTCTGGGGATCCACTTCCACTCCTCCTCGGGTAATGATGTGACCCAAGTAGGATATGCGATCGAGCCAGAACTCGTATTTACTGAACTTGGCGTACAACTGATGCTCCCTAAGCGTCTGGAGGACGACTTTGAGATGCTGCTCATGCTCTGCTTCACTCTTGCTGTAGACCAGGATGTCATCTAGGAACACGATCATAAATTGATCCAAGTAAGGCATGAAAATGCGATTCATGAGGTCCATGAATACGGCCGGCGCATTGGTCGCTCCAAAGGGCATAACAAGGAACTCCTAATGTCCATACCTCGATCTGAATGATGTTTTCGGGATGTCCTGCTCTCTGACTCTGATCTGGTGGTATCCCGACCGCAAGTCGATCTTCGAAAACACTGAAGCCCTCTGAGCTGATCAAACAAGTCATCTATCCTCGGAAGAGGGTATCTGTTCTTGATTGTCACCGAATTCAAGGTACGATAATCAACACATAGCCTGGACGTACCATCCTTTTTTCACAAGAAGCATCGGGGCTCCCCAAGGCGATCCACTTGCACGGATGAATCCCTTGGTCCTCAGTTCTTCAATCATTTTGTATAAAATTTCCAACTCTGAAGGCGCCATCCTGTAGACTCGCTCTGATACTGGTGCTGTCCCGAGAATCAAGTCTATAGTGAACTCAATCTTCCGCTCCGACGGCATCCCTGGAAGCTCCTCTGGAAAGACATCTGGAAACTCTTCAACTATCCGGGGTAACTGTACTGCTGCTACTGCCATCCGCAATGCTGGGGAAGATGGCTCCACTGTGCCTCTGGAAAACGAAAACTCTGGCTCGCCGGGGATACTAAAGACAACTCTGCCAATATGGCAGTCTATCCTAGCATACTGGTTCCTCAACCAATCCATGCCTAGGACTACATCATAGTCTGCCATAGGAAACTCCATGAATCTAGCGGGGAACTCCCTACCGCTAACTACGATCCGACACGAGGAAAACACTCGATCAACTCCCACAAGGCCATTACCAGTAAGTTATTGAGCCTCACTGATAATGACTCGGGCTCTAATCCTATCCGTGTCGCGAATCGTGCAGACATAAATGAATGTGATGCACCAGAATCAAATAATACAGACGCTGGAGAGGAGTTGACGAGAATAGTACCTGCCATAACCTCACATGGTGTAACTTCTTCTTCCATAGCCATCATCATGGCCTGACCTTGTCCTCTGGCTGCTGGTCCCTTCTGCTGGAAATCTCTCTGCCTGTTCTGGATCTGAGCTTGGGCCTGTGCATACTGGGGGGTGTTGCTGGAATGCGTGAGACTGAGGCGGCAAGGGCCTCGAAGACTGATACTGCTGCTGCTGAACTGGTGCTGGGGTCGGTCCTCTCACCGAAGAGCTAGAAGGGTTGGATGCTGATGAACCACCCCTATTCGGGCAAGCCCCTATTCTATGATCTGCTAGTCCACAAGCCAGGCACAATCCCTGCGCCCTGCGACAGTCTGCCACCACATGCCCTGGCTTCCCGTAATGAGATCATCCCATCGCGGAAGTCTGCTTCTGCTTCTGCTGCTGCGGGTACGTCGGGGTCGAATGCTGAACCGACGTTACTGAGGCCGCCCGCCTCGGAGTTCCAATGGTCAATCCCCTAGCTGCCGGGGCTGGAGCTGATGATTGGTGCATCTGACTGGGGACCGCTTCCTACCTCCGGTCCTATCTATGATCCTCTGGGAGGTGTACTCATGCCTCCTAGCTGCTCTCAAGACTGCATCGAACGTCTGGTGCTCGAACTGCTCAACCGCCAACAAGGTCTCCAAATGCAGTCCCTGCTGGAACCGCTGGGCCCTATCAAACTCGGTCGCCACCAAGGTGGGGACAAACCTACTGAGTCTAGAAAACTCCGATGCATAACTGTCGACCGTTCTGCCTCCTTGCTTCAAGTTGGTAAATCTGGTCTGCAGGTCGTACCGAGCCACATCATCGAAATACTTCGTCTGGAATCTCTCTCTAAATACTGCCCAAGCAATGGGTGCCACTGATCCCATGGCTTGTACCGCCCACCAACTGCGAGCCAAGTCCAACAACTGCAGGCGTACCACCGCCACCTTCTCATTGGGTGTCCTAGCTGCTTCCAGAATCACCTCGGTATCCTGAAGCCATGCATCCGCGGCAATCGTATCCTCACTGCCGTCGAAGAAAGGAGGGTTCAATCGCTTGAAGCTGTTTGCCGCCTGGTTTCCTGGATGTCCGCCTCGGGTCAAAGCATCTTGAACTGTCTGGTACAGGATGTCGCTTCGACGATCCTGGAAAGCTATCAAGGTTCTGATGAGGCCTACTAAGGTACCATCATCTGGCTCTGCGGGCTGGACGGGCCGAACCGGTGACTCCTCCAGTAGGCACAACTCTGGAGGCTACCCCGTAATGCTGGGCTTGATCTCCGGGTTGCTGCGGATCCACGGGAAGTGCTCCACCTCGTTGATCGATAGGACCAGGTACAGTACAGCTGAAGAAGACGACACAGGGAACAATAAGAAAAGGACCAGGACAGATCAATGATAAAGCACAGGATCAGGGCAAGAATCCAGGGATTCAGAGGATACGAACAGGGATCAAGGACGAGTACTGATTGAGACATCTATCTGGTAAACCCTCACATATCTTGATTTACAAGACCTGCATGGGCCACCACTTAAACCATGTCACGCCCCAGAACCAGAATACTGGAGAGCGGGGCAGACATAGCCAGCTACGTATATTGAAATGGAAACCACCTCGATATACGGTCACGACTGTCTAGATATATGAGGGTTTACTACAAGCCAACAGTCCCTTATGGTCATGAACAAGCCTAATGTCTCAATCACAAGCAAGTAAGTAAGGTTGCAAGATGTATGATCATTAATATACAATAATAAGGCGTCCCAAATATCACATATTCAGCTGATCATGAAGCTAGTCATTACAAAATGTTAGGACTAGCAAGAGTTTAGTCGTACATGATCAACCCTAGGATTTGTTAATCATGTTTACTGTCCGTAGGCAGACAGTAAGTAAAAGTGCATCGAGCTAACTGGTGCTCGTCGGCTAAACACCTCAAAGAATAGTTTTACAATGAAGTGGGCAAGGCAAAAAGGGAAACCTACTCTTGGCCCGGGTTTCGTCTAGTTGTCACCATTGGGCTGTAAGCTTGGTAGATCCTCGGGAGCTGCTCCGAAATCTGGCCACACAAAACCAGCTGGGTCAACCCCAGAAAGAGCAAGTGCCACAAGGGGGCCACGAAATAAGAACAAAAGCCAGCAATTAGCACAAGAAATTTAATATTAAAACTAGAATTTACGAAAACATGGCAGGGTGATATACGACGAGATAACCATGGAACTATTCCGATAGCCAGGTTACAACCCGTAAACCAAACAAGGACCGGGGTTGTAACCCTTCATCTGAACAGAACTTGGTTTTCCACCATTTATCGGCAAGATAATAATGCAAGAAATCAAGACAGGGAGCAATCTTGTACTGGATCAAGACATAGCTAGACTGGTTATACCTCATTCAATCAATCACGGCCAAGCAGATACTACGGCTTACTACTTTAACTACTAGGGTTATCACAGGCCTAATTACTAACAAAATGCAGTGAGATTATACCGCAGCCACAAGCCCTGCAGACCATCCAGGTTACCCAGGTCGAAAATTAGGGGTTAAATTCTGGTGGGTACAACGTCCAGGAAATGCATGTACCCTTAGGTGACTTAGAAGGTGCAACACATGACAGTGTGCTGGAAATGCGCCCTACTCGTCGGCAGGCTATAGATCCCAAGAGCGCCCAGGTAACGGGATTGCCTGTAGCTGTGTCATCTCTTCATGACTACTGAGTTATTCTAGTTATTAACCTTAATCCATTTTAGTAGGTACTCCTGACCGTGGTACTCAGGAGTTCCATCCTAGACATGATGCAAGACAGGACAAGTGGATTTAACAAGCAAGCAAGAAAGAACTACCTACGGTGTCAAGGCAGGTCAAGTTAAGTTAGCCGTCACAACAGCATTAAGTTATCAAGTCAAGCTACAAGTCAGGAGTGCGCCGCCACGGGCCACTATCAAGTTATCAAGTCACCAGGATTAATTACAAGTTACAAGTTAGGTGTACACCCCACTGGTTCACTAGCAAGGAGGTCAGAGAATACCAGGATCATAATCCACAGAAAATCTCGAGAACCGTACTAGTCAAATAATACTTGAAAACCGTGTTAGGCCGTGTCGGGTCAAGATGGTCGTGCTGTGTTGAACAGATCTCAGGAAAACCCAATCCACAAAAGAGAAACCAAATCGAGAAATAAAACCAATACTCCAAGAGCCAATGGGTTAAGCAAGGGGTCAGGGTGCAGCGTACGCGTAAAAGCACGCACGCAGGGGAGCAGCGTACACGTAAAAGCACGCACGCATGGGAGCAGCGTACGCATAAAAGCACGCACGCAGGGGAGCAGCGTACGCGTAAAAGCACGCACGCAGGAGAGCTGCGTACACACAAGGGCACGCTCGCAGGGGAGCTGCGTACGCACAAAAGCACGCACGCAGGAGAGCTGCGTACGCACAAAAGCACGCACGCAGGAGAGCTGCGTACGCGTAAAAACACGCACGCAGGGGAGCTGCATACGTACATAAGCACGCACACAGGAGAGCTTCGTACGCACAAAAGCACGCACGCAGGAGAGCTGCGTACGCGTAAAAACACGCACGCAGGGGAGCTGCGTACGCGTAAAAATACGCACGCAGGGTCTTCTTCTCCATGGCTGAGAAGAGGCTCCAATGATTCCCAATACTTCAAGTCATCACAACTTGGCCATCCGAACTCCAAACCCGGATTTCCAAAGTTCCAACTAGGGTAAAATGGAATTCTCTTCCACATGGAAACATCAAAACCCATAAAAATCCAACTTAAATAGATCAAACCATGTAAAACCAAAAATAGGGAAAACTTAGATCTAGAACAATAGAGACTCCAAATCACAAAATACCAAGTTCTAATGTTGATCACCATGTCCTAATCTAGCAATTGGACAAATAAAATAGGGTTTTCATGTGGCAAGGTATACTTGCCTATGGGTTAGTGTTGTGTAAAGGAAGGAGAAGAGTGTTGTAGAGGAAGGAGAAGAAGAAATTAATGGAGGTTTATGAGGAGAGAGAAAGGTTGGTAGAGTTTTAAAGAGGGTAGGATGTGGTGTGTTGAGGGTGGAGCATAGGCTAAGGTATTCCAATACACATTAAACCAACCCAAACCAAACCAATTAAAACCGAGCCATGTCAAAACCCAAAATACGAGAAATACCGAAATTCTACAAGTTGAGAAAAATAAAATACATGCCAAAATCCAGATACGAGTAATACAAAATACTAGAAATACGGGAAATGAGGATGACAATATATCACGAATACGCATACAAAAGATCAAAAATCAATTAAGAACATGTACCATAATGCCAACGAAAAAAAGTCAAGAAGATATCATCAAAAGAAGACTTTAAGGAAGAAGCTAATTGATTCAAGAAGAACAAAATTTGGTCAAAGAAATCATAGCTAAGGTATGAAATAAACACAAGTTTGAAGGTAACAAGTATAATTAAATACTCTTCAAGTCAATATAAAACTTTAGCTTAACTCATATGCCCACATAAAGATATTTATACGAAAAAATATATATCAACATAAGAAATACATGATCTACATGTAAATAGAAATATATGAATATAGTCATGTATCCTTAATGAATGATTGAAAAACTATCACAAATTCAAAATACATTTAAATAAACTTTATTAGGCAAAGACATAATTGATTAATAAGAGGTTTAATCAAAATAAAACATGAGAATCAATAATGAATATATGTGAGCACAAGATTAAAGTGAAAGTGAAAGTATAAGTATATACTTGTCAAGTGATAAGAAGCTTGTGCTAAACACATATATTCAAATATCGATTAAGATAAATATGACAAATTAAATACAAATCGACAAAAAGTAACTATCTCAAAAACTTTAAAGACGGAGAGTTAAAATTATATTAACTCAAATCAAAACCAAGCTCCTATGGACTAGTGTGATATGCATGCTTTATAAATAAAGATTAAGAATAGCGAGCATGCATGTATAAATGTGTCACACTGATAGAAAATGAGTGATAAACTACATAGTGTGAACTAATCATTTAAGCCGAGCAACTAGTCATGCTAGATAAAAGAATTAATAAGAAAATTAACAAGGCATGCTAGTATAAAATCTCATATTGATTTATATAGAAGACAACTAAAGGATATCAATATGAGCTAGTAGCAAGACATCAAGTGAAATATGCTAGATTCTACAAATATAAATAATTTAAAGAGAATCGCTTAGCATGTTACCAAAGTGGCTCTAGTGGCCACGTTTGTGTTGGTGCAATTACTTGAAAGATGACCTTTGAGCTTTGCAACCACCAACACGCTCCTCGGTGCTATGTTTTGATACAAGAAGCTTCACCTACAATATAAGATGAAGACTTTGGTATCCAAATAAACTTGAATCCACATTTATTAGCTTTAGGGACCCATATAGCACTTACTCTAGCATTGGTAGTAAAGGTCCTACGAATAGGGCATATAAAGCTCATGTGTCCAATACGAGAGCAATAAAAGCACCTAATGCTGGCGTGTGCACATGTATCAGAATGAGCATGGTTATGAACATGTGACATACTAGAATGATGAATATCTCTAGAGTGAGCATGGGAAGATTTTGTTTTAAGAATATTATGTTCCAATAGCAAATCATCATGCAAACAAGTAAGAAAATCAATTTAGCATTTAAAGCATAATTTCTTTTTCAAATAAAGCAATTCTAGAAATAAAATCATCATTTTGTTTTCTTTAAAGAATCAATAGAAAAATCGTGCAAAGAGGTTAACACAAGCGTTTGCCTTTTAAGATCTTCGATAGATGAGGAAAGAGATTTGATTTTCAAGATTAAAGTCTCATTCAAACTCTTTAAAGAAACACATGATAAGTTTTGAGAATCAAGTCTAGATAAATCATTGTTTTCATTTCTCAAAAACTTATTTGCTTCTTCTAAATGAATAACCTTTTCAGAAAGTTCTTCATTTGTAGAATGAAGGTTGTCAAGAATCTCTAAGGATTGTTTAGCCATGGCTTTCCACTTAGAGCATTTCTTGCATTTAGAAGAAATATGATTGTCTATGCTACTAGAAGTAAAACCCTCTTTATCGGAGGAGGAGTAGGAAGAATACGATGCCATAAAAAAATAACAAGGATCTACTCTAAGGATGTTAAGCCTAACAATAGAGTCCTTGCTCTAATACCAATTGTAGGAACCCTAGAGGGGGGTGAATAGGGTCAAGCTAACTAATCAAGCACTTAGCACAAGCTAATGGGCAATTAAAAAATATAAGTGCAAGAGAAGAAGCAATAACAATACCGACAAACGATATATCCTGGTATCCTCCCAAGAGGCACTCCAGTCCCGAAACTCTCTCCGGCTTTAATCTACTATTTGAGTAAATAGTTACACACGAGTTTGGATCCGAAGAACTCGCCAACTTCTTACACGAGATCTTTAATCCGAAGGCCTCTCCGACTTCAACCGAGAGTTTGGATACGAAGACTCTCCAACTTCAACCTTTCACAATAGGTTTTGATCTCCTTATACAATAAGATGAAGATCTTACTTTTTAACTCAATAACTCTAACACAATTTATGGATGGCAAATGAAAGCTTTGTAGAGTTATTTGTGGATAGGCTTTGGTGGTTTAGAAATTTTTAGGCTCAAAGCATCAACCTTGAATGAAGGGGTTCAAGGCTATTTATAACCAAAGTATTGAAAAGAGCTCAAGGCAACTTTTCAGTCTGCGAACCGGCATACCGGCGGTATATCGGTCTGGAATGCAACGGCTAGAAATATAGCCGTTGGGATCATTAATTGCTCGAATTTTCGACCGTTGGAATTTCAACGTTACTAAACCGGTATACCGTCGGTATGAGCCGGTATGCCGTCAGTATGCCGATTTTGTAGACAGAAATTTTTGTGAACAAAATCTGTATACCGTCGGTATGGACCGGTATACCGTCGGTATGCCGATTTTTATCCGAAAATGATCCTGGGCTAATTTCTACCCTAGCTTTCGATTTTGCCATCCATTTCTTGTATTTATAATTATTCTTAAGACTCATTACAGACTCCAAAAATACTGTAGCAGGTGCAGGCTTCTTCAGAGTCTTGAAATAATGATGGCATGGCTTGGCTTCTTCCTTTGATAGGTGCTGGCTTTTTTTCTTGGCGGCAGCTGTCCAAAGATATCAAGTTTGTGAAAACTGAATACCTTTCGGGGCCAGCGGAACCCCGAATGCGTGGCTCCGGAGATGTCGTCGGGGTTCAGAGAAATATTGTGGGATCCGTCGTCTTTGGCCCACCATGATTTTTTTATTGTATATGTCCACATTGATCTTGTTTATTGCTTTTCTGCATGTACATGTTAGACGAACAAAGCAATATACATAGTAGCAAGTATGATAAGTTTAATGTACATTATGACAATGCTGAGTTTAAGTATAAGTGCTAAGGTGATAGCATAAATATTAGTATTATAATGATTAAACTTAATTGAATGACCACAATCAAAACATAGTTTTGATTTTGACAATCCGATTAAATTTAAGATAGATAAGCTCATATCACTAATATGTAAATGAATAGGCACATATCACCAAAGGTATAAGTATAAGTAGAAATACTATAGCGATAGTATGAAGATTAGTGATAATAAAATGCCAAACTTAACAGATTAACCATATTCAAAATATGATACAATCATTGGGCCAACACTTGCCTCCGACAAAGATTCGTATCGAGTCCAGAAACCCATGTCCCTAACTGTCTGGACGCGTGTGAAGCCCATGACTTTAATTTTATTTTAATGTCCCTGTTTTATATTGTTTGGTGAGCCTTTTGTTTTTAGCCCACAACTTGTTAATCATTTTTGTGTTATTAATTAATTACTAGTTAGTTATTTTCAGCCCAATGATTTAAGCCCTGGAACCACAACTCGAAGCCCAAACACAATAGGCTAACCATTCTTCCACTCACCGAGTCTCCCCCTCTGATCCGCCCAACCCGTGCCAACGTACTCCTCTCCCTCTCCACTACGTAACCCTTAGGAGCAGAAACTCTCCCAATCCACAGAAACTTTATTTTTCCACCATCACAATAACTCTTCTATCTCCATAACTGTTCCACCATTCTCCGATCCGAGACCACCACCGCGCTCCCTCGTCGTCCTCTCCGATTACAGACCCTCTCCCCCACCTTCCGAGTCCGTCCCCGCGCAACCTCGTGCCAGCCCGATAGCCCAGCACCTCCCACGCGTGTTCCCGTGCGCGTGTTCCGTCTTCTCTGCGTGTCCGTCCGTATACGTACACGTGTCCGTGCTCGTCTTTTCCATCATTTTTGGCGTTGTTCCGAGTCCGAGGCCTCCCCTCGGTACTCCTTCATCAAGCTTGGGTAATCCCTTTCCTCATTTTTTTCCATCTCTGGTTGTTCACAGAACCATTTAGACCTTCTGGCCTTAGGTTAGTTTCTGTAGATTATTAAACTAAGTTCTGTGTTTTGATTATTTGGTTTCTGTGGCGTTAAATTAGCAATGTGGTAATAATATACATATTAGGAAACTTTATACATGCTTATTTGGTATTAATTGATTTATGGATTAACCTTAATAATTTAATATATGGTTTAAATGATTTAATTGGTTTAAATAAAAGTTAGGATTATCATTTATTTTGTAATGTTAATTTGTAGAGATTCTAAACCTAATAAATGATTTAGTTATTTATTTACAAAATAGTGGTAAATAATATTCATTTAAAAGTTATTATTTTAAATAAAAGTTTTGTTAGAAATTGTATTATAAATTATATATATTCTCCTTTTAAAATGATTTCTAATCAAAAAGGTTTATAAAGAGATTATATAATAAAAACTAATATTTATTTAAAAATCGTTATTTTGGCAAGAAAATCGTATTTTATGCAAAAGTGCTATTTTAGTATTTAAAAAAAATTATTTTCCCTTTATTACAAAAAATGGTTAAAAAATGTATTTTCTAAGGGAAATCGTTTTATTAATATTGTTCGGTAAATAATTTCTCTAATAATAAAAATGTTCATTAATGAATTATTTTGGTCTTGAATAACATTTTAGTAACAATAACCGGAAAATGATTTCTAGCTAATTAATATTAGAATATTAGTTTTGGAGGAAAATCATAAATTTGGTAAAATATTAATTTATTAAATACAGTTAAAATATTAATTTTCTTATTTGTGAATAATAGTCAAAAAATGGGTTTTCAGTAAATCGTATTTTCGCGTAATTTGGTAATTACATAAAAAATAATAATTTCTATAATACGATTAAATAATAATTTTTTACCCTTAATTATTACGTTAAAAACTTGTATTTTACTAAAACGATTATTTTGTAACTTAGTATCTAAAATATAAATATTTTTCAATGTTATTAACAAAATTATGTTATTTTCAACCCGACCAGACTTAGCCCTAATTAACTAGTTGGCGTTGCCCTTAAGGATTAGAGTGTAATTATTCTAGCTGTTGAACCTGGTGTTACGAATTTGTAGGTTCGGGACCCTAAGCCCAAATGGTTACCTGCTACTCGTCGCTTTCCACGTCAAGGGACTATCTGAGGCAAGTTACGGTTATGCTATCTTATATTTTAATTAGTAATTGTCAAGTTGCATGTTTAAGCCACATTGCTACACGGAACCCTCTCCTAGGGTTCAAATATTGATTGTGGGGATATTGGGGGAATAGTGTAGCGTTTATGACCAATACCCCTCATATTGCATATTGTTATTGTGCGAGCTTACCCCTCTTACACACGGGGATAAGCCGTATCGCGTCTCTTGGATGCTATTATACAAGCCAAGCCGGTCATAGACTTTACATATTCAAATCACATTGTTTCAAGTATTGAATTATTAAATTGCTGGAAAATATTATTTCAACTGTTTAGCTTGCACTTTTTGTTATTATTTGAAATGTGAGGTACATACTCGTACTTGCTCCCTTTTGACTGGAGACCCAACATTTTTAGGTGACAGCGACGAAGAGGAGCTGCCTTATTATATTTTCTACGGACAGACTTAGGTCCCGCAGAGGCTGAACCAGGAACCCCAGAACCCTAGAATGTTGGCTTAGCACTTTCTTTTATTTTTCTTTTCAGAAAATAGTTGTAATAATTAAATATTATTAATATTTGTTTTTTCCAGACCCTTTTCCAATTCAATAAATATTTTATTTTCGTTAGATTTCTGTATATTGTGTTTCATTGCTTGATATAGCTTACTGCCGCCGTCTCACAACGGTGCAGGCTGGGCATGATCCGGTTCGACCAAATATTTTGGGATCGGGTCGTGACATGTTTTTAGTGGTGGCCTATGCAGGTCGATCTGTAAATTGGTCTAGTCGACTTAGTCTAGACCAACATGCAGTCCTGCAAATTGACCTAGGCCTAGATGAGACTTTAGAAAAATAGACTCTAGAAACAACTAGACACTTAGATGATATTCACCCTGTTACATCATAGGGCCGGAATTATATATTTAAAAAATTTATTTTTGCTTGCTTATAGCTTTGTAGGTTACCTTGCTTATGTTTGTACCTAAACCGTTCAGATCATGACTTATGTTCCAAAGCTATTCCTTGTTGGCTTTGCTAAACCATTTCAACTTGACTTTATTGAATCAATAAGATTTACCTTTAGCCCAACTTACCTAGCAAATTCTCAAACTTTCCTTGGACAAGAAATTATTTTTCCAAATAATTTCAATAAAGATCTGTATTCTCTAAGTGATTTTGTCGAGAATATTCTCATTGGCTTCTTCTACTCAACTCGAAGCTCTGATGCTTCTATCTTATCTTGTGTCCAACTCAATTAGTCAGAATCAGATTTGATCCATTCCGTAAGCTTAATCTTTGGAAAGGAAAATATCATAGAACATATACTCCTCTGGACTTCAAACCAACCGCTTGATTCTCAAGAGCTACTGGAACACATTTATCTGATAATTTTTGATTCCAGAAGAACGAACATCTACATCTTTTTCTATCATGATTAGAACTTTAGAGCTCGTTTGAATTTTTTGGAAGCTCCTTTGAAATTCTCATGGACAAAGTTGAAAAATATTCAGGGACCTAATATGGCTTCGTACATTTGCGTTGTAGTCATTTGTCTGAATTATGAAAACTGCGAGTTTACTGCAGCTAGTTACGCACTGGCGAGGCATAGACTCTAAGTTGAAGTGATTTCAGGTGTTCATAGGTTTTTAGATATTATTGAGACTATGTCCTAAATTCAACAAATTTTTCCTTATGTTGCTCAGCCATGAAATGGATAAAGTTAATAGACTACTCGGTAACCTATTATTATTCAAGTTATGGAGCCAAAAATTTACTGCAGTCAGGTACACTCTGGCGAGGCATAAATTAGAGGCAAAGTGACTTTGGATATATTTTGTTTTCGAATATTATTAAGACTATATCCATATGATGGTTGTCCTTTTTGCACCATCAAATTATTCTGACTTTTATCCGGTTAGAGGATTTGTATTTCTAGCGGTTGTCTCCACCTTCAGAAATATCTTATCTGATTACATTCATGTCATAGTTATTCAAATCACTCTCGCTATCCTACTATCATACAACTTGTTGGCTTTTCCTGAGTCACAAACCCTTATACCTCCACCCAATTTGATTTAGAATTTTTAGTCCCTCATCTCAGAAGATTCTATTACTTTTGCCTCCTCAATAAGCTGTTGACGTTCGTTTCTTTGTTGTCTTTCCTGTTTCATGAGACCTCATTTGATTTTTCTTCCATCTTATGATCATTGATTATATTTTAATCGTACCTAGACTTTACTTGTGCCTAAAACGATCACAACAAAATTTCTAACTCTATCTCAGATCATATCTAGATAATTCTGACCGTGCCTATATTTTATCATTGTACCTAGTCATCATGCCTCGAATCTGATTATGCCTGATGATTTAAATCTGGAAGATCTATAGCAGAAATTTATAGAGCACATGAGTTATGAGATAAAGATGAGATAAATATGAACACTTATGATTTGAATCAAGGAATGAATGATTAATGATGTGAATACCAAGCAAATTGACATTGTAGATTAGAGGTTGTTAATGATAAGCATAAAGATACACTTTAGAAAGAATGTGTGATGAATCAGAAAATACATAAAGGACAACCGAAACAAAAAAATTTTGGACCGAAGGTGTAACTAATTAAGGATAGAAATCGTAGGAATTGAAGGATACAAAAGATTATAAATTAGAAACCAGAGATAGAAGGATTGTAAATAACACAAGGTGAGAAGATTTAGTAGGATTTTTTTGACAGAGAAAAGTTTGGTCAAAATGATACAGTGAAAATCAAGATGAAAGATTCGAGCTTAAACAAGATAATTAAATTTTGTTGAGATTTCAGGATCAAATATGGAACATGAGGATTTAGAATCAAGATATATATATGTTGGTGAAAATGGGCGTCTAAATAAATTACAGAATGATCACATATGAGTAAGGAAGGATAAATTTTACTAATCATGACAAATTGGAGTATAGAAATATGATGTTGGATTTTGAATATGATATTGGGCTACTGAGACTTAATACTAGAGTATTACGACAATATGGAGTGTACCAAATTATGATATTTTGGTCAAGAATGAATAAGATGTATAAGAATATGATTGGAACACATGTAGTGGTATGTTTTAGAATTAAAATTTGGATATATATTGACAAGCTGAAGGAATTATAAATATATTACGGAATATTATATGTGTTTAGTGAGAAAAGTTAGGAAGACAAAATTTCCAAGATTATGACAGTGATTGATACTTCAGGGATGACAGCAGAAATCCTTAATTTTGGATAATGCCTCTGTTTCTAAGGAGGGAAGAATGTTAATTGAAAATAGTGGATAAGGTTAATGAAGATATTGCACTAGATGAATTTGTTATTGGACAGTCAGCCTCGCTAGGCATAAGGCTGTTGAGGAAGAATATCCCGACTGATTTGAGGCATGATTGCATGATTGTACCCTGACCCTTACCTTAAAATTTTGAGGACAAAATTTAATAAGGAGGGAAGGTTGTGAAGCCCATGACTTTAATTTTATTTTTAATGTCCATGTTTTATATTGTTTGGTGAGCCTTTTGTTTTTAGTCCATAACTTGTTAATCATTTTTTGTGTTATTAATTAATTACTAGTTAGTTATTTTTTAGCCCAATGATTTAAGCCCTGGAACCCACAACCCGAAGCCCAAACACAATAGGCTAACCATTCTCCCACTCACCCGAGTCTCCCTCTCTGATCCGCCCAACCCGTGCCCACGTACTCCTCCCTCTCCACTACGTAACCCATAGGAGCAGAAACTCTCCCAATCCACAGAAATTTCATTTTTCTACCATCACAATAACTCTTCTATCTCCCTAACCGTTCCACCATTCTCCGATCCGAGACCACCACCACGCTCCTCTCGCCGCCCTCTCCGATTACAGACCCCTCTCCCCCACCTTCCGAGTCCGTCCCCGTGCAACCCCGTGCCATCCCGACAGCCCGGTGCCTCCCGCGCATGTTCCCGTGCGTGTGTCCCGTCTCCGCGTGTTCGTCCGTGTGCGTACACGTGTCCGTGCTTGTCGTTTCCATCGTTCTCGACGTTGTTCCGAGGCCGAGGCCTCCTTTCGGTACTCCTTCATCAAGCTTGGATAATCCCTTTCCTCATTTTTTTCATCTTCTGGTTGTTCACAGAACCATTTAGACCTTCTGGCCTTAGGTTAGTTGTTTTACTTAACAAAATGGAGATCTCTGCTGGGGACGACTTTCTCCTCTGACGAGAACGCAATTGCTCAATATGATGATGTGTCGATCGGATCGACAAAGAAGACTCTGGTTGTGCATTTCAACCAGACTGCCTACGAAGAAATGCTCCGAACTGGGGGTAGTACTCGCTGCTCCAATATTCAGACATCGTAGAAGGCGCAAAAAGTTTGGATTCCTAAGTCCAAACCATCCTCGGATCTTCCTGTTGTCTCTGAAGGCAAAGGAATCCTTCCTACTCCTGTTGCGAAGACTCCCGTCGGTGACGAGGCCGTCTCTACTTCAGTGATGCGCCCTGGGCGTACACATCAGTCTCCCGTCGGTGACGTGGTAGACTCTCAAGTTTTACGCTCTGCCCGTGAAAATCAAGTTTTACGCTCTGCGCGTAACAATCAAGTTTTACGCTCTGTGCGTAAAAATCAAACTTTACGCTCCGTGCGTAAAAACCAGTCTCCCGTCTGTGACGTGGTAGACACCCAAAATTTACGCTCTGTGCGTAAAAACCAGTCTCCCGTTTGTGACGTGGTAGACACCCAAACTTTACGCTCCACGCGTAAAAATCAGTCTTCCGTCTGTGACGGGGTAGACACACAAGATTTATGCTCCATGCATAAAGAAAAATCTTCCGTCTGTGATGTGGCAGATACTCATATTTTACCCTCTATGCGTAAAGGTAAATCTCCTGTAGGTGACAGAGTAGATATAATTCATAATGATGCCTCTGCATCTAAAATGAATTTACCTACATGCATACAGTATAAAAACATAAATTTTGTTGTTGGTAGAACTTCGGTTTTCCACCAACAACCTTCTTACACTGCTTTACGCAAGGTACCAAACCTTCAAATTACGCGTAATGCTGATAGAGTCCTTTGTGCACAAAAATCTCAGAATTTACGCACGTAACTCCAGGCACATAAAAATGCTCAGTTTGGTTCTGCTAATGCAGCCAGTAATCTTCTTTATACACAAGGGACTAAACGATTTTCTGTCCCAAATATAATAAAGAAGACTACTTCTTCCACTCCTTCTGATTTACGCAAGCTGCTTGTACAAAAGCGTAAAGACAGAAAATCTCCTGTGACACTCCCCAAAGAAGATCACCATTGTGAGTGTTACCAGATTGTAATCAAGTGTTGCTGTTCGGCTTCTAAACGGTCAGTTTTTGATCGGTTAGGCTACAATGTGCCTCAGCAATCAATTGATGATCAAGAACAAGAGTTGTCATATGCATCAGTCAACATGGCATCTCATACCAATAGAGGACGACGTCCAAGACGCAATTCGTCCCAGACTCCTGGTCAACAACAGTTCAATCGACTTCTTGATAATTTCGAAGGAGTATATCAGAATACCCGTTTGAGAAGTCAAAGACAGATGCAAACTTCAGATTCAGAGGCTGGGGGTACCCAATCTTTGGAGTCTGAAATTGATAGTGTTGATTCATACCTCCATACCAATCCCTCTGTATGTTCAAGAGAGGTTGAATCCTATGCTATCGGGGATGAACCAGAGACATCAACTGCTAATACAGAATAACGTCTCTTTGCAGTTGAGCAGTCGCTGAAGGACATGCTTGCTATGGTGCAAAGTATGCATCAAATAATAATGACTCAGCAAACTGCTCAAGCAGTAGTGATAACTCCAGTGCAGGTAGCAGCACAAACTCAAGATAGTCAAGGGGTTGATATACCCTTGAATAATCTTAGTCAGGAGCCTGCTATCAATCAAAATTCTACATCTCCAGATCCTATCATTCCAGAAGATGTACCACCTCCGGTGGGGGGTCACGGTACATCCAGCAACTATTCAATCAAATGTGCTTCCTCAAACTAGCGAAGCTATTCAAGCAGTACGAGAGCTTAAAGCACAGTTTGAAGTTCTAAAACACAAGGATCAACTCCAGAGGTTAGAGATTAAGCAACCTTATCCTCCTCATTGGAATAATGTACCCTTTCCTCCAAAATTCAAGCCACAATCCATGGTGTTATTTGATGGAAAGGTATCTCCCAGTCAATATATCAATTATTTTGATATTATGACTATACATTTGCAGAAGAATGATGCTCTTCTTATCCGAGTTTTCATCGGGTGCTTAACGGGTTCAGCTTATGACTGGTATCGCAGTATACCCGACAATTGTATATCGTCTTTTGATGAATTTAAAGCAATATTTCTCTCCCGTTTCTATGAGGGAGGAATGGAAATGAATATGCTCTCCCTAATAGAAATAAAGCAAAAGGAAAAAGAAGATACTCGAACGTTTATAGAACGTTTTTGACAGGCTACCTTAAAAATGTCTCCAGGCATGCCAGATTCAGCACTGATCGATACGTGCAAGATGAATCTGCGACCATCCATTGCTGTCTTTACGGGTTTCCAATTCACAGATTGGGCCTCGTTTATCATAGCAGTTTCAGTCGAGGCCAATGGTAGGTTGGCTCGTGAACATGGGATGATCTTTGCTTCAGAGGACAAAGGGAAGAAAAACTCTTCAGGTAATCATTCCGGCAATCGTAGTGGGAAAGGGAAGGAAACCTTAGTGGTTAATCTTTCAAAACCCAAAACGATGTCGAATAATCAGGAGTCTTCCAAGCCAAAAGAAGAATACTCTTTCGATGATAGTGATATCCCAGGGATATTCCAATGTCTGGCAAAGAGTGGCAAACTCCAGATTCCAGAGTCGAAAAGGCCTAATGAGGTAAATCTGACCGACAATTCCAAGTATTGTATCTATCACAGATACATAAATCATCCTACCAAGGCTTGCTATGTCTTGAAGAAGAAAATCCAAGAGTTGATAAATGCCAATGCCATCGCTTTGCCTTTAACCAACGATGAGCATACGGTAACAACCAATATAATTTCTCTTCAATTTGGAGGTTTTCTTTGTCACGACCCGCACCCGCTTTTTCGGACGCGAGCTCGTGAGCAAGCTAGCTACGTATCGAGCGGACTCCAGCCCGACTCGAGTACGTATAAGCTGTCAAGGTCATGTGTATCATGTCTAATCTAAAGTATATCTCAATCCACAAGAATCAAATAAAATGAGAATGAACAATTATGGGTCATGGTCTGCAGCCCATTAGCATATTGTTCGATTAGACTCCCAGAATGATATGAGTCTATAAATAAACAGAGTATATCATGGTACTGAAAATAAAGCACACATGTACACATATACAAATAATATATTTTATATATACATATACATACACTTATGTATATATTTATATATACGTATACGTACATACGTATATTATATACATACATATATATATACATATTTATATACATATTCACATATACACATATATATTCACATATACATTTATATATCCAATTATTTACTCTATATATATATATACACCAATATATATATAATTTAGATAAATTACATAGAGTCGAAAATATTTGTTAAAGGAAATTATTTACTAAAATATCAATAAACATTATTTAATATCAAGAACTCATAATATATATATTTAACTACAATTTAGGAAAAACGTCTACTAGGTTACTGAATTAAAATACTACCACCCAATGCATGTCTACACGGTCGTCTTGGGATGTACTACATGACTACATGGGCTTGGGCTTGGTTTGGGTCCAGCCTGGCCAATTTGGTTCAACCGGGTTACTCAACGTCAAATAATATAATAATAATAAATAATTAATTATTTATAATAGTCATGTCACAACTTGGCCTGGTTTTGCTAGTTAGGACATCCCTATGGCTAGGTTTCTCCGGGCATGACTAGTACACTAGTCAAGGCACACTGCTACATCTCCCGTGCCACAAATCCTAGTCGTCTAGTACTTCAAAACTCAACTATGGCTAAAGTCATCTACCGTAATAATTAACTAAATAATTATTTACAAAATTCTAAAAATCTTATTTAACTCAAATAAATAAAATAAAAAAATATTTCTAAATTTTCGGAAAGGGGAGCTATAAATCTACCCACCTTAAAAATAATTTCGTCCTCAAAATTCTAATTCATAGCTATTCCTTAAAATCAAATTCTACTATTACTTTAATCTTCTTAAATTTAATTTTTCAAAATATTTCTATGACCTTCTCTAGTCATTGGTATTTACGAAATCTCGAGGACTTCTACCCACCTTTGGTCACACTACTCCCTTGAAACATAGGTCACTAAGATCATATAATCTTCTAACTAGTAACTAAAAATTCTACCAAGACTATCTAGGACATATGGTACCTATAATCCCTCACATCTATAAACAACCAAAACTCAATAATCATGCAATATTATATTATAATTTAAGAATTTCTGATGAACCCTAGACAGCACGATCATTCGTCACCTCGGAATAGGAAGGGACAAGAATCAATGGCACATGAATCAATGAAGTATAATCGAGAGCAAATATGGAGTTTTCAAGGATGTAGAGAATTTTCTAGAAGAATTTTCAAGGCAGTGTGGATTGAGATTTCTAAGGGTTTAGTCAGTTGCGCAGGCTCGTATCAGTACAGTTACGTAACCGATACGATATGCTCTGACCTGCATAGGCCACCACAAAAACTTGTCACGACCCGCACCCGCTTTTTCGGACGCGAGCTCGTGAGCAAGCCAGCTACGTATCGAGCGGACTCCAGCACGACTCGAGTACGTATAAGCTGTCAAGGTCATGGGTATCATGTCTAATCTAAACTGTATCTCAATCCACAAGAATCAAATAAAATGAGAATGAACAATTATGGGTCATGGTCTGCAGCCCATTAGCATATTGTTCGATTAGACTCCCAGAATGATACGAGTCTATAAATAAACAGAGTATATCATGGTACTGAAAATAAAGCACACATGTACACATATACAAAATAATATATTTTATATATATATACACATACACTTATGTATATATTTATATATACGTATACGTACATACGTATATTATATACATACATATATATACATATTTATATACATATTCACATATACACATATATATTCACATATACATTTATATTCATATATACATTTATATATCCAATTATTTACTCTATATATATATATATACACCAATATATATATAATTTAGATAAATTACATAGAGTCAAAAATATTTGTTAAAGGAAATTATTTACTAAAATATCAATAAACATTATTTAATATCAAGAACTCATAATATATATATTTAACTACAATTTGGGAAAAACGTCTACTAGGTTACTGAATTAAAATACTACCACCCAATGCATATCTACACGGTCGTCTTGGGATGCACTACATGACTACCTGGGCTTGGACTTGGTTTGGGTCCAACCTGGCCAATTTGGTTCAACCGGATCACTCAACGTCAAATAATATAATAATAATAAATAATTAACTATTTATAATAGTCATGTCACAACTTGGCCTGGTTTTCCTAGTTAGGACATCCCTATGGCTAGGTTTCCCCGAGCATGACTAGTACACTAGTCAAGGCACACTACTACATCTCCCGTGCCACAAATCCTAGTCGTCTAGTACTTCAAAACTCAACTATGGCTAAAGTCATCTACCTTAATAATTAACTAAATAATTATTTACAAAATTCTAAAAATCTTATTTAACTCAAATAAATAAAATAAAAAAATATTTCCAAATTTTTGGGAAGGGGAGCTACATTCCTCCACAGCAAGTCCCAGATGGAATTGTCCCAATTCCAAAGGTGACGATGAAGATTGTGAATATCCCGCCTGCCAGAGAGCAAAATGAATGACTTTTGCCTCTTACACTAAAAAATGGTGAAATCATGTGGGTACACCCTGATTATTGCCTGAAATGGAAAATGAAGGTAAAACTTTGAAATCCAAGAAAGGTAAAAAAGTCAAAATCTGCAACATGATTTCTCATGTTTTAATCCCAGACCATGATGATTTGGATCATTTATGGGGTGGCATTCCTTTGGAGGATAGACTGAGGGGTTTGAATATATACCTCCAAATTTGGCTCCTCCTACCAAACTCAAGCTTACTCATCGGCAGTGGTTAGCAATGAATAGTATCCTCTTATACAGGGCACAACAGGTCTTTGCTGCTTATGAGAAAACTCCTACAGGGATTTTTCCTTCTATTCCGAATATTCCTCCTTCTCCTGTGGCTACAGAGGTCTCTATTCCTGTGGTTACAAAGGTCTCTGATCCTTCTTCCTCTGTTAAACCATCTATTGAAAGTCTGCCACCCACTCATTTGTACAGTCAATAATCTGTCCATCTCATAAAAAAGATGGGCTATGACTTTCAAAAGGCAGAAGGCTTGAATTATGATAATGGAATTCGACTTCCTTTACAACTTTAAAGTCAGAAATCCACTCTCGGATTGGGTTTTGAAGACCCTCATAAAAATCATTGCAAGAAGAAGACTAAGGAAAAGACGACTAAATCCTGCAATATGGTACTTCATTCTCCTGAGTCTGAAGAAGAAACCTTTGCTGGAACTAGATCTGAAAAAAAGTACCACAAAGATTATGAGGGATCTTCCAAAGAAGCGAAAGATGCTGCTGAAACAGTTCCAGCTCAACCATCTCTTGTTCCTGCTAAACCATCTGTGGTTGAGAAGGGGAAACAGAAAGCAGTGCGCTTTGATGTCCCATTAAAATCTGCTTCAAATCAAGGGGTGGTGATGAAACCCTATAAGTTCGATATTCTAGCCCAGTTAGCTAATACTCCGGCTAGACTTTCGATCTTTGAGCTGCTTCGCCTTTCTAAAGAAAGTCGCAAAACTTTGAGTGAAGCATTGCTACAAGCAGATTCATGCTTAGCTCAACTCAAGACTCCTGAAAATATACCGGTGTCGTGTCCAAAATGTCATAGTATGATGGAAGCAATTCCTAATATTACCTTCACACAAGAAGATATGCTGTTGAAGCATAATAAGCATGACAGGCCTCTGTGCTATACCGGGTATATTGAATCTACTGAAATTGACAGGATTTATATCGATCCTGGGTCTTCTATTAGCATTATTCTCCAGAGTATGCTACGACCCTTGAGGATCCCTACTAGTGATTTGACTTACACTAGTACCACAATAGTTGGTTTCAACTCTGGAAAGAGTAAACCACTGGGAAAGATTCGTCTGAAGATTCAGATTGGTGATCTTCGAACTATGGCGACCTTTTATGTTATCAACTCAGATGTATCTTACAACATCCTCCTTGGAAGACCGTGGATACATGAGCATAACATTGTGCCTTCAACTCTCCACCAATGCTTCAAGTACGTGGATTCCCAAGGGGTTGTGAAGACTGAATTTGCATATATCAATCCTTTTAAGGGTGTTCAAGCATATTTCTCTGATTCAATACTCTACAAGTAGGAGCATGTGAAGGAGATATCGGAAATGGCCGAAGATCGATCACATGCCGAAGATCAATCAGTCAATGAAGATCCTCCGGAAGAGCAACCTTTGAAGATTAAAGTCAAAGGCCGAATCCAACCCTAACCTATCAATGATCAACCTTTGGTGATCAAGGTTAAAGGAAGAACTCGGGCTTCATCTGAAGAAGCTGTAAAGATTCCAGTCAAGAGCCAAGTTCAACCTCTTATGATCAAGGTCAAGGGACGTACTTCTCGTACGAATGATCCAGAACCACCACTGATCATCAACCTTGGCAAGTCTACGCAGAAGACGGATAACGGTCCGTTAATGATCAATCCGAAGTGTAGTAGTCAACTTGTAAATGATGTAAATATTGATCATTCTGTACTTTCTAATATCAATGAAGATTTTCTTTTGGAGTATATGGCTGTCAAATTTATTGAAAGAATGACTTTATCTTCTGATGATTAAAGTCATTAATATAAAAATAATATAAATACAGAGGAAACCTTATACATTGACTATAAGGAAAATTCTTTTCCTCCTCACGTCGATGTTGGACCTTATGCTCAAAGGTTCCTGATATCTTCTCTCTATCTTCTTCCTGTAGCCGCTTCATCACAAGCTTGTGTAACTTATAAATGTCACGAAGAATCTTATTTCGTGATTCCGTTTGATAAGAAAAACAAGCGCCAAATTGTGTTTGGTCTGGCTAGAAATATCCCTATTATTCAGACAGATGATCTTAGAGATAAAGATAAAAGAAGAATCTGAATTGACAAATATAGTCAACAATCTCTCAAGATTATACAGAATATGGGGTATGATTTGAAGACTATGCACGGTCTCAACCAAGGCAAATGTAGATGGTTACCGTTATGTGGTGATCCGTTTTACCAGAAAACTCATCATGGGTTGGGATATGATCCATCCCATATGTTTAACGAAGATATACAAGAAGAATTTTCTTCTAGTTCTTCACAATCTTCAGATTCGGAAGAAATCCAATTCATCGAATCGGATACACCCTACATGTACAAGGAAGATATGGAAGAAGAATATTCTTCTAATTTTTTACAATCCTCATATTCTGAGGAAGACTATTATGATGAATCTGAGTGTATATTCTCAGTTAACATGGTTCAAACTAATGGTGAATCGGAACCATTTGAGAATGACCCTTGGGCACAACAAATGGACACTCAGTGGGAGCTTCGTTTTGAACAGCGACAACCACCTATAGAAGATGAAATCGTCCAGATTGACGTCGGAGACGGAATTACATCAAAGCCGATATTCATCAGTAAAAACCTTTCTAAAGATGAAAAGAAAGAGTTGATACAGCTGATTAAAGAATATATCGATATCTTTGCATGGAGTTATGAGGATATGCCGGGTTTAGATCCTAAAGTAGCTACTCATAAACTCAATATTCTTCCTAATGCCAAGCCTGTGAAACAACAGCAGCGGCATTTTCGACCAGATATGATGGACACAATTGAAGCAGAAGTCAAAAAGCTGATCACATGTGGTTTTGTTCGTGAAGAACAACACCTAGATTGGGTGGCCAACATTGTTCCTGTTATGAAGAAGAATGGAAAAGTCCAAGTTTGTATAGGTTTTTGAGATCTTAATGCAGCTTGTCCAAAAGATGAATTTCCACTTTCGATTACCGATGTCATGATAGACAATACATGTGGTTTTGAACGCATATTTTTCATGGACAGATTTTCAGGATACAATCAAATTAAGATGCATCCAGGAGACGAAAAGCATACTACTTTTCGTACACCCCTTGGAGTCTACTGCTATACGGTTATGCCGTTCGGACTGAAAAATGCTGGTACAACGTATCAACGGGCCATGAGCAGCATTTTTCAAGAACATCTACGAAAAACAGTTGAATGTTATGTAGATGATATTGCTGTCAAAAGTCGATCAAAAGATGATCATATTCAAGACTTAAAGACAGTATTTGAGTTGATGCGCCAACATCAACTGAAGATGAATCCCACTAAGTCTTTCTTAGGGGTTTCTAATGGCAAGTTTTTGGGATTTGTCATCACTTCTCAGGGTATTCATGTTGATCCTGACAAAATCAAAGCAATTCTTGAAATGCGTCCTCCACGCAATCTAAAAGAACTTCGTGGTTTCCAAGGTTGTATTGCTTATATCAGGAGATTTATATCCAATCTTTCTGGGAGATGTCAAACTTTCTCCCGTCTATTAAAGAAAGGTGTATCGTTTGTCTGGATGAAGCATGTCAGAAAGCCTTCAATGATATCAAACAATACCTTACAAATCTACCTGTTTTGGTACCCCCAGTGGTTGGATGACCATTTTTGCTATATGTTCGAGCCTTAGATCATTCACTTGGTGTTCTTCTTGCACAGAAAAGTGACAAAGGACATGAACAGGCAATTTATTATCTTTGTCGAATGATGGTCAGAGCTGAACACAGGTACACTCCTGTAGAAAAAGAATGTCTGGCCTTGGTTTTTGCTGTTCAAAAGATACGACATTATGTGTCAGGATAGACTATTCATGTCATCTCCAGAATAAATCCTATTCGGGTATTGATGAGAAAATCGAGTATTCTTAACTCCAGGTTAGCCACCTGGGCGATGTTGCTCACTCCTTATGATATGGTCTATGTACCTCAAAAATTAGTGAAGGGTCAAGCATTAGCTGATTTCTTAGCAGCTCACCCTATACCTGAAACATCTAAGCTATATGAGGACATTCCAGATGAAGTCATGGATTGTAACATAGATTTTAAGGATGACATTTGGTAACTGTATTTTGATGGAGCATCGTGGGTTGGACCTAAAGGAAATATTGTCTCCGGAGTAGGCATTGTCCTAGTTTCTCCTGACAAAATGGTCATATACTGTGCTTATTCTCTTAATGAACCATGCTCCAACAATGTGGCAGAATATAATGCTCTGCTAATTGGTCTCCAAGTAGCAAAATAATTGGACATCGAGTTCCTAGAAGCTTATGGAGATTCTCAACTGATTGTTAATCAGGTCAGAGGGACATATGAAGTTAGGAATCCTGACCTCACCCCTTATCATCAAGTGGTAATCGAATTGGTCCTTTCATTTAAAGGATTCTTCATCGAGTTCGTACCACGTTCTCAAATTTTGGACGTTGATGCTCTTGCTAGCTTAACCGCAGACTTGGCTGTTCCAATTAGAAGACAAAATACCATCACTTTGTTGGATAGGGACTTATTCTTGTAGAAGCATGGAAAATATTGCTTTTAGTCCCACATCGGAAAGGAGAATAAGAAAGGGCTCACTCCATTCTATAAATAGAGCCCTCTTGCCTCCTTTGAAAAGGGTACCAACTTCTCTTCCCTCCTTCTAACTTGGACTCTTCCTACTACGCACCTTTGGGTGCTAAGTCGAAGAAGTCTAGGGCAGCGCGGGCTCGTCGAGCTCAGTCAGCTGTCCCAACCTCTGACCATCAGAGCGCCCCGCTAACTGTTAAAGCGGGCCTCTGATGAAAAGTTGTAAACATGATAACTACGCACTCGTGTGTTCGGGATACCCGGGCCCACAAAACGAGTACAAAGGTTGACCGAGATGTCCTTGACTTGCGAGATGGGATCCTTCACAAGCGCAACAAAAAAAGGGGATTCTCTATGCCGCTCGAATTCCACATGGAGCTTCATGCGGCTCAAAATCCAGAAAGCTTCATGCGGCCCAAAAGCAGCAGGGGGCCTTAGGCGGCCCAAAATCAACATAGAAGCCCATGCGGCTCAGCCAGAAGGAGCCTCATGCGGCTCAGAAACTCATGCGGACCGAGAGTCTTCTGGAGCCTCATGCGGCTCAGATAAGCTCTATGCGGTTACGACTCCGGTCATGACGACTCTTCATGCGGCTCGAGTATGAAGACTCTCATGCGGCTCGAGTATGGAGACGCTCATGCGGCTCGGTCGTGACGACTCTTCATGCGGCTCGGTCATGACGACGCTCATGCGGCTCGAGTATGAAGACTCTCATACGGCTCGGTCATGACGAATCTCATGTGGTTCGGGTCTGGAGACTCTCATGCGGTTCGGGCACGACGACTCTCATGCAGTTTGAGTGTGATGACTTTCATGCGGCTCATGAGTACAACAGTTGGGACACGTGGCTAGACACGTGTCAAAAGTCGATCATATCTCAATAATTCAGATCTACTGCAATCAAAGTAATCTCTAGATTGGGTCGAATCCCAATAATCATAACAAACAGTGGGGACACATGGCAGAGAATGATTCAGATTTATTCATTCAGATTTGTAAACGTCAACAAATTATCATGATGCAGATTTGTTGCAATCAGCATTAATTACTCATTGGATTTGGCGCAATCTACATTAATGACCCAGATTCAACACATTCAGGATTAATGGCCCAGATTGATTAATCAAGAGGCCGCCGACTTTTAAGAATGGATAATCATTGCAAACCCTAATGATGCCCCCCACTCTTATAAATAGCAAGGTGCCATTCCTTTGCAACAGGCACACAGAGACACAGATACGGAGAAACAGACAGAGACACACAGAGATAGAGAGAGATAGAGATAGACAGAGATAGACGTGCATAGAGAGCTAGAGAGCATTTCTCCATCAACGCCAAGCAGTTCTTCCACAGAGCCAAAAAGCTGCACCCGATCGTTCAAGGAGTAAGGCAGAGCGGCCGTCGCTTTCCCGAGCCTCTATCGTCACCCTCCAGAATCTAAAATAAACAATTGTACTTAGATTGCTGTACCTAGGTTTTCGTCCCTAGGCTTTCTTTGTACAAGTGAGTTTGTATTGTGAAGTAAAAGTCCAGTCCTCCGATAATTGTTCTGTCCTTTTATATTTCATGGCAAACACGATGGCGACACGGCTGGGGACAAACTTCTCCACGGCTGAGGAGTTGGTGACACAATCGGATGCAGCCAAACTTGGCTCCACGCAACAGAAGATGGTCGTCCGCTGGCCCGGTCCAGAAGCAAACCCGCACAAAGAAAGCTCGCAGCGAGTGGAGGCCAAAGTCATTTGCTCCTCCCCAAGCTCTCGACGGAGTACTCTTTGCTGCCCAAGACGGCGAAGGTAACTCTCGTGCGGTCCCACTTCAAGCCATAGAGGACTCTGCTGTCCCCAAGTCCGGCAGAGGAAAGCACTACGATGCTGGACTTGCAGGGGCAAAGAGCGATTCTATGTGCTCCAGGAAAAAATCGAACAAGGGTACTAGCCGTAAACGAAGACTCATGCGGCCGAGATTGCCAGCCGCATGAATGATGACCATGCGGCCGAAACTATCAGCCAAACAGATAACACTCATGCGGCCAGGATGTCCAGCCGCATGGAGAAGACCTATGCGGCTGAGACTTTCAGCCGCGTGAAGAAAGCCCATGCGGCTATGACTGCCAGCCGCATGGAGACTATTGATGCCAGCCGCATGCCGCCAGCTCCACGCGGCTCTGTCTTCGACCGCCTCTCCTATGGTCCTGATCTCTTATGCTCCCAAGAAGACATGTCTGACTCTCTCCAGTACCACTTAGACTCTTCCTACTATGTGCCCTCACGCACATGAGTGAAGAAGTCTAGGACAGCACGAGCTTGGCAAGCTCGGTCCGCTGATCCGACCTCTGACCATCCGAGCGTCCCACATACTGGTATGCGGGCCTCTGATGGAAAGTTGTACAGAACCGCTCAAGTCCAGCCCCCGATGGCAAACGGACAGAGAGGTTCCCAAAAGTCTTCCAAAATCTAGGGAGCAAACATGGTCGATCCAGACCCATCTGACTTGCGTGAGGCCATCCTCCACAAATGCAAGAAAAGAGAAGGTGCCTCGGGGTACGAAGAGTCCTCCCGCGGACGCCACTGCACCCAAGTCATCGTCAACTGTTGTTGCAATAACGCGACGGTACGAGAAGACCGGCAGTCCGTCTTCCAAAGACTGCAACAAACATGTTCCGAAGATGAGGCATTTCCCGTCGTCTCCTGCAACTCTGCTCAGAAAATCCCCGCCGATGGGAGAGGAAAGAAGACCAATGCTCTCAGCCTGAAGATTTCAACCACTATGACTAAGAGACTATCGTCTAAACGGGTGCCCACCCTCGGAGTTTTCTAAGGTACCCGTTCAAAGACGAAATCTGCTACAGTGGGAGATTCATCATCCACAACATTGGGGGTTGCTGGAACTGGGGGTAGCACTCCTCCGAACCTCCACGACAATCCGATGTTCCAAGGAGATGAGCTGGGGAAAACAACTTTCCTATTAGATGCAGCAAATCCCGACGTCCCCGAGGACGTCCACAACTCCCAAGACGAGGCGAACTCGGAAGTTGGGGGTACTGTTCCTTCTGAGTCCGAATCTGAGGAGAACATTCCCATGTACCCCGATGACTTCTCGGTACAGGGGTATGATTCGGAGTGTACGTCATCCACCGTCCCTTCCACTTCTACTCATGTCAGGACGGCATTCATGACAAACAACGAACAGGATGGTCCCAGTGATCGCCAATGCATCGACACTCTAGAGGCCATACTGCACACTTTGGTCAAATCGGTGGACGAGATCAAAGCAGCCCACCCAGGCTCGGAGTCGGCCAGAATATATGAAGAAATCCCAGATGAGATTGCCGACTCGCATGCGGCCTCTCACGATAATATATGGCGAATGTTCTTCGACAGCGCTTCAAGGACCGGACCCAAGGGCAACATCGTCGTCGGAGTCGGGGTGGTACTGGTTTCTCCTTCCGGACTGGTGATCAATCGTGCTTACTCCCTCACGGAACCTTGCTCTAACAATATGGCCGAGTACAACACTTTTGTCATTGGCCTCCAACTTACAAGAGAGCTGGGGGTAGAATATCTTGAAGCATACGGCGATTCACAGTTTATTGTCAATCAGATCCGGGGTTCATACGAAGTCCGCCATGAAGACATGATCCCCTATCACCAAATAGCGATCAACATCATCTCGTCGTTCAAAGGGTTCTTCATCGAACACGTTCCCAGACTCCAAAATATCGAAACCGATGCCCTAGCTGGCCTTGCCGCTTCCCTAGCGGTTCCGAACTATGCTCGCCAATCAGTAGATGTGATAGGCCATGAACTGGTCTATCCTAAGAATAATGTTTAATTCGTGGCGAGTTATTCCGCCCAGACGATTGACGAAGTCCCGGACTGGAGACAACTATTCATTGACTTCGAAGTCTACGACATCCTGCTCGAGAACCCAAAGGAAGCCACTTCCATCAGAAGGCGTCCTCTCCGATTCTTCTACGATACAGAGACGAAAATGCTGTATCGGCGATCCTACGATGGGCTACTGCTTCGGTGTCTGTCGAATACAGAAGCTAAAGAAGTCGTACGCGAAGCTCATGACGGTGTTTGTAGGGCCCATCAGCCTGGCCTAAAATTGTAAGACCTCTTCGCCGAATGGGCTACTACTGGCCCATGATGGTAGCAGATGCAGTAGACTATGCAAGAAAGTGCAAAGCCTGCCAAGTCCACGCGGACTTCATCCACCAACCATCCGAATTTCTACATCCGACAGTAGCGTCCTGGCCATTCGAAGCGTGGGGAATGGATATCATCGGTCCGATCACTCCGCCTTCTTCCCAAGGACACCGCTTTATACTTGCCATCACAGATTACTTCTCTAAATGGGCGAAAGCTGTTCCGCTTACAGAAGTCAAAACTTCAAACGTGATCAGCTTCCTCAAGCATCACGTCATCTATCGCTTTGGACTGCCCCGAAGGATCATCCACGATAATGGTCCGCAGTTCGCAAGCCACGCCTTCTATCGGTTCTACGACAAGCACCGCATCCAGAATATTGCTTCAACGCCATACAACCCTGCAGCAAATGGGTTGGCAGAAGCATTCAACAAAACAATCATCAAACTTCTCAAGAAGTTCGTGTCGTCCAACAAACGCGACTGGAACGAGAAGCTTGGTGAATGCTTATGGGCGTACCGCACTACAGTCCGAGCGGCCACAGGGAACACACCATTCTCTCTTGTATACGGGAGTGAGGTAGTTCTCCCATTGGAGACTCAAATACCCTCGCTCCGTGTCGCTCTCACTTATCAATTGACGACGGATGATAACTACCATCGTCGACTACAAGAATTGGAGGCCTTAGATGAAAAGCGCCTCCTGGCTCAGCAACGGATTGAGCTATACCAAGCACGCATCTCCGGAGCCTTCAACAAAAAGGTTAAAATCAGAACATTCTAAGTAGGCGATCTCGTTCTGGCAGTCCGGAGGCCGATGGTCATGACCCACAAAACTGCCGGCAAATTCCAGCCAAAATGGGAAGGTCCATTTATCATTGAGGCCGTATTCTCCAACGGTGCTTACCGCCTCGCAAAACAAAACGGAGACTTGCTCATATTGCCTGTCAACGGCAAGTTCCTGAAGAAATATTATGTCTAAATGACATATTCCAGATCATTGAGTCATGTACCCTCCCGTACCGCTGAACTCACAATCTCCCAGATTATCGAATTATGTACCCGCTGGTACCGCTGAACTCATATTCCAAAATTCCAGACTATTGAGTTATGTACCCGCCGGTACCGCTGAACTCATATTCCAAAATTCTAAACTATTGAGTTATGTACCCGCCGGTACCGCTGAACTCACATTCCAAAATTCTAGACTATTGAGTTATGTACCCGCCGGTACCGCTGAACTCATATTCATAATCCCAGATTATTGGGTCATGTACCCGTTGATACCGCTGAACTCATATCCACAAAATTCTAGATCATTGAGTCATGTACCCTTCCGTATCGCTGAACTCACAACTCTCCCAGATTATCGAGTTATGTACCCGCAGGTGCCTCTGAACTCACATTCAGGTCACTCTTTTAGGTAGTAAGTCATGTATGATCATACCTCTGAACTTATTTCTCTGAAAGAGCTCCTTTCTCATGATCCCCTACCCGTACTCTCAGTACACAAAAAGGGTATCTGATCCACAAATTTCCAAAACGGCCATGTCCTCATTACCTCTGAGTCGTTTCACTTCCGCCAAAAACAAATCACCCCTTTACATAGAACTTCCATATCCTCATTACCTCTAAGTCGTTCTATGTACCCTCCTTCATTGAGCCCACTCCTGCCATGTCCTCATTACCTCTGAGTGGGAAGGCTCCGTCGAAGAAACCTTCATGCTTGCCATGTCCTCATTACCTCTGAATAAGTATGTCGGTTCCCTTCACCCTATTATCCATATCCTAAGCCAGGGTACGCCAAAGATAATAGGTCCACAAATATCCTCCGTTGAGTCCACTCCTGCCATGTCCTCATTAGCTCTGAGTAGGAAGACTCCACGGTTGAACCTTTATACTTACCATGTCCTCATTACCTCTGAGTAAGTATGTTGGTTCCCTTTTCATCCTGTTATCCGTATCCCGCACCAGGATACGCCAAGGATAATAGGCCCACAAATGTCCTCTGTTGACCACAAATGTCCGCAGCTGACCACAAATGTCGTACTAGGTCCCCTAGTACATCCACATCTTTCCTCATCATCACATGCTTTTGGAGCCCAGCTGTTCCATAGCATTCTTTCATCCAATGTATAGAACTTCCATGTTGATAGCACCTCTGAGTTGTTCTGTGTACCCTTCATGGAGCCCACTCCTGCCACATCCTCATTACCTCTGAGTAGGAAGGCTCCATTGAAGAAACCCTCATATTTACCACGTCCTCATTACCTCTGAGTAAGTATGTTGGTTCTCTCTCGTCTTATTATCCGTACCTAAAAACAAGGCACGCCAAGGGTGATAAGTCCACACAAAATCCCCAGCGGAAGCACCCAAACCTATTATGTCCATGCTACCTCTGATATGATCTCCACACCAAAACAACTCTACTTTCCATGCTTCTTATTCAAAGTGTTCCAAATTTTTAATTTGAAAACTTTGAAGGGGGTCTTGTAGAAGCATGGAAAATATTGCTTTTAGTCCCACATCGGAAGGAGAAAAAGAAAGGGCTCACTCCATTCTATAAATAGAGCCCCCTTGCCTCCTTTGAAAAGGGCACCAACTTCTCTTCCCTCCTTCTAACTTGGACTCTTCCTACTACGCACCTTCGGGTGCTAAGTCGAAGAAGTCTAGGGCAGCGCGGGCTCGTCGAGCTCAGTCAGCTGTCCCAATCTCTGACCATCAGAGCTCCCCGCTGACTGTTAAAGCGGGCCTCTGATGGAAAGTTGTAAACATGATACCTATGCACTCGTGTGTTCGGGATACCCGGGCCCACAAAACGAGTATAAAGGTTGACCGAGATGTTCTTGACTTGCGAGATGGGATCCTTCACAAGCGCAAGGAAAGAAGGGGATTCTCTATGCCGCTTGAATTCAACATGGAGCTTCATGCGGCCCAAAAGCAACAGGGGGCCTTAGACGGCCCAAAATCAACATAGAAGCCCATGCGGCTCAGCCAGATGAAGCCTCATGCGGCTCAGAAACTCATGCGGACCGAAAGTCTTCTGGAGCCTCATGCGGCTCAGATAAGCTCTATGCGGTTAGACTCCGGTCATGACGACTCTTCATGCGGCTCGAGTATGAAGACTCTCATGCGGCTCGAGTATGGAGACGCTTACGCAGCTCGGTCATGACGACTCTTTATGCGGCTCGGTCATGACGACGCTCATGCGGCTCGAGTATGAAGACTCTCATGCGGCTCGGTTATGACGACTCTCATGCGGTTCGGGTATGGAGACTCTCATGCGGTTCGGGCACGACGACTCTCATACGGTTTGAGTGTGATAACTTTTATGCGGCTCATGAGTACAACAGTTGGGACACGTGGCTGGACACGTATCAAAAGCCGATCATATCTCAATAATTCAGATCTACTGCAATCAAAGTAATCTCTAGATTGGGTCAAATCCCAATAATCATAACAAACAGTAGGGACATGTGGCAGAGAATGATTCAGATTTATTCATTCAGATTTACAAACGTCAACAAATTATCATGATGCAGATTTATTGCAATCAGCATTAATTACTCATTGGATTCGGCACAATCTACATTAATGACCCAGATTCAATACATTCAGGATTAATGGCCCAGATTGATTAATCAAGAGGCCGTCGACTTTTGAGAATGGATAATCATTGCAAACCCTAATGATGCCCCCCCACTCTTATAAATAGCAAGGTGCCATTCCTTTGCAACAGAAACACAGAGACACAGATACGGAGAAACAGACAGAGACACACAGAGATAGAGAGAGACAGAGATAGACAAAGATCAACGCGCACAGAGAGCCAGAGAGCCTGAAGAGAGAGCATTTCTCCATCAACGCCAAGCAGTTCTTCCACAGAGCCAAGAAGCTGCACCCGATCGTCCAAGGAGTAAGACAGAGCGGCCGTCGCTTTCCCGAGCCTCTATCGTCATCCCCCAGAATCTAAAATAAATAATTGTACTTAGATTGCTGTACCTAGATTTTCATCCCTAGGCTTTCTTTGTACAAGCGAGTTTGTATTGTGAAGTAAAAGTCCAGTCCTCCGATAATTATTCTGTCCTTTTATATTTCATGGCAAACAATTCTGTGTAAAGAATAATTTACATATTGAACAGAGTTATACTATAGAATCAAATTCTCAACAAAGGGATTGGAGAAGTCCATTCATTGATTATGCTGTTCATGGGATTTTACCTGAAGATCTAAAAGAAGCTGCATCAATCAAGAGACGATCATTTCGATTCTACTATGATTCTTCCGTACATATGTTATATCGTCGGTCATATGACAGACTTTTGCTACGTTGTCTCTCTGAAAATGAAGCTAAGCAAACGCTCCGTGAAGCTCATGATGGTGTCTGCGTTGCTCATCAACCAGGTCCAAAATTACAGGACCGCATTCGAAGAATGGGATATTATTGGCCTTCTATGATAGCGGATGCTGTAGATTATGCCAGACGGTGTAAAACGTGTCAGATTTATACTGATTTTATTCACCAACCATCTAAATTCTTACATCCTACAGCAGCTTCTTGGCCCTTCGAAGCTTGGGACATCGATATTATTGGTCCGATTAACCCTCCTTTTGTCAAAGGACATCGGTTTATATTGGCTATAACTGATTATTTCTCTAAATGGACAGAAGCTATTCCCCTTGTTGAAGTAAAAACATCAAATGTCGTTGGTTTCATCAAATACCATGTCATTTATCGTTTTAGGATTCCCCGACGGATAATTCATGACAATGGACCACAATTTGCCAGTCAGGCATTTTATCGATTCTATGACAAGAATTGGATCCAAAATCTGGCTTCTACGACCTATAATCTAGCTGCTAATGGTTTGGCCGAAGCTTTCAACAAGACAGTCATTAAACTTCTCAAAAAGTTTGTCTCTTCTAATAAACATGATTGGAATGAGAAACTTGGATAATATTTATGGGCTTACCGAACAACAGTCCGAACTCCTACCGGTTTTACACCATTTTTACTGGTTTACGGATACGAGGCTATTCTTCTACGGGAAATTCAGATTCCATCTCTTAGAATAGCCATTGCTAATAAGCTTACTACAGAGAATAATGATCGGTTAAGACTTCAAGAACTTGAAGGATTGGACGAAAAGCGTCTTCAAGTGCAACAACATATTGAGCTTTATCAAGCCCGCATATCTCGAACTTTCAATCGTAAAGTTAAAGAGAGAGTATTTAAAGTCGGTGAGCTAGTTCTAGCTGTTCGAAGACCGATGGTGATGACTCATAAAAGCAAAGGAAAATTCCAAGCAAAATGGGAAGGTCCTTATGTAGTCGAGACAGTCTTCTCTAATGGTGCCTATAGGTTGTCTAAACCTAATGGAGATTTGCTTATGATGCCGGTCAATGGCAAATTCTTGAAGAAATATTATGTTTGAATTTCTTCTTTATTTCCCAGCTACCAATGTTTGGTTAAGCTGATTACTTGTCTCCTAAAAGAGAATTTTTGATCTTCTGTCTTACCAGTTAATTAAAAAAGAGATTTATTATTTATCATGTTCTTATGTCCTCTGAATAAATATTGAATCTACTTCTTTTCCTATCTATCATGTCCATCTGGCCTCTGAATAGGTATTAATCTATTTTTCTTTGAGTTGTTACGATCTGTCACGTTCATATTACCTCTAATAGTATCGTATTCTCTAAACAAAAAACGAGATTCATTATCTATCATGTCCACATTACCTCTGGATAGATATAATTTATTGAGTTTAGAAAACTTGTCATGTCCATATTACCTCTGATGAGTATTATTCTATCTCATACCTATTGTTTAATTTCAAAATAAATAATAGGGTCCCAAACCAAATATTTTATTCATTTCTTGTAAAATATTACAGAATGAAAAAGATTGAAGATTATAAAAAATTCTTTATTCGCCTAAGGCGGAGCATAGACATCTTCAAGATGTTTTTGTAGCTCTGCTAGACGTTTTTCATGAGAGCTCAATACATTATTAGTAGCTACGGAGCGTCGAGCTTCTGGAGTACAGATGTGAGAAAGTCCAGCAAAAGTGACTATCATCTTGTCCTTGGCTTTGTCAAGGGTTTTGATGGTAGCCTCAGCTCCGAAGACTTGTTCCTCCAAAATTGAGCTCTGAGTTAGCTGCTGGTCCCGAGCTGTGATCATCTGCTCCCTCTCCGCCTTTAAGCGAGCCAGCTCAGCCTCGACTTCGCGAATTCTATCATTCTGTTGATGAATTCTTATATTTGAAGCTTCATAGGCCTCTATCTGAATCTTCAGCTAGGGCTTTGCTTCAGTCAAAAAGCCTTTTCTTTGGCCACCTTGATACTGTACTCATGGAGGGCTTCATTGAAAGTCGTCTCCCGAGCGAGGTACTCAGCTGATAAAGCGTTATACTCCTCTTGGATGAGACTTTTAGTGGTTTTACTTGACAGCTTTAGATATTCTTTGATGGGCTGTTCAAGTCCCTCCATGACTTTCTCCAATACCGCTGCTCTCACTGCATCTTTGAACATGACGACATTTATGATAGTAAGAGCAATCGCCGCCTTCAAACTTTCATAACTGAGGCCCTTATTCAGGACCATTTTGATTAGAGCCGCCAGAGTCTTGTAAAAAGTATCAGTATGAATCTCAACTAAGAGATTCATTTCTGTACTTGAGCTAGCCGTTGCAGCGATGTCTACCAGATCTCTTCTCTGAAGACTAGGAGCAGATGTTGTTGCTTTAGTAGCAGACTGAGATGAGGCCATTATTGTCGTTACTACTATGGCCAACTGATCTCCAGGAGCTTCAGGGATAGTATCTTTAGCATTTGTTACTCCAGCCGGTTCTGGAGTCAAAACTACGTGAGTTTCGGTGGCGGTGATTGATGCGGGTGGAATGGTAGTTATGGCAGCTGACTCCGGTTCGGGCATTATCTTTTTAAGAACTTTTTCTGACGTAGTAACAATAGCAGAGGATGCTATTACAACTTCCCCAGCTTCAGTTGATGATTCGACTATGTCTTCATCACCTTCTTCGGCTACCGGCTCTGCAGGATCTTCAAGTATCTCAGTTGTAGTGAGTCCTTCTACAACTGATTCTTCGTTGAAGTCTAATTCTTCCTCAGCAGCCACTTCATCATCTACAGTAGGTTCTACTGAGTTTGTTCTTTATCTCCGCCTTCAACAGGAAGAGACAATTCTGGCTGAGCCTGCACTTCTGACTCTTGCTGTACCTCCATAGATTGAAGGCATTCTTCTTGAGCATCTTCTTCTTCTGAAGAAGACTCCTCTTCCTCAGACTCTGTGTTTTCCTCATAAATATCTTCTTGAGGAGGAGGAGGAGTCACAAGCTTTGAAGTGATGATAACACCTACAAAAAATTAAACAAAATAAGTTAATATACAAAATATCATAATTTTGTATAGATTCTGTATAGATTTTGTATAATTTATATTTACCTGGAGTAGGTTTAGGACGTGCTAATTACGCGTCATAGTCCCCATCCCAGTCATCATCGTCAAAATTAATAGCTGGTTCATCAGATGGGATGGGCTCTCGATCAACAGTATGTACTGGAGCGACATCCTCAACAACTTATGCCTTTTGTGGCAAAGTCAAATGAAGTGCTGAGCTGAGACGTCCTGGAGATAGGACCGTCACCGCTTCCATTGAAGCTGTTGGTTGGGAAGCCGAGGACCCTTCTCCAGGATGAGCTGAAGAGGATATAACATGTTGCGGCTCCTCGACTGGAATATCAATCTCTGGGGTAACGGCTCTTGGTCTAGAAGGCCCTTTGGTGGTAACCTTCTTCTTATTTTCTGGGGTCTTCTCTAGAAGAGTAGCAGCTGCACCTTGTTTCCGTTTCTGGGTCTTGCCAATAATGATAGGTTCTACATCTTTTTCCTCCATTTCTATTAGGATTACTTCCAGATATGCATCTGGAACAACAGCATCGTCAGGTACGTCTGATGGTACCCTGACTGGCTCTTCAAGATTCCCCTCCTTGGGCCATCTTAGACTACCTCTCAGGTTGTAGCCATAGGCAAAGGAGCGAATAGAAGCATAAAAGCGAGCATACGTATGGATTATACGTAGCTCGGTGGTGCTTGTAGCAGTCGATATTCGAAATTTGGCACCAGTACAGGCAGTGCTAAAATATCTCCAGCCTCTTGCACCATCAATCAGTTTTCTATAATGACGGAAATTGGTGGAAGGATTGCCAACATAAAGTTGGTCATATCCGAACTGGCGAGCGAACCGGCTTGGTAGATATGGTTCAAACGCGCAGCTGTCTTCATTTCTGTACATCAGATGGGAGGGTCTGATGCACTATAGCCATCTAAAAACTGGAGCTGACAATAAATTTCTTCTTTCAACTTCATCTTCAAATTGTACGTCGAAGCAGTCGGATGGAACTGGTGGCCGGGTACAGAAAAAGTTCCAACCATAACAATAATTTAATACTGCTCTGGTATCTGCCATTGTCGTGGCAGTCCATGTGGCTTTGCTGAACTTCTGGAGGAAGACCTCCGCATCATCTCCAGGGCCTGGTGGTAACAAATTGCAGTTGTGATGCAATAACCAGCCCATAAGGTAAGTGTAGGGCATTTCTACCCTAGGGAATACGTTTCGGTGAGGAGCATTGTTAATTAATTCCTCACCAAAAGTTTTATCAAACCTGTGTTTATTCGGCACACCATTGCCAATAGCAGGTTGATTCTGACTTTAAACACCAAACGTACCGCTGGCCATAGCACGTTTCGGTGGATTCTATCAACTGTACCGGTCCCCGGTACAATCCATCTCCTCAATCACAAAGAAAGAAAGCCTGCCAGCAAGGCTTTCTTGGAGATCTTTTGGCTGCCATATCTGAGGAAACTCAAGGCTTCAGTTCCTGCAGAGAACTCCCCAGTCTTGGTGGACAAATATTTGTTCGAAAATTTGTAGCCAATCATCATATCCCGTACTTTATCAGCAGGAATTGTTGAACCAGTGTTGATGATTGGAGCCTTGTTCTCCTGAAATCTTTCTTTATCATCTTTGGATATCTTATCCTTGTGGTAAAAGAGATATATTGTCCAATTGTTGATGTACGCCAAATGAGATCCACTTTCATGCATAGTAGTGCAAATCATGTAATGGCACATCAACTCTTCATATAACTCAACCAACTGAGGATTTTTCTCCCTTATTTCTGATAGTTCCCGGTTGGAAGGAACATACTCTTCATATGGGGCTTCTCCCATTGGCAGCTTGGAGATGAATTGCATCTCGTGGAGTGCGAGACCCATTTTACCTTTTGGGGTCGCGAAAGTTCCTGTTGAACTGATATATATCTCTATCAGAGCCATGAACAAATTACTGTTCGGTGGTATACCCTGACTGGTGGAGGCCACTGCTTCATACAGGCCGATGTTTTTTAGCTCCGTCTGGAAGTTCCTCATAATCCAAACACTAATCTGAATCCAGTTCTGATTAAATGGAGTTAGCCATCCTGGTAGCCTGGGGTTGGCTTGAGGATATAATACTGCAGCCCTTATGAACTTATTAATGAACATTTGGGTCTGCACTGGCTGAATCAGAACGGAATCCTTACTCGGAGTAAATCCTGGTAAGAGACCGGAGAAGGGAACAACACCACCACTGGGAGTACTGGTGTAGTAGCCCATGTCATTTGCTCTCTCTCTCTCTCTCTTGAAAATGATCCTTCCTGGCCTACCATGACTGTTGGGAGTCAGGTTCCATAGCGTCTTTCGGGGATGGGTGGCATGGATAAAAGCAGACAAGGGATAATCTCTATCCGTGTCAGGGAGGTACATTGCTCTATCTCCAGACTTGAACACCCAAACCTCCTTCTTGGGGTGTGTTTGTGATTTGAAGTCTATCGCATCCCCGAATAAGAAAGCTGGCTTTACAAATTGTTGGCCATCCAGCGATGTCAACACTTCTTCATTTATCATGGACAACAACATTCTGTCCCCTTGAGCAGCTATCAGTTGTGCTCTCTCTGCAGGATATTCCGGATTCGACTGGGGAAACTCCACGTGGGACAGGTTCTCTAAATAATTAGATCCCACTATACCAGCTGATGAGCCAAATACTTCTGCAAGTGGGTGAATTTGCAAATCTACTGCCAAAAGAAAAAGAAAAAATCAAGTTAGTGAAAACCTAATTTGAGATTTTTACGCAGATGATTTGGTCTGAGTTTTACGCATAAAGATTAAAGACTCTGACTATGCAAACTCTACGCTTATTAAAGTTGATAAAAACTTTTAAAGTGAAAAAGTTCTGTGTTTTACACAAAGTCTTTTTCACTTATGAATTTTACGCTGGCACATATTGATGTGAGCGTATTGAAAACTTTACGCTAGCATGTGTTGACATGAGCGTATCTAATTTTTACGCTGGCATGTGTTGACATGAGCGTATTTTAATATTTACGCTAGCATGTATTGACATGAGCGTATTTTAATTTTTACGCTGGCACATGTTGATGTGAGCGTATTTTAATTTTTATGCTAGCATGTGTTGACATGAGCGTATCTTAATTTTATGCTAGCACGTGTTGACGTGAGCGTATTTTAATTTTTACGCTGGCACGTGTTGACGTGAGCGTATTTTAATTTTTACGCTGGCATGTGTTGACATGAGCGTATTTTAATTTTTACGCTGGCATGTGTTGACATGAGCGTATTTTAATTTTTACGTTGGCACATGTTGATGTGAGCGTATTTTGAAATTTATGCTGGCATGTATAAACGTGGGCGTATGTTCTTAATTTTATGCTGACACGTATAATGTGGGCATATTTAATTATCTCAGTTTCTACGCTGACACGCATAACGTGGACGTGAAGTAAAAAGCTCAGGTCTTCTTCTCCGACGAACTCGCGGCCGAAGTTCAGTACTTTACCCTTCATTGCCGGAGCCACGGCGGGGTTGCTCTGTTGGGGCGTCGTTGATGATGGGATGGGAGTTTTCGTGCGATCGACCGACGATAAATCAGCAACGGACTTCTTTCCCTTGCCGGCGACGGTCTTGCTCTTGGGGGCCATCGGATCGAAGCAAGAGTATGAAAGAGGAAGAAGAGTAAAGAGAGATCGGGATTATGAAAGACAAGTAAAGTTTTTTCTCTATTCGAATAGCTCTATTTATAGAGAAATTTTGAATCGGTTCAAATTCCCGAATTCTATGCTGACTGTTGGATATTCTGACTTTTACGCGGATGACCGTTGGATATCCCAAATTCTACGCTGACTGTTGAAATCCTGAATTTTACGCTTCTGTTCAAAGTATTTCAAAATTTGAAAATAATTTAAAAACTTTGAAGGGGGTCTTGTAGGAGCGTAAAAAGTGCTTCATGGACTAAGTCAAAGAAGTTGAGAACTTTACGCAATTCAAACTAAGTTAAACTCAGACTTTACGCGAGCTATTCTCTATGCAAGCTACTCTACACGAGCTACTCTTTATGTGAAACCCATTTTCTTGTGTAATATTATATTTAGTATTTCTAATATTATTATTATTATTATTATATTATTTTGAGTGTTAAAATTATTTCGAAATTAATAACCAGGATTTTTTTGAGTTCAGACCCAGACCCGAGTCCGAACCCAGACCCGAGCCTGAGCCGAACCCTTTCCCATTTCAAGTGCTGATTTGGTTTAATTATAAATAAAAAAATAATACATTTGAGGAGCTGGTCCACGAGGGACCAGCAAACCTCCTCCCACTCGTTCAAGCTCCCTACTTTCTCACCCCATCTTCTGCTCCTCTCCACTCATTCATTTTTTCCCCCACGTTCTAGAGGAGACTTCTTCTTCTCTTTTCTCCTTAAGAACTCACAAACTCCTCTGAAGGAGAACAACTCCCCTTATTAACTCACTTTCCCTCTCTCTTGCTCACGAACTCAGAGGAACCCCCATCTCTCTCCCTCATCCGACGCCCGAGCTCCTCCGTGCAACCCCTCTCCTCGGCCAACCGCCGACCCCGCGACCCTCCGGCCTCCTCCAGGCCGACTGCGCCAGCGCACCCCCGTCGGCCCCCTAGCCGACGCCCGACGCCGGCCTTCGCTCCTGTGCGCGCGGCCGAGCCCCGCGAGCCGACCCCGCTGTCTCCGGCCGGCCTCCAGCCCCTTCGCCCCCTGCGCGCCCCTGGCCGCGCCCCTCCGGCCTCTGCCCCAGCGCGCCCGACCCCCTGTCGTCCTCCCCGCTGACCTAGGCTCATGCCCTAGCCCGCGCACTCCCCTGGCCGCGATCCCGTGACCCGATCTGCTGTTCTGTGGCAGCGACGCTGCTGTTCGCTGCTGTTCCAACACTATTCTAGGATTATTTTACTGTTCGGATCTCAAATTCTTTCTATTATTCATCTGAGAGCTCTAGCCGAGCAACCTGAGGTATAACCCCTGTCCCGCCCATTTTTTATTATAGTCTATGATGAGAAATGGTCCTCGATTCTCTTTGGGAATTCGGTTTTAGCGACGTCGTATTTTTTCGGAACCTTCGGAAAGGTTCTGTGGATTATTTTGGATTTCCTGAATATTTTGGGAATTGGTTTTTAGTATGTTTTAGCTTTCTGGATTTTTCCGGTAGCGTTCTGTGATTTTTGGGTTGGAATCGAACTTCCGAAAATTATTCGGGTCGTTCCGATTATTCTGTGGATTGGTTGTAGATTTTATATATATACAAATTCGGGTTTTCCCCTGGTTTGGGATTTGCAGGAAATTATCGGCGCTATTTCCAGTTTTTGGGTTGACCAAAAATAGAGGAGGTGCTGCCGGATTTTCCGTAAATTCCAGATTATTTTAAAAATGAATTTAAAATGAATTTCGGAATTTTATTTAAATATTGGATTTGGGTGACGACCGTATCGGTCAATGGACCCGGCTAAGTGCAAACGAAACCGGCTTCGTCCGGACGTTGAGACATTAGCCAAGTTGAGGATTGGACCATATCTGAGACTTTATATTTATCATTATTTTTACTATTAAATTCTGTTTATATTTTATTAATATTTCAGTTTAGGACTAACGGCAGTTTTGTCTTATTTCAATTTATGTAAATAAATTGTAATGGGCATAAGCCCAGCTGGCTGTGGTCTGTGACTGTAATTGGTAGTGTAGATTTTTAGTTATTTCTGGTTTTGCGAGTTTTTTTCTATTTTACGAGTAAAATGAATAAAAGTATTTTCGTATAAAATTAATTAAGATTTTCTCACCTAAAAATTGACAAATTTATTATTAATTAAAAATTATGTATTTCTCACTAAATAAGAAAAATTAGCTTTATATTTACATACTATGAAAATACCAAGTTTTAATAATTAATCTGGTATCGACGAAGTTTTTCGAATTCAAAAGTTTAAAACGATCTTTTTCCCTTGTACTAAATCAACGCACAAATAATCATATTTTTGGTGTTTGGTTAATTATAAGAATTAAAATTGGACTAGGACACAAATAGAGATTTCAACTAGCGTAGCTAGATTGGTTAACCTGGAATCTGAGTCAATTTCTCGAATGTAGGAATTCGAGGACGATTCTGATTTTCTGTCTCGAAGTCTTCTACCTCTCCAGTCAATTCCTTTGAGACAAGTATAGTTTGTGTTAGTTTACAGTTATTTATTTAATCGCTTTACTGCAAGTTTAAACCACGATGCAAACACAAAACTCTCTCTGAGAGCACTGTAACTACTGGGAACTGGGGAATAGTGTAATGAGTATGACCATACTGTAACAAAACCCCTATCCTTTACTGTAAAAAACCTAAGCCGGTCATATTTCATTGCCTGTTCAAATCACACTATTTTACTGCTGAAAACTGTTCATGTTTAAACTGTTTAAAATTGCATGATTCTATTATTTAATTTAACTATTAAAAATTAGCATGAATTGTACTTTGCTCCCTCCTGACTGGAGATACATTTTTAGGGGACATTGAGGATGCTGAGCTGTTAATCAGCAGCTACTACGACCCTGTGTTGTACCCGGTTGTGCTACTAGAGTCCCCACAGGAGGACATTGGGACTGAGGCCGATGATCCGGCTAATAGATAGATTTCCTTTCTCTGCATTTGTTGTCATTTTCCTTCTGTTATTTCATTTCAGAACAATTTCCATTTGTATTTAAATTTCAAAGTTTAATAAAGTTTCATTTTCCGATGTTGAGTTGTGACAAATATAGTGTTGTTGTATGGTTACCTGCTACTGAAAAGCTTACTGCTGCCGTCTCAACAACGGTGCAGGCTGGGCATGATCCGGTTCGACCCAATTATTTGGGATCGGGTCGTGACACTTTACGCAAGCTATTCTCTACGCGAGAGTTATCCTCCACTTTACGCCAGGGACAAGCTGTCAGGCTGTATTTATTGAGCGTGATTTTTGATCTGACAGCAGGATTTTCTGACAAGAACAGTGCACAGAAGCCGAGAGGATTTGATTTACACTAAACCCAAAACTTGTCGTTTAGTGTGCAGATGGGCAACTTTACGCTCAATAAACTGTTTCTTTTACGCACGATAGCTATTTCGAGCTTTTTACGCTCAAAGCTGTTATGCGCGTAAAGTTTATTTGAGCTAATTTTACGCTCAAGGCTATTTTCAGCCACTTTACACGAAAAGCTTATTTTGGGCTATTTTATGCCAGTTTGCTACTTTACGCAGGAAGTATATTTTGGGTCATTTTTACGCCCGAGCTTTCCTGGCTACATGAGAACGTGGTTTACTTACGTGGCTTTCATGCCACACTTATCGAGGAAAGTGTGTACGTACTCTCCCTATTTTATTAAAATAATGGGACACGTATCAACGTGCGTAGAGGATGATTTACATCGTGGGTGATAGTTACTTGCGTAGAGACCCGATTTTGTTGCTTTTTACGCACAAAGGGTCAAGTCTATAAATAGACTTATTTTCACATAGACATCATCAAGAGATCAATAGAGATACATGAGAGGAGATTCTGAGAAAACTTATACTTTCAGAGTGATATTCCCATAAGCATTTTTTTAACTTTTTCTCAAGAACAGGGTGAAGCAAAGCAAGAAAGCATTCGACTGTGCCATCGGTGCCGTTGCTCGATACCTTTCTGGTGACTTAGTTCTTCCGATTGTTCGTCTTCTTCAAGCAGTTTTCTTCATCATCATCGTATGGTCCACGGAACAAAGTGATCGCTCTCAGATCAGACTTCCATAGCAATACTTCCCAGAACAATTTGTACTTTTTTGTACTTTTTCTCGTTTTCTTTCAAAAGTTAATTTTTAGGCATTTTGTGCCTCCCGCGCATGTTTCCGTGCACGTCCCGTCTCCGCGTGTTCGTCCGTGTGCGTACACATGTCCGTGCTCGTCGTTTTCATCGTTCCTGGCGTTGTTCCGAGTCCGAGGCCTCCCCTCGGTACTCCTTCATCAAGCTTGGGTAATCCCTTTCCTCATTTTTTCCATCTTCTGATTTTTCACAGAACAATTTAGACCTCTTGGCCTTAGGTTAGTTTCTGTAGATTATTAAACTAAGTTCTGTGTTTTGATTATTTGGTTTCTATGGTGTTAAATTAGCAATGTGGTAATAATATACATATTAGAAAACTTTATACATGCTTATTTGGTATTAATTAATTTATGGATTAACCTTAATAATTTAAATATGGTTTAAATGATTTAATTGGTTTGAATAAAAGTTAGGATTATCATTTATTTTGTAATGTTAATTTGTAGAGATTCTAAACCTAATAAATGATTTAGTTATTTTATTTACAAAGTAGTGGTAAATAATATTCATTTAAAAGTTATTATTTTAAATAAAAATTTTGTTAGAAATTGTATTATAAATTATATATATTCTCCTTTTAAAATGATTTCTAATCAAAAAGGTTTATAAAGAGATTAATATAATAAAAACTAATATTTATTTAAAAATCGTTATTTTGGCAAGAAAATCGTATTTTATGCGAAAGTGCTATTTTAGTATTTAAAAAAATTATTTTTCCTTTATTACGAAAAATGGTTAAAAAATATATTTTCTAAGGGAAATCGTTTTATTAATATTGTTCGGTAAATAATTTATCTTAATAATAAAAATGTTCATTAATGATTTATTTTGGTCTTGAATAACATTTTTAGTAACAATAACCGGAAAATGATTTCTAGCTAATTAAAATATTAGAATATTAGTTTTGGAGGAAAATCATAAATTTGGTAAAATATTAATTTATTAAATACAGTTAAAATATTATTTTCCTTATTTTGTGAATAATAGTCAAAAAATGGGTTTTTAGTAAATCGTATTTTTGCGTAATTTGGTAATTACATAAAAAATACTAATTTCTATAATACGATTAAATAATAATTTTTTACCCTTAATTATTACGTTAAAAACTTGTATTTTTACTAAAACGATTATTTTGTAACTTAGTATCTAAAATATAAATATTTTTCAACGTTATTAACAAAATTATGTTATTTTCAACCGAACCAGACTTAGCCCTAATTAACTAGTTGGCGTTGCCCTTAAGGATTAGAGTGTAATTATTTCTAGCTGCTGAACCTGGTGTTACGAATCTATAGGTTCGGGACCCTAAGCCCAAACGGTTACCTGCTACTCGTCGCTTTCCACGTCAAGGGACTATTTGAGGCAAGTTACGGTTAAGCTATCTTATATTTTAATTAGTAATTGTCAAGTTGCATGTTTAAACCACATTGCTACAGGAACCCTCTCCTAGGGTTTAAATATTGATTGATATTGATTGTGGGGATATTGGAAGAATAGTGTAGCGTTTATGACCAATACCCCTCATATTGCATATTGTTATTGTGCGAGCTAACCCCTCTTACACACGGGGATAAGCTGTATCGCGTTGCTAGGATGCTATTGTACAATCCAAGCCGGTCATAGACGTTACATATTCAAATCAAATTGTTTCAAGTATTGAATTGTTAAATTGCTGAAAAATATAGTTTCAACCGTTTAGCTTGCACTTTTCTGTTATTATTTGAAATGTTAGGTACATACTCGTACTTGCTCCCTCCTAACTGGAGACCCAACATTTTTAGGTGACAGCGACGAAGAGGAGTTGCCTTATTACATTTTCTATGGGACACACTTGGGTCCCGCAGAGGCTGAACCAGGAATCCCAGAACCCTAGAATGTTGGCTTAGCACTTTCTTTTAATTTTCTTTTCAGAAAACAGTTGTAATAATTAAATAATGTTAATGTTTGTTTTTTTCAGACCCTTTTCCAATTCAATAAAATATTTTTATTTTCGTTAGATTTTTGTATGTTGTGTTTCACTGCTTGATACAGCTTACTGCCGCCGTCTCACAACGGTGTAGGCTGGGCATGATCCGGTTCGACCCAATATTTTGGGATCGGGTCGTGACAACACGGGTATAGGTTAATGGGTTTGGGTTTACTGTGCTTTTGGGTTCGGGTTTACTGTTCATGAGGGTTTGGGCTTGGCCTAAAGGGTTTTGGACTGAGTTTTATATTTATATATATATATATATATGTATTTATATATGTATATGTATATATATATATATATATATATATATATATATATATATATATATATATATATATATATATATATATATATATTTTATATATATAAAGGAATACTTACAATATAATATGAATACGGTATATAATAGTATATATATATATATAAACAGTATAATATATAATATATATATATATATATATATATATATATATATATATATATATATATATATATATATATATATGGAGAACCGGTATTGGGCCTGGATTCCCCTGGCCGGCGCTCGCTCGCCCCTTGCGAGCCACCCTCCCGCTCCTGGACGGTGGCCGGGCCCCTCCCTTCGGCCCGCATCCCGCCGCGAGGCCCCCTGCCTTCCCGTCTTCTCCGACCTCGGCTGCTGGTCGGGTCCCCCTCGGCCGTTCCCCCCGTGGGAAGCCCCTGCTCCAAGCGGCTGCCCGTGGTGCGGCGGCCCCACGCCCCTCCTTCCACGCGCGTGGAGCAGTCTGCGCCCTCGGCGGCGTAGTCGTCGCCGGTCTCGGCGCCTCCGGGCGTCTTTGTCCCCCTCCCTCCTTGGCCTAGCTCCGCTGCCCCCAGCAGGAGCTGCCGCAGTGGTGCCCTCCTCCGCCCCAGAGGCCGCTCCCCCCCTCTCCACTCCCCCCGCCCCAGATCCCCATCCTCCTCCCCCGGCGCTCGGATCCCCGACGCCCTCCTCCGCCCAGTCCGGACCGTCCCCTCCATCCCCTTCGGTCCGGGCTCCCTCCGCCATTGCGGTGGTCTATGCCCCCTCGATTTCCCTCTCCACTCCCTCCACCTTCGCCCCCCCTCCGGCGCCCCCCCTCAATCCTCCTTCAGTCGTCCACCCAGCCTCGCCTCCCTCCCAGGCGGTCCCACTCCCTCATCCAGCCGCACCTCCTGCCCCCGCGCCCCCTCCCTCGGAGGCCTTCCTCTTTGTGCCCTCTCCCATCGAGCAACGTCCTTCCCCGGTCTTGGATCCCTCTCCCCCTCCCGTCGCCCAGCCCACAGCGTTCCCTCCTCCTCGGCAGTGGCGGGAGTCTACCACCAGGACCCCTTTTCCCGGAGGTGGTACTGGGTCTCCCAGGCCCCTCTACCCTCCGGTGGCGCTGGACCCCCCTTCCTGCCCAGTCGGTCGCCTCTCTCGGACAGGCCTCCGTCCTCGGAGGTGCTAGCCTCCCCCTCGCGTCGGCGTGGGGGCAGCGCTACTACTTCTAGCCTTTGCTCCCAGGTGCCGTCAGGGGCCCTCGGCCGTCATCGGTGGTGCGGGCCTCCCTGCCGTGTCGTCAACCTCACGCGTCGTGCCTGCCCCTGCGCTTCGACCGCTGCGGCTCCCTCCTCCGGCCGCCTCTGTCCTCCGTGGGGCCCTCCTTGTCCTCGCCGGACCAGCTCCCCCCTCCTCGTCTGTCAGCCCTGATGAGCGTTCGGGCCCCCCTCCCCCTCTACTCCCTGGCTCCCTCATTCTCCGGCGGCTCAGTCCCCGCCTCTCCCAGCCGCCCGGCTTCGTCTCCCCTAGGGCCTCAGGCCACGCCCTCGTCGTTTCCGCCTGCTTCGAGGCCCTGCGCCCCCCTCAGCCTCCGCGGCGCTGCATGGCGTGCCTCCCGGCGGTCAGGGCTCTCCATCCTCCTGTCGTGCCTTCCCGGCGCCGTGGCGCTCCCCGTCGAGTCCCTCCGCTCCTCCCAGCGGTGCCCGTCTCCAGCGTCTCCCCACCTCCCTCTTCCTTCGTCCATCCTCCGTCGCCGGAGACGACCCCCCCTGTCAGCTCCCCATCGGACGTCCCCACCCCTCCTCCTCTCCGGGCGGCGCGCCGGGCTCCCTGTGCCCTCCCCCGCCGTCGTGTCCCGAGCCCCCTCGGGCCCTCCGTCCCACTTCGGGCCTTGTGCCAGGCCTGCCCTCCTCAGGCCCCGTACCTGGACCAGGGCCCCTCGGGCCCCGCGTCTGACCCACGTGCCCCCCCACGTGGGCTCCTCCCGCCTTCGAGTGTTGTCGTTCTCTGCGTTTGTTTACGAATTTTGAATCCGGGTCAGCAGTCTGTGGGACCCGGTGCTGTGGCTTTGTATTGTGTGTTTGTTTTCGTTTTAATAAAGTTGTCTTGTTCCAAAATATATATATATATATATATATATATATATATATATATATATATATATATATATATATATATATATATATATATATATATATATATATATATACTATAAAATATATATATATATATATATACATATTTATATATATATAATTTTTTTTACTATAAAAAAAATATATACATATTTATATACTATTTAGTATATTTGTACTTCTATGTATATGTATGATTTGTACTATATTTTAATATATGTAAATTTACATGTTATTTTATTATCAGTAAATATTATGGTTAATTATATTTTACTGCATTAAAATATTATTATAATATTTTAATATACATATGTCTATATATTTAATTTCGTATTTTTACGTATCCTGTGAATTATGGCCATTTGAGTCCAGACCTAGCATGGGTTTTATGGATTAAATGAGTCTAAGTACATTCAAGGTCTGTACGAGTCATATCGGACTTGATTCATGGCCTTGGGTCCCGTATCTGGACTTCGGTTCAATTTCGTATACGTGGATAAATATATTAAATAATTAATTATTTATTTTTAGAAACTGTACCTTGCTGTATTTAAATTTTTATACAGTATATAAATACTACAAAAATCTGGGGAAAATTGTATTTAAATACTATGTTAATTTAGCTAATTTAATATAATTTCTAGGATTTAATATGTAAACTTTCCATTTTATAAAAATAGGAAAACAGAACTCATTTTCAATGTACTTATGTTTATTAATTTTTAATAAATATCTATTATAGTTTATAAATTCCAGAAAAATTAGTATAAATTTCTATAATTAACAAGGATCATTTTGGTACTTTATTTTATATATATTGGAGCCTTTAGCCTATCTTAATAATTATTGGAATACAGTATACAGTCTGATTTATTAATTTAATAATTATGTTTTGTGAAGTTATGTGTGATTTTGGGATATTTTAGTATTGGGACCTTACCCTACCTTAGTATAGAGACCCTAAAAAGTTGGTTTAGGTATTGTGTTACCCCACATTGGTCTCCTATACTAAAGTTATGACTTGGCTAGGTGTCCAGTTAGAAAGTCGTGTCACACCATCAGTGTCCGAGTCTTGAGCTTAGTATAAAAACTAAGATTATATATATATATCCTTTTTGACAGTGATAGGACATCGAAAATCTGTAGCTTCATATTCATATCCTTGCTTTGCACGAGGCAAGTACTCCTACAAACTTTACTTACTGCATATAATGAATTGCGTATGAACTATGTTAATACAATTACTTAAATGAAAAATCATATCCTACATGTTTCTATGTACCTACCGTATGTTTCACATGCTTTAAAACTGTAATGCCTGTAGTTCGTATTACGTATCTTAGAATACATGTACGTATTTTATCTTGTATCGCATATCTTTTGGCTTGGCTCGGTTTATTTTGGGTTGGTTCGGCTATGCTTGGGTTGCCTTGGTTCATCATGAACCAAGGGGAGAACCCCTACCTACCACCACCATCATCCTTTATTAACCCATTCCCTCATTCTCTCTCTTCATTACTCTTCTTCTTCTCCACATTTACTTCTACACCTACCACGAAGAGAGAAAGAGCTTAGGCAAGTACAAACTTGCTTCATGATGGATCTCAAATTTTATTGTTCTATTCTCTTCATTCTAAGATACTTTAGAACTTGGCATTTTCTATTTGATGGATATTTTCTTGTAGATCTAAGTTTATATTATTTTCGATTTTCTTGGGTTTTGATCTATTAAACTTTATTATTTTTATGTTTTGATTGTTCCATGTTGTAGAGAATTCGATTTTACCCAAAATAGACCTTTGAAAAGTTAGATTTCGACTTGTTTTGAGGAAGTTATGGCCAAAAGCATTTTGGCCATTTCTATGTTCATCTGTGCTGATTTTGGCAGGGACGATGAAGAGTGCCGCATGCATAGTGCCGAGCCGCATAAGAGTGCTGCATAGTATCGAGCCGCATAAGGGTGCTGCATAGTGCCGAGTCGCATAAGAGTGATGTATAGTACCGAGCCGCATAAGGGTGCTGCATAGTGCTGTATAGTACCGAGCCGCATAAGAGTGCTGCATAGTACCGAGCCGCATAAGGGTGCTGTATAGTACCGCATAGTGCCGAGCCGCATAAGGGTGATACATAGTACCGAGCCGCATAAGGGTGCTGCATAGTGCCGCATAGTGTCGAGCCGCATAAGAGTGCTGCATAGTACCGAGCCGCATAAGGGTGCTGCATAGTGCTGCATAGTGCCGAGCCGCATAAGGGTGCTGCATTGTGCCGAGCCACATAAGGGTGATGCATAGTACCGCATAGTGTCCAGCCGCATATGGAAGTCCCGCATAGTGCTGAATAGTGCCGCATAGTGCTGAATAGTACCGCATAGTGCCTATTTTGGCTATTTTTGGCTGTTTTAAGTCATGTTTGGCTGAATTGTGGCCAGAATTTCTCTCAACTCCCAACATAAAAGTTGTAGATCTTTTTCTTGGGTTTAAGAATATGTTATTAGTTATTTTATACAATTTTTCTCATTCATGATAATGTAAGAATAGAACACGATAGTGGCCTGTTGTGGTGCACTCTTGGCAAGTAAACTGACATGATATATCTCGACATGCTATTACAACATCTAGCCTGACATGACAAATAGGAACGACCTAGACACCGTGGGCGATTGTGTTTGTATAAATAAACCAGTACTGTCTTGCATCTTGTCTAGGATAGGGATCCCTGAGTACCACGGTCAGGGATACCTACAGCAATTGACTAAGGCTAATAAACTAAAATAATTCAGTAGACATGAAAAGGTTCCCAGCTACAGGTAATTCCGTTATCTAGGCGCATTAGGTGGACTTGTAGCCTACCGACGAGTAGGGCACATTTCCAGCACACAGTCACATGTTGCGTTCTTCACAAACGGACATTCGACCTGGATAACAGGATGGTCTGCAGGGCTTGGGGCTCTTGGGATAATCTCATTGCATCTTGCTAGTAACTAGGCCTGTGATAACCCTAGTTAGTTAAAAGTATCAAGCCGTACTCTTGATTGACCGTGATTGATTGGATGTAGTTTATTCCAGCTTAGTCTTATCCTGATCCTGTACAAGATTGTGACATGACATGATTATTGATGCTTGTCTTAACAATAACGATCGGGAGTCCAGTTCTGTTCAGGCGAAGGGTTACAACCCCGGCCCTTGTTTGGTTTAAGGGTTGTAACCTGGCTTCCGGAGCAGTTCTGTGTCCTCTCTTCGTTTATTGTCTTATTGCAATCCCATGCCATGTTCGTCATGTTTTACCTTACCTTAATACCATGATTAATTATGCTGGCCTTAGCAATAAAGATCAGGTGTCCAGTTCTGTTCAGGCGAAGGGTTACAACCCCGGTCCTTGTTTGGTTTAAGGGTTGTAACCTGGCTCCCGGAGCAGTTCTGTGTCCTCTCTTCGTTTATTTTTTTACTGTACCAATAGTATTTGAGACGGGTTTCTATTCAGGTGAAGGGCTGCAACCCCGGTCCTTGTTTGGTTTAAGGGTTGTGACCTGGCTACTTGAATAGTTTTCTCGTACTCAGTTTACTGTTGTTATCTCTATTATTATCAGTTCTTTATTTATTATCTTTAATATTCTATTGTGATATGGTGGTTTTAGTTCCTAAGTGAAGCCTCCTTTGTGGCACTTGCTCTTTCTGGGGTCTGACCCAACTGGTTTTGTGTGGCCAGATATCGGAGCAGCACCAGAGGATCCACCTGTCTTCCAGCCCGATGGTGACCACCAGGCGTAACCAGGACAACGAGTGGGTTTTTTTGTCCTCCCACTCTATTTGTAAAATTATTCTTTTGAGGCGTTTAGCCGGCGAGCACGTGTTAGCTCGTATTGCACCATTATTTACTGTCTGCCTATGGGCTGTAACATGATTGACAAATCCTAGGATTGATCATGTATTGACTAAAACTCTTGCTAGTCCTGACATTTTGTACGACTAGCTTCATGATCATCCAATATGTAATGTATGGGATGCCTTACTATTGTATATTGATGCTCTAATATCTTGTGACTGTTACTACTTGCTTGTGATTGAGACAATAGACTTGTTCTTGACCATAGGAGACTGATGGATTGTAGTTAAACCCTCATATATTTAGACAGCCGTGACCGTATAGTAACGTGGATTCTATTTTATTATACGTAGCTGGCTATGTCTGCCCCAGCTCTCCAGTATTCTGGTTCTGGGGCGTGACATGGTTTTAGTGGTGGCCCATACATGTCTTGTAAATTAAGATATGTGAGGGTTTATCGAATAGATGTTTCAATCAGTATTCGTCCTTGATCTCTGCTCGAATCTTCAAATCCCTGAGAATCTTGACTTGATTACATGTTTGTATCGTTGATCTGTTCTGGTCCTTCCTTATTGTTCCCTATGTCGTCTTCTTCAGCGGTATTATTCCTGGACCTACCGATCAGCAAGACGGAGCACCTCCTGCGGACCAGCGGCAACCTGGAGATCAAGCCCAACATTTAGGAGTAGCTTCCAGAGTCATGTCTACCGAAGGGGAACCACCAGTTCAGCCCATCCAGCCTGCGAAACCTGATGATGGTACTTTGGTGGGTCTCATCAGGTCCCTATTAGCTTCCCAGGATCGTCGAGGAGATGTCTTGCACCAGGCGGTGGCAGACGCTTTGACCAGAGGAGGTCATCAGGGTAATAGCGCAGCCAACAGCTTCAAGCGCTTGAACCCTCCCTTCTTCGACGGCAGTGAAGATACGATCGCTGCAGATGCTTGGCTTCAGGACACAGAGGTGATTCTAGAAGCAGCCAGGACTCCAGAGAATGAGAAGGTGGCCGTAGTGTGCATGCAGTTACTAGATCTTGCCTGCAGCTGGTGGGCGGCGCAGATCGATGGATTAGTGGCCACTATTTTATGGGCAGTATTCAGGAAGAGATTCCAGACCAAGTACTTCGATGCTGTAGCTCGGTACTATCTACAGACGTGGTTCACCAATCTGAAGCAGATGGGCAGGACGGTCGATGGATATGCGGCCGGATTCTCCAGGCTTAGTCGGTTTGCTCCCACCTTGGTGGCAACCGAGTTCGATAGAGCCCAGCGGTTCCAGCAAGGGCTCCACCTAGAGATTTTATTGGCGGTGGAGCAGTTTGAGCATCAGATTTTTGATGCAGTATTATAAGCAGCCCGGAGGCATGTGTATACCTCCCAGAGGATCGTGGATAGGACCGGAGGTCGGAAGCGATCTCACGGCCAGATGAATCAGTCATCAGTACCAGCCCCGGCAGCCAGGGCTTTAACCATTAGAGCTCCGAGGCGGACGGCCTCAATGACGTTGGTTCAGCATTCCACCCCGATGCACCCTCAGCAGCAGAAGCAGAAGCAGTCTTCCGCAGTAGGATGTTCACACTGCGGGAAGCCAGGGCATGTGGTATCAGAGTGTCGCAGAGCACAGGGTTTGTGCTTGGTTTGTGGTGCCCCGGACCACAGGGTTGGGAACTGTCCGAACAGGAAGAGTTCATCGGCCTTCTCTAGTCCTTCAGTTAGAGGACCAGCACCAATCTAGCAGCAGCAGCAGCTACAGTACTCGTTCCCGAGGCCATTGCCGACGCAGGCCCAGGCATTCCAGCAGCAGAGACCGCAGCAGTATGTCCAAGCCCAAGCCCTGATCCAGAGCAGGCAGAGGAATTTTCAGCAGAGGGGACCCGCACCCAGAGGACATGGTCAAGTGCTGGATTTGACCATGGAAGAAGAAGGAATAGCACCAGGTGAGGTAGTGGCAGGTACTATTCTCGTCAACACCTTTCCAGCTTCAGTATTATTTGACTCTGGTGTATCGCATTCATTTATGTCTGCATGATTCGCGACACGGGTAGGACTGGAGCCCGAGTCATTATCAGTAAGGCTCAATATACTTACTGGTAACGGACTTATGGGAGTAGATAGAGTATTTTTCTCATGTCGGATCGTAGTTAGCGGTAGAGAATTCCCCGCTAGATTGATAGAGTTCCCGATGGCCGATTATGATGTGGTCTTAGGGATAGATTGGTTAAGGGACCAGTATGCTAGGATAGACTGCCACATTGGCAGGGTTATTTTTAGCATTCCAGGCGAGCCGGAGTTTTCCTTCTCCCGAGGCAAAGTTGAACTTTCTCCTCCAGTGTTGCGGATGGCAGTAGCAGCAGTACAGTTGCCTCGAATAGTCGAGGAGTTTCCAGATATTTTCCCAGAAGAGCTTCTAGGGATGCCGCCAGAGCGAGAGATCGAGTTTACCATCGACTTGATTCCCGGAATAGCCCCAGTGTCAGAGAGAGTCTACAGGATGGTGCCATCAGAGCTAGAGATATTGTACAAGATGATTGAAGAACTCAGAACCAAGGGATTCATTCGTGCTAGTGGATCGCCTTGGGGAGCCCCAATGCTTCTTGTGAAAAAGAAGGATAGTACGTCCAGATTATGTATAGATTATCGTACCTTAAACTCAGTGACAATCAAGAACAGATACCCTCTCCCGAGGATAGATGACTTGTTTGATCAACTCAGAGGGGCGTCAGTATTTTTGAAGATCGACTTGCGATCAGGATACCATCAGATCAGAGTCAGAGAGCAGGACATCCCGAAGACAGCGTTCAGATCGAGATATGGGCATTGGGAGTTCCTTGTGATGCCATTTGGAGCAACCAATGCGCCGGCAGTATTCATGGACCTCATGAATCGTATCTTTATGCCTTATTTAGATCAGTTCGTGATTGTATTCCTAGACGACATCCTGGTCTACAGTAAGAGTGAGGCGGAGCATGAGCAGCATCTTCGAGTTGTCCTCCAGATTCTCAGAGAGCACCAGCTGTATGCCAAGTTCAGTAAATACAAGTTCTGGCTCGATCGCATTTCGTACTTGGGTCATATCATCACCAGAGGAGGAGTAGAAGTGGATCCCCAGAAGATCGTGGCCATTGAAACGTGGCCGGTACCTAGCACAGTGGCAGAAGTCCGTAGTTTTCTTGGATTGGCCGGTTACTACCGGCAATTTATTTCAGACTTTGCTCGAATTTCAGCGCCATTGACCCAGTTGACCCGCAAGGATGTGCAGTTTGCTTTGACAGCAGAGTGCCAGGATTCTTTTGAGAGGTTGAAGCGAGGCTTGATGACGGCTCCTATTCTCACGCTTCCAGATAGAACCAGAGGGTTTTCGATGTATTGTGATGCTTCGGGCAGAGGTTTAGGATGTGTTCTGATGCAGCATGGGAAGGAAATAGCTTATGCGTCACGACAACTTCGTGATCATGAGAGGAATTATCCAACCCATGACTTGGAGCTGGCAACGGTAGTGTTTGCACTTAAGCTTTGGAGGCACTACTTGTATGGAGATAGGGTGGAGATTTTTACCGACCATAAGAGTCTGAAGTATGTGTTCACCCAGAAGGATCTCAATATGCGTCAGAGGAGATGGCTAGAGCTGCTTGTGGATTATGACATCACCCTGCAGTATCATCCTGGGAAGGCCAACGTTGTTGCAGATGCATTGAGCAGGAGAGCCGGAGTTTATTTCCTAACAGCGCAACCAGAGCTGTTAGCCGATCTTCAGAATATGGGAATAGAAGTTATCCTCCCTTCCAGTGTGACATTGATGGCCAGCATACAAGTTCAGTCCACTATAGTCGAGAGGATCCGGATGGCGCAGTCAGCAGATTCCAAGCTTCAGCGACTCAGAGCAGAGTGTGAGGCAGGACAGAGACCAGAGTTATGTATCCATAAAGATGGTACACTTCGATATGGTACGCGTCTTTGTGTACCCAGTGGAGATATCAGACAGGAGATCATGGCAGAGGCCCATAGTTCGCAGTATTCTATTCATCCCGATGGCACGAAGATGTACCATAATATCTGCCAGCACTTTTGGTGGAATGGCATGAAGAGGGAGATAGCCCGGTTTGTCTCTCGTTGTCTAGTCTGTCAACAAGTTAAGGCTGAATATCAGAGACCAGATGGACTACTTCAACCATTGTCGATTCCCGAGTGGAAATGGGAGCATATAACCATAGATTTTGTGACTGGATTGCCTAGATCTCCGGCTGGCAGAGACGCTATTTGGGTTGTCATAGACAGGCTCACGAAGGTGGCTCATTTTCTCCCGTTCAGAGTTGGTCAGTCGACGGCTCAGCTAGCGGAGATGTATCTCTGGCAGATTATCAAATTGTACGGTGTACCAGTCAGTATCACTTCGGATAGAGATTCAAGATTTACGTCGCACTTTTGGCGTAGCTTACAAGAAAGTTTGGGAACTCACCTCCAGTTCAGTTCAGCTTATCACCCACAGACAGATGGCCAGTCGGAACGCACGATCCAGACTCTCGAAGATATGTTGAGATCTTGTACGCTCAACTTCGGTGGTTCGTGGGAAGATCACCTGCACCTGGTGGAGTTCTCGTACAATAACAGATTCCAGGCCAGCATCCAGATGGCACCGTTCGAGGCACTGTAGGGTAGGAAGTGCAGATCCCCGCTAGCATGGGATGATGTTGGAGAGAGGTAGATGCTCGGTCCGGAAATGATTGCTCAGACCGTTGAGGTGGTCAGGAGAGTCAGAGATCATCATCGAGCTGCCCAAGATCGCCAGCGTCATTTCCCTTTTGTTTTCTGTCGGCGACCATGTATTCCTGAGGATTTTGCCTAACCGTGGCGTCATTCGTTTCGGTGTACGGGGAAAGCTTAGTCCTAGGTATATAGGGCCATTTGACATTCTGGAGCGAGTAGGAGATGTATCCTATCGTCTCGCTCTTCCACCATCGCTACGTGAGGTACATGACGTATTCCATGTATCCCAACTGCGACGGTATATCCCAGACCCGATCCACATCCTGGATCATTCAGAATTGGTTGTTGGTACCAACCTTTCATATGAGGAGAGGCCCGTGTCTATATTGGACCGAAGAGAGAAGACACTCAAGAACAAGACTATCAAGTTAGTCCGAGTTGCTTGGGGTCATCACTCTTCGGGTGAGTTGTCATATCCCTATTTTGATAATAGGTATATAATTGTATATGGGTTATTTTCAAATTTCATATTTGTTTAAAATTTTATTTATTTTTTCCCGGACTTGTGCTGGCCTTACTTGTTTAGGCCTGATATTTGATTATTACTTCTATTAATTTGTTATTAGTATTATTTTATTATTATTATTGGGGTTAATATGGTTGCTTATTAATATTTTTCCCATTTATTAATATCATTGTTATTATCATTATTATTAATCCTAACATCTACCCCTACCTAACCCCACCCCCTCTCTTCACTCTTTCTCTCTCTCCCGACCCCTCACTGGATCAGCCCCCCTCCCCTAAATTTTCTCTCTCTCTCTTCACTCTCCCGCTCAACTCTCTCTCTCTTCCTCACTCTCCTCCGATCTCCCTCTCTTCTCCTCGACCTCCGGCCACGCCCCAGTCGCCATCATCACCACCACCTCCCACCACTGCCACCTCCATCCGCCATCGTCGCCGTGGTCGCCCCCGTCTCCAGCCGTGACTGCCCGTGCCACTTCTCCGGCACAACCCCCCTCTCTCTCAGCTCTCTCTCTCCTCCGATCTCAGCCTCTCTCCTTCGCCCCGTCCTTTCCCACTCGATCTCCGGCGACCCGCACCCCCATGGCCGCCGCCACCGCCATGGCGACCACCCCCATCGTCGCCGTCGCCTCCTTCACCACCATCGCCTCCATCTCCGGCCACCTCCGTCGCCCTCACCCGCGAGCGCCGCCTCCACTTTCGCCGTGTTCGCCCCCGTCTCCAGCCCTCACCACCGCCGCCCTCGCCGTCGTCGCCATCTTCTCCGGCCAGTAGGTGCAGCACCGCCACCGCTGTCCTCCCTTCTTCGCCAGTAAGCCGAGCCCGGTGAGCCCCTTCGCCCCCTCCTTTCCTGTTCCCTCCGGCGGCCAGCACCACCGCCGTACCTCTGTCGCGAGTGCCGTGCCAGCCTCGAGCGGCGGGACGCCCTTGGACCCCGCGCTGCTCGAGCAGCGAGCCCTCTCGGCCTGCGTGCTTCTCGGGCAGTGAGCCCTCGTGCTCCGTGCCTTTTCTTGGGTTGCGTGCTTCGAGCTCCGTGCACGCCTCGAGCAGCGGGACGCTATGGACCCCACGCTGCTTGGGTTGCGTACTATCTCGATTCGCGTGATCCCCAATTCCCGGTGCTTCTCGGGATGTGTGCCGTCTTGTTTTCTGTGCCATCCTAGACCTACGTGCTGCCTTGGGTAGCTGGACGCCTCGAGCCCCGTGCTGCCTCGGGCACCGTGCCCTATTGGTTTACGTGTTGTCTCGTTTCTTGTGTTTCGGCCTTTGTGCCCATCTCGGTTTTCGTGCCGCTTCGATTCGCGTACCCGTATCGATTTGCGTGCGTACCTCGATTTGAGTGCTGCATCAATTTGCATGTCATATTGTATCTTGTGTCGCCTCGATTTGCGTACACGTACCGATTTGCGTGTTCGCTCTGATGTACGTATCGCATTAATTTATGTGCTATCTTGATATTCGTGATTTTCTTGATTTACGTGCACATCTCGATTTACGTGCACGTATTCCCCGTTCATCTCGATATTCGTGCCATCTCGATTCTCGTACGCATCTCGATATGCGTGTACATCTCGATTTACGTGTCCGTATCGATCCGCGTACCTCGATTTCAGTGCCCGATCCCTGTGCTGCTTGTGGTACCCGTACGGTATAGCCTCCTGCCATCCTCCGTGCTTCATGTTATTATTTTATTATTTAATTCTAATAATTGTTTATTGTGTGTTCTGAGGATCTTGGTGGACGTGCTAGCCTGGATCCTGATCGTCGAAGACTTGCTTACCTAGCCGAGCCCTCTAGGTAAGTATCTCTTGCTCATCGACGGCTCTTGCCCTCTCTTCTGGATTTTTATTGTATTTAATTAATTTGTACCTGTAAACTGTATAATCATGATTAGTGTAGCCTAGTAGTAGAACTGCCATGATGATAACTTAGGATAGCTTGGTCCGATATCGGGATAGGCCGTATCGGACAACTCGGATGGGTCATCCACACCTCCGAGGACACGAGCACGACTCATATGTATGGATCGTCCCCATATGCCCCGTGTCCGACTTGTGGTCGGGTAACGGCTTTGGCTAACTGTTTTTATGACTTTGTTTGTGGCTTGGATATGACTGTGGGTCTTGGTGCGCCCTGCGTGGCGATTCTTGCTGCATGTGTTGGTGTGGCGCCCAGTACGCATTGTAGTGCTGCTGGAGGCCGAGACTTAGTGTTCTCGGCTAGGGTTGGTGCCCAGTACGCATCATAGTACTACTGGAGGCCGAGACTTAGTGTTCTCGAATTGCGATTCTGCGGCGGGTTGCGCCGAGTGGATTTTAGCCCCAATTCGTAGGGTGCTCCTGTCCAGAATACAAAGGGGACTCTGCCGGATTTTTCCAGAATTCCCGGTTGGGAATTTGGTTCGAAGGATTGGGCAGTGCCATTCCTTTGGTTTGCAGGACTGAACTCATGCATATTCTTCTTGGTATAGTATCCCTGATCTCATTGCCTGCTAGGTAGACTCCCGACTAGATTAGTCGCCTAGCATCTCGATCTGTCCTGTCCGTCGGATTGTATAAGGAGAGTGGTTCTACTCGGGTGAGGGTCTGCAACCCTGGTCCTTGTTTGGTTTAAGAGTTGTGGATCTGATCCAGAGTGGTTCACGCAATCCTTACCTTTTCGACGGTATCACCCATTGGACTCTTGACTCGTGACTCTTCCTTTAGATGGTGTTTTAGTTTAGTTTGTTATCCCGTTGTCCGTCCTGTCCACCGGATTGTGTAAGGAGAGTGGTTCTACTCGGGTGAGGGTCTGCAACCCTGGTCCTTATTTGGTTTAAGGGTTGTGGATCTGATCCAGAGTGGTTCACACAATCCTTGCCATCTTCCGACGGCGTTGATTAGTGTTGACCCGTGTGTTGGGATTATGATCTTATTCGAGGATTAACTATGAGGAGATATGATATTGAGATAATGATTATGGTAGACTAAGTGGATTCTTAGATAGTGTTGCTAGTTCTTTGGTGATGTCTAAGTTGATCAGATATGTCTTTGAGGACTTTGGATTTTGATACTGGTGCTAGTGTCTCGCGGAACGAGAAGAATATCGAGGGTATTATTATATGATTTTTACTCGACTTCCCAAATGCCTAAAATTCGGTACCTTTGTGTATTCCGGTAGTTAGAGAACCTGGTTGATTGCTGTGTCTTGGTAGTTGAGGGGCTTGTTTTCCAGTGGCTTGTGATCATTGACTAGGAGGATTCTTGTGAGTCTGAGGGCCTAGCATTGTTAGGGGGAATGAGATTGGTATTTGGTGGTTGTCTTTATTGACGTGATATTCACTCCCTCATGGATGGGAGACACTTGATAGATTGATTTGGTGGATAGACCGACTTGATGATTGGAGCTGTAGGCTCCCATATATGCTTGAGATGTTATTATAGTAGAGGTTCTGGTCTTGTACTTGACCTGATATCCATGCCACGATGTGGGCAGATGACTTCTTGTGACTGACAGAGTTGTCCTTGTCCCAGACCTGACTACCTGTATCCGTGCTATAAGTCCAGCTTACCCTGTGAGGTACTGGCCCTGACCTTGCACTGCGGTGCCCTTTGTCTATTGGCACTTTGAGGTGCTACTTCCATGATTATATGGCATTGCGATGCTATCTTGATATTCTGGCTATATTATATGATTACCTGCACGGGTATCTGGTAGTTGGCCTATAGTCTTAGCGTGGTTAGGATTGCTTGCTTGCTTGTTGCATAATACTAAGGATAGATCACAACTGGGACTATAGGTGCCGAGGTTGATTCTTACTTAGCGTTCCCGTACTGAGGTACTCATCTAGGGGGATGAGCATGTGACCACGGCATGTGATTCCGGTTAATTGTAGGGTTAATCTTGGTAACTTAAATGGTAGAAGCATTGAGAGGGAACGGAATCCCGAGATCGTGCATTACCGGCCGCCACAGGCTCGTCCTGGCGCGTCGGGATTGGCCGCCACGGATATGGCAGTATCCGACTACTATATGTACTCCTGCTTAGCCCGGTGGCCTTCCGAGGGACCGGTGCATACCTACCTGCTATGCGTTATTTGGCCTCGCTAGCCCTTGTGGGATATGGCACGATCTGAGGATTTCTATATTGCATTGTTGGGGTAACCCAACCTCCATATAGACAGCCGTAGGCATTTGAGTGGCCGCTTATTTATATAATTGTTTGGCTTGTTGCTTGCTAAGCTGGCTGGCACGTAACGCTGTCCCGGTGCAGTAATTCATTCCTTTGTTCTTGTTTGATGTAGGGATGGGTTACTGTTCCGATGACAGACTACGAGTTCCAGTTGGCAATGCAAGCATTAGTGGATGTTAGGATGACTGTGATGATTGTTGGTTACTTACGTATTAGTAGTTGGATTGCTGTCTTATATTCTGTAATCGTGCGTTGGTACCGCACGATCCCTTACCTTATTTACTGCTTTTAGATGCTATTTCTGTCACATTTTATCCTGCTGGTTTTTCTTCGCCCGTCCTTGAGCCTTCCTTTCTGGTACTTGCTACGGTTGGCCTGACCAACCCTGGATTGTTTCCAGATTGCCTGTGACCGACCATGTGGATCTTCCAGACTTGACTTGGAGGACGTGCTTCAGTACCTGACCATGAGGGAACTGTGTGGGAAGGTATTCTTGTCTACATTATTTCTTATTGTAGACTCTGATTATCATATGAGTATTTCCTATTTTTCATATGATTATCTCTCTTGTCGTTATTTTTGTTGACACAAAGTCACAGTCAACCAAATATTGACTACATTGACTAAATAATATCTGTATAAATTCAATACGACACACGACGTCTGCATTCAGTTCAGGACAGACAACAGCTCAGTTTCCGACTCTCAGTGTATTTTCGAGTCTGTACTTTTACATTTTATTGAGTCTAGAAGTATGTACTCTGAGTTATGCTGAGCTCTTGGAACTTAGTCTATAAGCCTACCCAAAATCCCAAGCTCCACCAAAACAAAAATTGCCCACAAGTCCCACTTAGGACCACTCTGTGCTCTGGAGACAGAGTTCGGGCCGAACTCTGCCTCCACACAGAGTTCGGGCCGAACTCTGTCCCCTAGAAATCAGGAACCCTAATTTTAGGGTTAGCTGGTTGCTAGCTGTCCAACGGCCAAATTTTTTGAATTTCCCTACCCGAATTCTGGCCGAATTCTGCCTCTAAAAACACTATAAATAGGGCATGAATTCTCTCATTTCAATTCACTCAATCTTCTCTTCTCTTCTCTCCTACAAGCTCAATAAGCCATACCCTTCCCATCTACTAGCCACAAGCCTCCTAAGTCTCGAGTGCTCAGCATCTCTCAGTTAGGATTCTTGTGCAAGAGTCGAAGAAGTCGCTTGGACAATTCCAAGCAAATCGCCACTGCGATTCTCTGTTAGAAGTTGACGTGCTCTTCTGAAGAAAAGGCACGGGTTGTAAACTACTATTTCACAAATAGTGGATTTAATCCTGAGCTAGAGTTCTCAGGCCTGGACTAGTCCTCCACGAGGGAAACCAGGTTAAAATCGCTGTGTTTGCGTATGCTCTTCTGCTCTTCATTTATTTTCCGCACTTTACTCTGATTATTTATTGTTGGTGAAAGAGTTATTTTAATTGGCTATTTTTCTATATAAACTCTATTCACCCCCCTCTAGAGTTGCCAAACTGTTCTTCAATTGGTATCAGAGCTCTGTTCTCTTTACAAGGACTAACATCCTAAGAGCTGATCCATGGCAACCACACAATCCTTGATTTCCAATCATGGTGAAGGTCAGTCCACTCATAGGCCTCCCCTATTTGATGGGACTAACTACACATATTGGAAAACAAGGATGAGCTTCTATCTTAAGTCTCTAGACTTTGACCTGTGGACTGTCGTCACTGACGGTTACAAAAAGCCCGCCAGGATAGTTGTCGATGGTGACCTCATTGAGAAACCACACGACAAATATTCTGTCGAGGAGAAGAAACAGGCAAGTCTAGATGCTAGGGCTATTAATGCTTTATTCTGTGCTATAGACAGGAATGAGTTCAACAGGGTCTCTACATGCACCACTGCTCATGAAGTATGGAGACTTCTAGAAGTGACGCATGAAGGAACCACACAGGTCAAGGAATCTAAAATAAGCCGTCTCACTCAAGAATACGAAGCCTTCAAGATGAAGCCAAGTGAGACGATCACTCAAATGATCACAAGATTCCTCGACATCATCAATCCTCTATCTTCACTTGGAAAGCAGTACTCAAACCACGAGAAGATTCGTAAGCTGCTCAGAGGGCTACCAAAGATTTGGAACCCTAAGGTGACAGCCATCATAGAAGGAAACGATCTCACAACAATGTCAATGGAGACCTTGATGGGTAAGCTTATGACTCACGAGCTTGACCTCAAGGACTTCGAAGAACCTGCTCCGAAGACCAGGGAGATCGCACTTAAAGCTCATCAACGAAGAGCTAATCATGATGAGACCGAAGAAGATAATTCTGATGATGAAGACCAAGCTCTCATGGTTCGCAACTTCAGGAAATTCCTTCGCTTCAACCGAAGGAAGAAGGAATCTCAAGAAGACGATGAAGAAGAACCAACTTGTTACGGTTGCAAGAAAACTGGACATGTCCGAAAAGACTGCCCATTCCTGAAGAAGAGCAACCGCTATGAGAAGCCTTACAAAAAGAACTCATCAAAGAAATATGCCAACACAGGTATCTGGCATGAAAGTGAAGCAAGTGACTCTGAGGAAGAAAAGGACTCTCCTCAAGATACAGCAAATGTGTGCCTGATGGCAACTTCTAACAAGGTATCTAACGAAACTCTGGATGACTTCTCTTTTGATGAACTTGGCGATGCTTTCACTGATTTACTCGATGATCATAAAAAGGTCATCGGTAAATATAAACATGCCAAGGACAAAATCAAAAGTCTAGAAGATGAGATACAAAGAATTTCTTTACTTCTTGATAATGTTAGAAACACATCACCCACAAATGACACTGATGAAGCATCCAAGCTTAAATTAAGCTTACATGATGCTGAAGCACGTATTGAGCAACAAACTCAAGAAATCACTACTCTCAACACGTTGCTTGCTGAAGAAAAGAGTAGACACAAGATTTCTATGACTAAGATTTATGGCTTAAATATTAAGGTTGATGAACTGCAAGCTGTTTCTAAAAGATTAGAAACCAAATTGGGTAAACAGGTTGTTCAACCTCAAACCCAATCACATGGGCACAACACCACTCATGCTAGTCAACCACGTCAATCTCATGCAGCACATAACCATGCTTTTTATATACACAAACTTTCACAAACCACGTGCACGTAAGAACAATTCTCACTCAGTACACACTCATCATGCACAAAGACACAATCAACATCACTCCACACATAAAAAGCATCATGCCATGCCATATAGACAAAATTATCATGCAATGCCATATAGACAAGATCCTCATATACCATATAGACAAAATCATCATGCCATGCCATCTAGACAATATCAGCATGTCACACATCATAGACAATACCATCACTCTATGCCTCATAGACACCATCAACATGCCACTTATTCCATGCATAATCATCTTCACCATGCTAACTCTTCACATCATGTTCATCCTCATCCTGTTGCTTATAGATATTATTCTCATGCTCCTAGTATAAATAAAAATACTATCTGTACTTATTGTGGATTACATGGACACATCTCACCACAGTGCAGAGTTAGAAGACTTGTAGATAAAAGAATATATGCTTGGTTCCCAAAGACTAACTTTTCAGGACCCTCAAGAACTCGGGTACCAAAGGTCATATCTACTCTTGATGTAGGTGGACCTTCCCTCCTCAACTGAAAGTAAGTGGATTCTCGATAGTGGATGCTCGCGACATATGACGGGAGACGCAAATCTTTTTGCATCACTATCAATGAAGAGAGAAGGATACGTATCCTTCGGTAACAATCTCAAAGGGCACATTATAGGTAATGGTATCATTGGTCATCCTCCTTCTCCTGTAATAAAGGATGTCTGCCTAGTGACCGAGTTAAAGCATAACCTGCTCAGCATTAGTCATCTTGCTGATCATGGATATGATATTAACTTTGGACAAAACAGTTGCTACATTTATGATAGGTCAACAGGAGACATTGCTTTTGAAGGGAAAAGAGAGGACAACATCTACATTTTCTATCTTTCTATAAATTCTAACAATGCAGGTAGATGTCTATATGCCCACAAAGACGAACGACTACTTTGGCACCAGCGTCTTGGTCATGCCAACATGGATGCTATATCCAGGCTTTCCACCAAGAAGCTAGTGAGAGGATTGCCTGAAATCTCGTTCAAAAAGGATACGGTATGTGCCGAATGTGAACTAAACAAGGCAACCAAATTCTCATTTCATTCTATCAACTCTGTAAGTACTACTAGACCCTTGCAACTACTTCATATGGATTTATTTGGTCCTAGTAGAATAGCTAGCCTTGGAGGCAAACTTTATGCATTTGTTATTGTTGATGATTTTTCGAGATTTACATGGGTTTTCTTCCTCGCTAATAAGAGCGATGCTATTTCTGCTTTCAAATTTTTTGTAAAGAAAGTTCAAAACGAAAAAGGCTACATGATTACTCGAATCCGAAGTGATCATGGAGGCGAATTCGTAAATTATGATTTTGAAAGTTTTTGTAATGCAAATGGTTTTGATCATGAATTTTCTTGTCCTAGAACTCCTCAACAAAATGGTGTTGTGGAGCGGAAGAATAGGACTCTTGGCGATATGGCTAGAGTCATGTTGAATAAATTTTCTCTTCCGAAATATTTTTGGGCAGAGGCTGTAAGTACAGCATGCCACATTTTGAATAGGGTGCTTATTCGTCCCATTATGAAGAAAACACAATATGAGCTTTGGTTTGGGAGAACCCCCAATGTTTCTTATTTTAAAGTTTTTGGCTGTAGATGTTTTATCCTTAACACCAAAGACAACTTAGGCAAATTTGATGCCAAAGCTGACGATGGTATCTTCCTTGGTTATGCCGCCAAGAGTAAGGGATATAGAGTTTTCAATAAACGCTCACTTATTGTGGAAGAGTCAACAAATGTGACTTTTGATGAAGACAACAGTGCAGCAAGTACTCTTGATGATGACGTTGAGCCATCAACTTCTACTCCAATGAATACTTCAACCGAAACTAATTCTCTGGAGGGTTTGCCTAAGAAATTCTCTTTCAAACCTTCTCATCCAGAAAATTTAGTTATAGGAGAAGTTTCACGTGGAGTAACTACTAGATCATCACTAAGAGACTCCGTTGCTAGCACTGCCTTCATTTCACAAGTAGAGCCTAAAAACATTTCTGAAGCTTTTAATGATGAATTTTGGATTTCTGCTATGCAAGAAGAACTCAACCAATTCGAGAGAAGCCAAGTATGGGAACTCGTTCCTAGACCGGTTAATCACTCAATTATTGGTACTAAATGGATTTTTAGAAACAAAGTAAATGAAGATGGTTCAGTCACACGTAACAAAGCTCGTCTAGTAGCTCAAGGATACAACCAAGAGGAAGGTATCGACTACGATGAGACGTATGCTCCTGTTGCTAGACTAGAATCCATTCGGATGCTTTGTGCTTTTGCTAATTTTCAAAACTTTAAATTATTTCAAATGGATGTGAAAAGTGCTTTCCTGAATGGTTTTATCAAGGAGGAAGTTTATGTGAAACAACCCCCTGGCTTTGAAAATCACAAATTTCCCGACCACGTGTTCAAGCTGAAGAAAGCGCTTTATGGCCTTAAATAAGCCCCCAGAGCTTGGTATGAAAGGCTAAGCAGTTTCTTGCTTGAGAAAGGTTTTTCAAAAGGGAAAATTGACACTACACTGTTTATAAAATCTTTCAAAGACACTATTTTATTAATTCAGATTTATGTTGATGATATTATTTTTGGGTCTACTGATGAAACTCTTTGTCAAGAATTTGCCAAGTGTATGCAGACGGAATTTGAGATGAGCATGATGGGAGAGCTCAACTACTTTCTTGGTCTGCAAGTAAAACAACTGGCTAATGGAACTTTCATCTGTCAATCGAAGTATACCAAGGACATGCTGAAGAAGTTCGATCTTGACAACATCAAACCAATCAGCACTCCAATGGCTACTTCAACCAAACTCGAACCAGATGAGAGCGGCAAACCCGTTGATCAACGTAAGTATCGAGGTATGATAGGCAGCTTACTTTATTTAACTGCTAGTCGCCCCGATATCATGTTTAGTGTTTGCCTATGTGCTAGATATCAAGCAAATCCTAAGGAATCTCACATGACCGCGGTTAAGCGTATCTTTCGATACTTTAAGGGTACGGTTACAGTGGGCCTATGGTATCCCAAGTCAACATCATTTGACCTCATCGGTTACTCTGATGCTGACTTTGCTGGATGCAAGGTCGACCGTAAAAGTACGAGCGGCACGTGTCATTTATTAGGAAAGGCTTTAGTCTCATGGTTTAGCAAGAAGCAGAACTCTGTCGCACTATCCACAACAGAAGCTGAATACATAGCAGCTGGGCGTTGTTGTGCACAAATTCTGTGGATGAAGCAAACCCTTGAAGACTATAAGTTATCTTTTATGCATATTCCTATATTCTGTGACAATACTAGTGAAATCAATTTGACTAAGAACCCTGTCTGCCACTCACGCACTAAACACATTGAGATCAGACACCACTTTTTGCGTGATCATCAGCAAAATGGCACGATTAACTTAGAATTTATTGACACTGATCATCAGCTGGCAGATTTCTTTACTAAGCCACTATCCGAAGAGCGCTTCAATTTTCTTTGTCGTGAACTTGGAATTTTAGATGAAGCAGTTATAAATTGAAACTCACCTGCGTAAATATCGAGTATATTGTGATTCTTTTTCGAAGAATTTGGTATGGGTACAAGCCGAAAGGGTCCTTCTGACAACAAGGCGTAAAAGCCTAAGCGACACGGTGCACTAGTCCTCAGGACTACCGCTAGCTGGGATCCGGCCCCTGCAGCTAACCTATGGCAAATTTGGACTATTGAACCACAGTATATGTCCTTATTTATTATATGGCTCGTTTTCGATTTAATATTGCCTAATTGAGATTTTCTAAAGTTCATTCTGGTTTCTGAGTACCTCTCTATCTATTTTTAAATTCAACACTCTTTGTTGACCTCAACTACCTTTTGTTTAACTCTTAAACATTTTCTTCATGTTCTTTGCCTGTTTTCAGTTCTGGACCATTGATCCAGAACTCGGGCCGAACTCTGCCCCTATCAGAGTTCGGGCCGAGTTCGGTTCTTAGGTTCCAGGGTCGGGATCTGGCTCTGCCGTTGGATCAATTCTAATCCAATGGTCAATATTTCACCCGACTAAAGACAAAGCCCTACTTTTTGTCGGGATTCCATCTCTCTCCTTCACTATTATCACCTTTCTCACCTATACAAACTCTTTCCTTGAAACCCTAACCCTAGTTTTTTATCTAGAGTGCTCCATTGCTTCTCAAAATCAAGAAAAAGGGGTTTCTCTCCATTCTCTTCCATTGTTCATTACTTATTTGAGGTACCATTCCTATTTTCTATCTTCTAGTTAAAATCTTTTAATGGCTCCTTGCTTGTTCAATCGTGGGAAGAGAATTCGAGTTGAAAGTATTTCCTCTTCGGATTCTCCTCCATCAATTGAACAAATCATTGAACAACTTCAACCACCTCATCCCTTCTTCAATCCACCACGTCCTCATAATCCTTCCACCTATGACAACAGACTTTTTGTCTCACAAGATGCATCAAACAACTGGTTTAGTGACTTTCGGAATCGTCAGGTATTCACAGGACATCCTATTAATTTCTCCATATTCTCTCGATATGATTCTTTATTCCATGATCTCTATCTTGATGAACTAGTTACCACAACTTCTGCTATCTATCGTCATGCCGTTCAAATGTTCTACTGCAACTTAACCTTTGATGACCTTCATATTTATTCACGAGTTGCAGGTATCAATATATCTTTTGATGACTTTGACTTAGCCGAATATCTTGATCTTTTAGAGCCCAATTCTTGGAAAAAGCTAGTTGACGCTCGCTCGTTCCGTTTTTCCGATGGAATTTCCCTTGAGAGCTTCAAGGACGATTTGTGTACTCCATACACACGTCCTCGCAAGCTCACGGCTAAATATCTTAACCCATATTTTTCTGACCTTCATTGGATTATTTCTAACACTATTCTACCCAAAACAGGTTCCCATGATGACATCACTTATCTTGAAATATCTGCTCTTTATCATCTTCATTTTGGAATTTCTTTCAATCTTCCACGTACCATGATGGACTGGATGATTCACTGTAGGAGGAAACCACGAGCTTTGGTTTATTCTCTGTATCTTCCTTTGATCTTTCGTGCTTTTCATATACCACTTGATGATTGTCCGTTCCTGCCTGCACCTGCCTTTCTATCCAAAGTACGACGCCTTCAGCCTGTCGCTGCTTCTGAGTCATCTGAGCACTCTGCTGATGAGGAGCCTGACGCCCCTCCTCTTGGTCAGGCTGCACCTCCTCCTCCTGCCACTCTTGAGTCTCTTCAGACTATGCTTCGCGATCGCTTTGCTATTGAGGATGATCGCTGGACGCAGCAGGATTACCGTACCACCTTGCAGATCAGTGCCCTTGGGAACTCTCTGTATGATATGCGGTATTCGCTTGCTCGTCATCCTGATCTGCATGTGCCTATTGAGCGGGATCCAGATCGCGCGGGTCATCGTATAGACGATCCGTGGGTCATGAGGTATATGGATCCTGATGATGCTTTTGTGGAACTTCAGATGTTCCAGGACCTTTTCGATGTTCCAGGACCTTCTCGTGCTCCATGATGGAGACTGGCTTGATATGCTGCTGCCACTGCTGATGGTCTTAGTTGCCTTTTGTTTTTAGTTATTTCAGTTTGTTATGGATTTATGTACTGGATTTATGTCTTCAAACCCTGATGATGTGCTGGTTGGTGGATAACATTTTATGCTATTTTTCGTAGTTCTACTTTATGTCAGTGACTTGTTTTATTAGTATTATACTGTTTCTTCTCTGCTTGGTGTGGTTGGATTACTTTTCATTATCTATACTGCTATTCCCATGCTTTTCCTTATGCAGTCTATATGATCCTTTATATTGCTAACTGCCAAAAGGGGGAGAAATATGTATATTTGTGTGCTTGTGTTTGCTTTTGGGAAAATATTTTTATCAGGCCACAGGTTCTATGCATTATTTACGGGGGAGAGCTATTGATTCTAGCCCGGCACCGTTCACTGATTACGGGGGAGCTATCTTATTCTAGCTCGGCATTGTTTATGGGGGAGCTGTGTTTTAACCAACTGTGTCCAGGTATGAATATTGAAATATACATTTATTATTTTGTCAATTATCAATATGGGGGAGATTGTTGACACAAAGTCACAGTCAACCAAATATTGACTACATTGACTAAATAATATCTGTATAAATTCAATACGACACACGACGTCTGCATTCAGTTCAGGACAGACAACAGCTCAGTTTCCGACTCTCAGTGTATTTTCGAGTCTGTACTTTTACATTTTATTGAGTCTAGAAGTATGTACTCTGAGTTATGCTGAGCTCTTGGAACTTAGTCTATAAGCCTACCCAAAATCCCAAGCTCCACCAAAACAAAAATTGCCCACAAGTCCCACTTAGGACCACTCTGTGCTCTGGAGACAGAGTTCGGGCCGAACTCTGCCTCCACACAGAGTTCGGGCCGAACTCTGTCCCCTAGAAATCAGGAACCCTAATTTTAGGGTTAGCTGGTTGCTAGCTGTCTAACGGCCAAATTTTTTGAATTTCCCTACCAGAATTCTGGCCGAATTCTGCCTCTAAAAACACTATAAATAGGGCATGAATTCTCTCATTTCAATTCACTCAATCTTCTCTTCTCTTCTCTCCTACAAGCTCAATAAGCCATACCCTTCCCATCTACTAGCCACATGCCTCCTAAGTCTCGAGTGCTCAGCATCTCTCAGTTAGGATTCTTGTGCAAGAGTCGAAGAAGTCGCTTGGACAATTCCAAGCAAATCGCCACTGCGATTCTCTGTTAGAAGTTGACGTGCTCTTCTGAAGAAAAGGCACGGGTTGTAAACTACTATTTCACAAATAGTGGATTTAATCCTGAGCTAGAGTTCTCAGGCCTGGACTAGTCCTCCACGAGGGAAACCAGGTTAAAATCGCTGTGTTTGCGTATGCTCTTCTGCTCTTCATTTATTTTCCGCACTTTACTCTGATTATTTATTGTTGGTGAAAGAGTTATTTTAATTGGCTATTTTTCTATATAAACTCTATTCACCCCCCTCTAGAGTTGCCAAACTGTTCTTCAATTTTATCGATTATTGCCTGTAGATATGAGATCAGATTTAGGCCATAGACTGCTTGCATGCTAGGATACCCAGCAAGATTGACAGCCACGATCGCCGTATGACGTTTTATACCTTATACGGAGTAGCTGGCCTAGTCCGTCCCAGTATTTCGGTACTGGGGCGTGACAAGGTTTTAGTGGTGGCCCACGCAGGTCTCGTTTTGAGATATTGTTGGGTATCACATGATTATTGATCTCAGTCCACTATTTCTTGGGATTCTAACGTGTTACACTTGCCCTTCGCTCCCTTGAACTTGTGGATTGGTCCTCATCTCTACCTGGACCTATTTTGCTTTGCCCTGTCTCATTTGTTGTTATCTACCCCTGATCCTTGTTTGATAGATGTGATCCTATAGTTGGTCATGTCGATTGTTTTATCCGATGAGATGTCATCTTATCTCCATCATTGGATTACTTGATTATCTGTCTTAGGTTCTGTACTCTCTACCGGTGTTTTACCTTGGTTGATTTCTTGTTATCCCTTTCGTGCGTTGACTTCGTGTTGACTTAGTATCATTATCGCCCTCTTTGAACGTTGGCTGGATTGCTGCGGAATGAAGATTCCATCTGGACTCTGAGATTGGATATTTTAACATTTGTTGAGTATCCAGTGGATGTTCTTGTATGAATTCAGCTCTTTTGATTCGGGATATTTCCGGACTCATGATTATCTGTTTCAGATATTATTTTATAGATATACTTGCTATACATTATATTTTGATATGGATTCTTGATTTGGAGTATTTTCCTATGGATATGGAGTATTTTCCTAGAAAAGCTATCTTGTGGTTATTATTGAAAATATTTTTGGATGTGTGTTACGATTCACCTGGATTTTGGATTTTGATGGTTTTCTAGGACTCTCATTATATTGTTAGAGATTTTGTGATCTTAGTGATTTGGATATTTGGGTTATGGATTTGATTTGTTTTGGATATTTGTCGAGAGTACCGGGTGACCCTAGTATACCTTGACGGCGTGGTAACGAAAGTTGCAGCCGCTCGATTACAGTGTTTTGGTGAATCTTTTGCAGCCATTCCGGATGGCGTGGCAAGGAATAACCATGACACACATTTTTCGGATATTAGGAACTACGGTCATTGGTTCGAGACATATATCATGTATTTTATATTTTATGAGGATTTTTATGCAGTTGCGATTTTATGTTTTTTTGGACATTGTTTTTGATATTTTGTACTTGTTTTGATTTATGGGGTTATTTCGTGTATGCGAGACCTTGATTTTCGAGATTCTTTCGATGTTTTGGATTTACCTTACGAGTTGATTTATTTAGCTAGACCTTGTTCCCTTTGATGTTTTCATATTGAGATATTGTTCATTTCTTAATTGTATTACTTGATTTCTGTAAGGTGGGTAGAGTTTTCATGGCAGATATATATGTACTAGTTTTAAACACCCTATTTTGATAATTTTAAATTTTCGAGGACGAAATTTTCGTAAGGTGGGTAGGATGTCATATCCCTATTTTGATAATAGGTATATGATTGTATATGGGTTATTTTCAAATTTCATATTTGTTTAAAATTTTATTTATTTTTTCCAGACTTGTGCTGGCCTTACTTGTTTAGGCCTGATATTTGATTATTACTTCTATTAATTTGTTATTAGTATTATTTTATTATTATTATTGGGGTTAATATGGTTGCTTATTAATATTGTTCCCATTTATTAATATCATTGTTATTATCATTATTATTAATCCTAACATCTACCCCTACCTAACCCCACCCCCTCTCTTCACTCTTTCTCTCTCTCCCGACCCCTCACTGGATCAGCCCCCCTCCCCCAAATTTCCTCTCTCTCTCTTCACTCTCCCGCTCAGCTCTCTCTCTCTTCCTCACTCTTCCCCGATCTCCCTCTCTTCTCTCCGACCTCCGGCCACGCCCCAGCCGCCATCATCACCACCATCTCCCACCACTGCCACCTCCATCTGCCATCGTCGCCGTGGTCGCCCCCGTCTCCAGCCGCGACCGCCCGCGCCACTTCTCCGGCGCAACCCCCCTCCCTCTCAGCTCTCTCTCTCCCCCGATCTCAGCCTCTCTCCTTCGCCCCGTCCTTTCCCATTCGATCTCCGGCGACCCGCACCCCCATGGCCGCCGCCACCGCCATGGCGACCACCCCCATCGTCGCCGTCGCCTCCTTCGCCACCATCGCCTCCATCTCCGGCCGCCTCCGCCGCCCTCACCCGCGAGCGCCGCCTCCACTTTCGCCGTGGTCGCCCCCGTCTCCAGTCCTCACCATCGCCGCCCTCGCCGTCGTCGCCATCTTCTCCGGCCAGTGGGCACAGCACCGCCACCGCTGTCCTCCCTTCTTCGCCAGTAAGCCAAGCCCGGTGAGCCCCTTCGCCCCCCTCCTTTCTTGTTCCCTCCGGCGGCCAGCACCACCGCCGTGCCTCCGTCGCGAGTGCCACGCCAGCCTCGAGCGGCGGGACGCCCTTGGGCCCCGTACTGCTCGAGCAGCGAGCCCTCTCGGCATGCGTGCTTCTCGGGCAGTGAGCCCTCGTGCTCCGTACCTTTCCTTGGGTTGCGTGCTTCGAGCTCCGTGCACGTCTCGAGCAGCGGGACGCTATGGGCCCTGTGCTGCTTGGGTTGCGTGCTATCTCGATTCGCGTGATCCCTCATTCCCGGTGCTTCTCGGGATGTGTGCCGCCTCGTTTTCCGTGCCATCCTAGACCCACGTGCTGCCTTGGGCAGCGGGACGCCTCGAGCCCCGTGCTGCCTCGGGCACCGTGCCCCATTGGTTTGCGTGTTGTCTCGTTTCTTGTGTCTCGGCCTTTGTGCCCATCTCGGTTTTCGTGTCGCTCCGATTCGTGTACCCGTATCGATTTGCGTGCGCACCTCGATTTGAGTGCCGCATCAATTTGCGTGTCATATTGTATCTTATGTCGCCTCGGTTTGCATGCACGCACCAATTTGTCTGTTCGCTCCGATGTACGTGTCGCATTAATTTATGCGCTATCTTGATATTCATGATTTTCTCGATTTATGTACACGTCTCGATTTATGTGCACGTGTTTCCCGTTCATCTCGATATTCGTGCCATCTCGATTCTCGTGTGCGTCTCGATATGCGTGCATGTCTTGGTTTACGTGTCCGTATCGATCCGCGTACCTCGGTTTCAGTGCCCGATCCCTGCACTGCTTGCGGGACCCGTACGGTATAGCCTCCTGCCATCCTCCGTGCTTCCTGTTATTATTTTATTATTTAATTCTAATAATTGTTTATTGTGTGTTCTGAGGATCTCGGTGGACGTGCTAGCCTGGATCCTGACCGCCGAAGACTTGCTTACCTAGCCGAGCCCTCTAGGCAAGTATCTCTTGCTCATCGACGGCTCTTTCCCTCTCTCCTGGATTTTTATTATATTTAATTAATTTGTACTTGTAAACTGTATAATCATGATTAGTGTAGCCTAGTAGTAGAACTGCCATGATGATAACTTAGGATAGCTTGGTCCGATACCGGGATAGACCGTATCGGACAACTAGGATGGGTCATCCACGCCTCCGAGGACACGAGCACGACTCACATGTATGGATCGTCCCCATATGTCCCGTGTCCAACTCGCGATCGGGTAACGGCTTTGGCTAACTGTTTTTATGACTTTATTTGTGGCTTGGATATGACTGTGGGTCTTGGTGCGCCCTGCGTGGCGATTCTTGCTGCATGTGTTGGTTTGGCGCCCAGTACACATTGTAGTGCTGCTGGAGGCCGAGACTTAGTGTTTTCGGCTAGGGTTGGTGTCCAGTACGCATCGTAGTGCTACTGGAGGCCGAGACTTAGTGTTCTCGAATTGCGATTCTGCGGCGGGTTGCGCCGAGTGGATTTTAGCCCCAATTCGTAGGGTGCTCCCGTCCAGAATACAAAGGAGACTCTGCCGAATTTTTTCAAAATTCCCGGTTGGGAATTTAGTTCGAAGGATTGGACAGTGCTATTCCTTTGGTTTGCGGGACTGAACTCATGCATATTCTTCTTGGTATAGTATCCCTGATCTCATTGCCTGCTAGGTAGACTCCCGACTAGATTAGTCGCCTAGCGTCTCGATCTGTCCTGCCCGCCGGATTGTGTAAGGAGAGTGGTTCTACTCGGGTGAGGGTCTGCAACCCTGGTCCTTGTTTGGTTTAAGGGTTGTGGATCTGATCCAGAGTGGTTCACACAATCCTTGCCTTTTCGACGGTATCACCCATTGGACTCTTGACTCGTGACTCTTCCTTTAGATGGTGTTCTAGTTTAGTTTGTTATCCCGTTGTCCGTCCTGTCCGCCGGATTGTGTAAGGAGAGTGGTTCTACTCGGGTGAGGGTCTACAACCCTGGTCCTTGTTTGGTTTAAGGGTTGTAGATCTGATCCAGAGTGGTTCACACAATCCTTGCCATCTTCCGATGGCGTTGATTAGTGTTGACCCGTGTGTTGGGATTATGATCTTATTCGAGGATTGACTTTGAGGAGATATGATATTGAGATAATGATTATGGTAGACTAAGTGGATTCTTAGATAGTGTTGCTAGTTCTTTGGTGATGTCTAAGTTGATCAGATATGTCTTTGAGGACTTTGGATTTTGATACTGGTGCGAGTGTCTCGCGGAACGAGGAGAATATCGAGGGTATTATTATATGATTTTTACTCGACTTCCCAAATGCCCAAAATCCTGTACCTTTGTGTATTTCGGTAGTTAGAGAACCTGGTTGATTGCTGTGTCTTGGTAGTTGAGGGGCTTGTTTTCCAGTGGCTTGTGATCATTGACTAGGAGGATTCTTGTGAGTCTGAGGGCCTAGCATTGTTAGGGGGAATGAGATTGGTATTTGGTGGTTGTCTTTATTAACGTGATATTCACTCCCTCATGGATGGGAGACACTTGATAGATTGATTTGGTGGATAGACCGACTTGATGATTGGAGCTGTAGGCTCCCATATATGCTTGAGATGTTATTATAGTAGATGTTCTGGTCTTGTTCTTGACCTGATATCCATGCCACGATGTGGGCAGATGACTTCTTGTGACTGACAGAGTTGTCCTTGTCCCAGACCTGACTACCTGTATCCGTGCTATAAGTCCAGCTTACCCTGTGAGGTACTGGCCCTGACCTTGCACTGCGGTGCCCTTTGTCTATTGGCACTTTGAGGTGCTACTTCCATGATTATATGGCATTGCGATGCCATCTTGATATTCTGGCTATATTATATGATTACCTGTACGGGTATCTGGTAGTTGGCCTATAGTCTTAGCATTGTTAGGATTGCTTGCTTGCTTGTTGCATAACACTAAGGATGGATCACAACTGGGACTATAGGTGCCGAGGTTGATTCTTACTTAGCATTTCCGTACTGAGGTACTCATCTAGGGGGATGAGCATGTGACCACGGCATGTGATTCCGGTTAATTGTAGGGTTAATCTAGGTAACTTAAATGGTAGAAGAATTGAGAGGGAACGGAATCCCGAGATCGTACTTTACCGGCCGCCACAGGCTCGTCCTGGCGCGTCGGGGTTGGCCGCCACAGATATGGCAGTATCCGACTACTATATGTACTCCTGCTTAGCCCAGTGGCCTTCCGAGGGACCGGTGCATACCTACCTGCTATGCGTTATTTGGCATCGCTAGCCCTTGCGGGATATGGCACGATCTGAGGATTCCTATATTGCATTGTTGGGGTAACCCAACCTCCATATAGACAGCCGTAGGCATTTGAGTGGCCGCTTATTTATATAATTGTTTGGCTTGTTGCTTGCTATGCTGGCTGGCACGTAACGCTGTCCCGGTGCAGTAATTCATTCCCTTGTTCTTGTTTGATGTAGGGATGGGTTACTGTTCCGATGACAGACTACGAGTTCCAGTTGGCAATGCAAGCATTAGTGGATGTTAGGATGACTGTGATGATTGTTGGTTACTTACGTATTAGTAGTTGGATTGCTGTCTTATATTCTGTAATCGTGCGTTGGTACCGCACGATCCCTTACCTTATTTACTGCTTTTAGATGCTATTTCTGTCACATTTTATCCTGCTGGTTTTTCTTCGCCCGTCCTTGAGCCTTCCTTTCTGGTACTTGCTACGGTTGGCCTGACCAACCCTGGATTGTTTCCAGATTGTCTGTGACCGACCATGTGGATCTTCCAGACTTGACTTGGAGGACGTGCTTCAGTACCTGACCATGAGGGAACTGTGTGGGAAGGTATTCTTGTCTACATTATTTCTTATTGTAGACTCTAATTATCATATGAGTATTTCCTGTTTTTCATATGATTATCTCTCTTGTCGTTATTTCATCGATTATTGCCTGTGGGTATGAGATCAGATTTAGGCCATAGACTGCTTGCATGCTAGGATACCCAGCAAGATTGACAGCCACGATCGCCGTATGACGTTTTATACCTTATACGGAGTAGCTGGCCTAGTCCGTCCCAGTATTTCGGTACTAGGGCGTGACATGAGTCAACGTGGAAGTATGAGCATGATATCCGATCGCGATATCCCGACCTGTTTGACTCGTGAGGTATAATATCTTTCTTATGCCTCATACCTTCGATTTCGTGCTTGCATGAATAATTTCTTAATTGCTTGATTAGTATAGCTTGTATGTGATTAGTATAGCTTGTCCTTGCAATTCTAACCTCTTGATTAAATTTCGAGGACGGAATTCTTTTAAGGTGGGTAGAGTTATAATGCCTGTAGTTCGTATTACGTATCTTAGAATACATGTACGTATTTTATCTTGTATTGCATATGTCTTGGCTTGGCTCGGTTTATTTTGGGTTGGTTCGGCTAGGCTTGGGTTGCCTTGGTTCATCATGAACCAAAGGGAGAACCCCTACCTACCACCACCATCATCCTTTATTAACCCATTCCCTCATTCTCTCTATTCATTACTCTTCTTCTTCTTCTCCACATTTACTTCTACACCTACCAGGCAGAGAGAAAGAGCTTAGGCAAGTACAAACTTGCTTCATGATGGATCTCAAGTTTTATTGTTCCATTCTCTTCCTTACTTGATTCTAAGATACTTTAGAACTTGGCATTTTCTATTTTGATGGATATTTTATTGTAGATCTAAGTTTATATTATTTTCGATTTTCTTAGGTTTTGATCTATTAAACTTTATTATTTTCATGTTTTGATTGTTCCATGTTGTAGAGAATTCGATTTTACCCAAAATAGACCTTTGAAAAGTTAGATTTCGACTTGTTTTGAGGAAGTTATGGCCAAAAGTATTTTGGTCATTTCTATGTTCATCTGTGCTGATTTTGGCAGGGACGATGAATAGTACCGCATGTATAGTGCCGAGCCGCATAAGAGTGCTGCATAGTACCGAGCCGCATAAGAGTGCTGCATAGTACTGCATAGTGCCGAGCCGCATAAGAGTGCTGCATAGTACTGAGCCACATAAGGGTGCTACATAGTGCTGCATAGTACCGAGCCGCATAAGAGTGCTGCATAGTACCGAGCCGCATAAGGGTGCTGCATAGTGTCGTATAGTGCCGAGCCGCATAAGGGTGCTGTATAGTACCGAGCTGCATAAGGGTGCTGCATAGTGCCGCATAGTGCCGAGCCGCATAAGAGTGCTGCATAGTACCGAGCCGCATAAGGGTGCTGCATAGTACTGCATAGTGCCGAGTCGCATAAGGGTGTTGCATAGTGCCGAGCCGCATAAGGGTGCTACATAGTGTCGAGCCGCATAAGGGTGCTGTATAGTGCCGAGCCGCATAAGGGTGCTGCATAGTGCCGCATAGTGTCCAGCCGCATATGGAAGTGCCGCATAGTGCTGAATAGTGCCGCATAGTGCCTATTTTGGCTATTTTTGGCCGTTTTAAGTCCTGTTTGGCTGAATTGTGGCCAGAATTTCTCCCAACTTTCAACATGAAAGTTGTAGATCTTTTCCTTGGCTTCAAGAATATGTTATTAGTTATTTTATACAATTTTTCTCATTCATGATAATGTAAGAATAGAACACGATAGTGGCCCGCTGTGGCACACTCTTGGCAAGTAAACTGACATGATATATCTCGACATGCTGTTACGACATCTAGCCTGACATGACAAATAGGAATGACTTGGACACCGTGGGTGATTGTGTTTGTACAAATAAACCAGTACTGTCTTGCATCATGTCTAGGATAGGGATCCCTGAGTACCACGGTCAGGGATACCTACAGCAATTGACTAAGGCTAATAAACTAGAATAATTCAGTAGACATGAAGAGGTTCCCAGCTACAGGGAATTCCGTTATCTAGGCGCATTAGGTGGACTTGTAGCCTACCGATGAGTAGGGCACATTTCTAGCACACAGTCACGTGTTGCCTTCTTCACAAACGGACATTCGACCTGGATAACCGGATGGTCTGCAGGGCTTGTGGCTGTTGGGATAATCTCATTGCATCTTGCTAGTAACTAGGCCTGTGATAACCCTAGTTAGTTAAAAGTATCAAGTCGTACTCTTGATTGGCCGTGATTGATTGGATGTAGTTTATTCCAGCTTAGTCTTATCCTGATCCTGTGCAAGATTGTGACATGACATGATTATTGATGCTTGTCTTAACAATAACGATCGGGGGTCCAGTTCTGTTCAGGCGAAGGGTTACAACCCCGGTCCTTGTTTGGTTTAAGGGTTGTAACCTGGCTCCTGAAGCAGTTCTGTGTCCTCTCTTCGTTTATTGTTTTATTGCAATCCCATGCCATGTTCGTCATGTTTTACCTTACCTTAATACCATAATTAATTATGCTGGCCTTAGCAATAAAGATCAGGGGTCCAGTTCTGTTCAGGCGAAGGGTTACAACCCCGGTCCTTGTTTGGTTTAAGGGTTGTAACCTGGCTCCCGGAGCAGTCCTGTGTCCTCTTTTCGTTTATTATTTTTACTGTACTAATAGTATTTGAGACGGGTTTCTATTCAGGTGAAGGGCTGCAACCCCGGTCCTTGTTTGGTTTAAGGGTTGTGACCTGGCTACTTGAATAGTTTTCTCGTACTCAGTTTACTGTTGTTATCTCTATTATTATCAGTTCTTTATTTATTATCTTTAATATTATATTGTGATATACTGGTTTTAGTTCCTAAGTGAAGCTTCCTTTGTGGCACTTGCTCTTTCTGGGGTCTGGCCCAGCTAGTTTTGTGTGGCCAGATATCGGAGCAGTACCAGAGGATCCACCTGTCTTCCAGCCCGATGGTGACCACCAGGCGTAACCAGGGCAACGAGTGGGTTTCTTTTGTCCTCCCACTCTATTTGTAAAATTATTCTTTTGAGGCGTTTAGCCGGCGAGCACGTGTTAGCTCGTATTGCACCATTATTTACTGTCTGCCTACGGGCTGTAACATGATTGACAAATCCTAGGGTTGATCATGTATTGACTAAAACTCTTGCTAGTCCTGACATTTTGTACGACTAGCTTCATGATCATCCAATATATAATGTATGGGACGTCTTACTATTGTATATTGTTGCTCTAATATCTTGTGACTGTTACTACTTGCTTGTGATTGAGACAATAGGCTTGTTCTTGACCATAGGAGACTGATGGATTGTAGTTAAACCCTCATATATCTAGACAGTCGTGACCGTATAGTGACGTGGATTCCATTTCATTATACGTAGCTGTCTATGTCTGCCTCCGCTCTCCAGTATTCTGGTTCTGGGACGTGACAAAAACTGTTCTTATATTTCTCACATGTTATAACTTGGGTTATGGGGAAACTGAAAGCTGAGTGCGTGATCATGCCCCTTCTCCCGTACGTATGTACCGAGCAAGGTCGCATTACATGCATACCTTATCGTAGGCCATTATCCTCCATTTTTTTATGGATGTACACCTATGCTTGTACAATTGTACGTATGTATATTTTATTACATGTAGACTTGTACACCGATATATTTTATACCTATTGACGATCACGTGCCTGCTCCAGTTTTAAATATTACATGTACATCTATCGTCATGACAAATGTATCTTCTACATGATAGATTGTGATATGCCATGATTCTTGTTTATTACACCTTTGTTCATTCCATGCTCCGTATATTTAGTTTGTAGAACCAGTACTTGCTCCCTTCCTGACAGAAAACGTTGTATGTATACTTACCGAGGAGGAGTTGCTATGTGATTTCTATTATGGGGTCACCATTGAGGATCAAGCTTTAGTCCACGAGGATGTACCTACGGGAAAACTTGTCTAGTTTGTTATTTTAGTTGCTCTGGACTTTGAGAGCAGGACTGTTTAGACTATGTATTTTGTTACTAGACTTGTATCCAGTTTTACATTTTTGCCATGTATCTTTAAACATATTCGTATATTAGATGTTGTGTTGTGATGATTTTTTTAATATGATAAATGGAACTGTTAGCACACTTTGATCTTTTACTATTTACTTTTAAAAGAACAGCTTACTACTCTATAACTCAAGCGTAGGCTGGACATGTCTCAATCCGTCCCAACAATTTGGGTAGCGGGTCGTGACAATTTTCACTAAACTTTAATGCCTAATACGAAAACTTTTGTGAAGTTATTATGGACTTTTAGTTTATGTTTCACATCTATCTTTTCTACATGTCTAGATAAATTGTGAGTGAGCTAGATAGTTATAATTGTTAGTTATGTAATAAATATATTGTGTGGAGATTTGTTATATTAGAGAGATTATATTCATGTATTATTGTGGAAGTATAAACAACGTACTACCATCGATATTGCGGCGTTGGCTGGGCTCTGTCACGCACTCGTACCCAATTATTTGGGAGTGGATCGTGACATCTGTGGTGGATCAATAAGTGACCCCTAGCCTAGAAAAAGTGTTAATGACCCTAGGACTTTTAGGAACTTTTAGAAAGTTTTAAAGAATTTATAGTAATTAAAAAAATTAATAGAATTAAATAATAATTTAAATGCATCTTCTAGGAATTACTGTAGGAGTATGTGACAAATTTGACCCCCAATATTTATCCTAACTTAGAATGTCACTTTCTATAGTTTTTCTAAGATTTTTCCATATCTAGTATTTCTTATGAGTTATTGAATTAGAAGTATTAATAAACTAAGTTAACTAAAAGAAAAGAAAATTAAAAGAAAGTATAAAAATAAAAACTGCACCCAAATGCCTACCCAACTCACCCATAGGCAGGTGTGAGACTCGTCTCACTGTATCAGTATTTATGTACGGGTACGTATTTTGATCCGTATTTCGTATTTCTTGGTTTTCGAATATTTTAATTTTTCCAAAGTATAGGTTAAACTTGACTTGGTTTAATTTGGTTCGGTTCAACTTGGTATATGGCTTGGTTTGGTTTAGGTGGGTTTGAGATGAGAAGGTTTGTATAAAATCCAACTCCTCTCTCTCTCCTTTATTATTTTTATTCTCTTCATCTTCTTCCATTTCATCTTCTTCCTCCAACCTAAGGCAAGTACATCTTGCCAAATATTGGACAAATGTTATTTTGTTTGTTCTAAACTCTTCTTTACATGATTCTAAGCATCTTTAGAACTTGACATTTTTTATTTTGGTGGATAATTATTTGTAGATCTAAGTTTATAGTCTTTTCGGTTTTCTTGGATTTTGATCTAATAAACTTCATTATTTTCAAGTTTTGATTGTTCTATGTTGTAGAGAATTCGATTTTACCCAAAATAGACCTTTGAAAAAGTTAGATTTCGACTTGTTTTGAGGAAGTTATGGCCAAAACAAGATTTGAGCATTTTCTAGTTCATCTGTGCTGAATTTAGCAGTGACGATGAATAGTGCCACATGAATAGTGCCGCAGGAATGAATAGTACCGCAGCCGCATAGATAAATAGTGCCGTATGAATAGTGCCGCAGCCGCATGAGATGAATAGTGCCGCAACCGTATGGATGAATAGTACCGCAGGAATGAATAGTACCGCATGAGCATGAATAGTGTCGCAGCCGCAGGAATGAATAGTGCCGCATGAGTAGTGCTGCAGCCGCATGAGATGAATAGTGCCGCAGCCGTATGAGCATGAATAATACCGCAGCCGCAGGAATGAATAGTGCCGCAGCCGCATGAGATGAATAGTGCCGCAGCCGCATGAGAATAAATAGTGCCGCAGCCGCAGGAATGAATAGTGCCACATGAATAGTGCCGCAGCCGCATGAGAAGAATAGTGCCACAGCCGCATGAGCATGAATGGTGCCACAGCCGCAGGAATGAATAGTGCCACATGAAGTGCCGCAGCCGCATGAGATGAATAGTGCCACAGCCGCATGGATGAATAGTGCCGAATGAATAGTGACACAGTCGCATGAGCATGAATAGTGCCGTATGGAATGAATAGTGCCGCAGAATGCCGCATAGGGCCTATTTTGACTGTTTTTGGTTGTTTTATGTCCTATTTGGCTGATTTGTGGCCAAAATTTCTTCCAACTCCCAACATGAAAGTTGTAGATCTTTTCCTTGGCTTCAAGAATATGTTACCAACTATTTTATGCAAGTTTCTTTCATTCTTGATATGGAGCTTATGATTGCATCGCATGTTTTCTATCTTAGCCTAAATTGCGATAACCCTATTTAATAGCTTGATTTTTTTTAATAAATAAATTTCTTAACATGATTTGGTAATATTGTACAGTTAGAAAATGATTGTACCCCTCTCATACCCTTAACACTAGCACAGGTTCAATTGGTGTTTTAGGCCAAGTAGTTACCTCATTTATTCCTTCTCATATATTATGATGCACCTTTTGTCAAGATCTATCTATAAGATTTCTTACGTCTATGATTGCTTAACATGATAGTGACCCGTGGTGGGGCACTCATGATATATGTCTTTCTTCTTTGCTTAACATGATAGTGACCCGTTGCGGTGTACTCAAGTTACATGTCACTTCTTTGCTTAACGTGATTGTGGCCCGTCGTAGTGCATCCTAACAAGTACTCTTAACATGATAGTGACCCGTCGTGGTGCACTCCAGACAAGTAACATGATATAACATGAACCATGAATACTGTTGCGACGGCTTTATTGGCTTACAAGTAATGAATGATTTGGACACCATGGGTGTTTATCTTGAATGTGTTTGTACAAGCTACACGTTTTGTATTGCATCATGTCTAGAAAATGAATTCCTGATTTCCCACGGTTAGGGATTTATACTGAATCTGACTAGGTTAATGACTAGATTGATCAAGTAATTCATAAAGAGATTTTTCAGTCACAGGCAATCCCGTTATCTGGGCGCTTTAATTGGACTTGTAGCCTGCCGTCGAGTAGGGCACATTTCTAGCACACTGTCATGTGTTGCTGTCACGCCCCAGAACCAGAATACTGGAGAGAGGGGGCAGACATAGCCAGCTACGTATAAGGAAATAAAATCCACCCCACTATACGGTCACGGCTGTCTAGATATATGAGGGTTTAACTACAATCCATCAGTCTCCTGTGGTCAATAACAAGCCTAGTGTCTCAATCACAAGCAAGCAAATAAATGTTCCAAAATGTAAGATCACCAAATATACAATAGTAAGTCGTCCCAAACATTACATATTCAGCTGATCATGAAGCTAGTCGTACAAAATTTCAGGACTAGCAAGAGTTTAGTCATACATGATCAACCCTAGGATTTGTCAATCATGTTATAGCCCATAGGCAGACAGTAAGTAAGTACAATCGAGCTAAACAGGTGCTCGTCGGCTAAATGCCTCAAAAGAATATTTTACAATAGAGTGGGAAAGCTAAAATAAACCCACTCGTTGCCAGGATTTCGTCTAGTGGTCACCATCTGGCTAGAAAGTCGGTAGAACCACTGGAGCTGCTCCGAAATCTGGCCATACAAAACCAGCTGGGTCAGACCCCAGAAAGAGCAAGTGCCACAAAGGACGCTTCACTTAGGAACTAAAACCAGCAATTAGCACAAGAGTATAATTACATAATAAAAGACAGTAATTAAGGAAAAAGCATGACATGTGATATACGATGAGATAACCATGGGACTATTCAGATAACCAGGTTACAACCAATAAACCAAACAAGGACCGGGGTTGTAACCCATAAACCAGCAATTAGCACAGGTTCAATTGGTGTTTTAGGCCAAGTAGTTACCTCATTTATTCCTTCTCATATGTTATGATGCACCTTTTGTCAAGATCTATCTAAAAGATTTCTTACGTCTATGATTGCTTAACATGATAGTGACCCGTGGTGGGGCACTCATGATATATGTCTTTCTTCTTTGCTTAATATGATAGTGACCCGTTGCGGTGTACTCAAGTTACATGTCACTTTTTTGCTTAACGTGATTGTGGCCCGTCGTAGTGCACCCTAACAAGCACTCTTAACATGATAGTGACCCGTCGTGGTGCACTCTAGACAAGTAACATAATATGACATGAACCATAAATGTTGTTGTGATGGCTTTATTGGTTTACAAGTAATAAATAATTTGGACACCGTAGGTGTTTCTCTTGAATGTGTTTGTACAAGCTACATGTTCTGTATTGCATCATGTCTAGAAAATAAATTCATGATTTCCCACGGTTAGGAATTCATACTGAATCTGACTAGGTTAATGACTAGATTGATCAAGTAATTCATAAAGAGATTTTTCAGTCACAGGCAATCCCGTTATCTGGGCGCTTTAATTGGACTTGTAGTCTGCCATCGAGTAGGGCGCATTTCTAGCACACTGTCATGTGTTGTTGTCACGCCCCAGAACCAGAACACTGGAGAGCGGGGGCAGACATAGCCAGCTACGTATAATAAAATGAAATTTACCCCACTATACGGTCACGACTGTCTAGATATATGAAGGTTTAACTACAATCCATCAGTCTCCTGTGGTCAATAACAAGCCTAGTGTCTCAATCACAAGCAAGCAAATAAATGTTACAAGATGTAAGATCACCAAATATACAATAGTAAGGCGTCCCAAATATTACATATTCAGCTGATCATGAAACTAGTCGTACAAAATGACAGTATTAGTAAGAGTTTAGTCATACATGATCAATCCTAGGATTTGTCAATCATGTTATAGCCCGTAGGCAGACAGTAAGTAATTTCAATCGAGCTAAACAGGTGCTCGTCGGCTAAATGCCTCAAAAGAATATTTTACAATAGAGTGTGAGAGCTAAAATAAACCCACCCGTTGCCAGGATTCCGTCTAGTGGTCACCATCTGGCTGGAAAGTCGGTAGAACCTCTGGAGCTGCTCCAAAATCTGGCCATACAAAACCAGCTGGATCAGACACCAGAAAGAGCAAGTGCCACAAAGGAGGCTTCACTTAGGAACTAAAACCAGCAATTAGCACAAGAGTATAATTACATAATAAAAGACAGTAATTAAGAAAAAAGCATGACAGGTGATATACGATGAGATAACCATGGGACTATTCAGATAACCAGGTTACAACCCGTAAACCAAACAAGGACCGGGGTTGTAACCCTTCGTCTGAACAGAACTTGGTTTCTCCCACCATTTATCGGCAAGATAAAATAAAAAAATAGGTCATGTGACAATCTTGTACAGGATCAAGACAAGACTAGACTGATTGAACTCCATCCAACATTTCACGGCCAAGCAATGAGTACGGCTTGATACTTTAACTAACTAGAGTTATCACAGGCCTAGTTACTACCAAGATGCAGTGAGATTATTTCACAGCCACAAGTCCTGCAGACCATCCAGGTTATCCAGGTTGAATATTAGTACAATATGGGTGCAACACATGACAGTGTGCTGGAAATGTGCCCTACTCGACGGCAGGCTACAGATCCCAAGTAGGACACCCAGATAACGGGATTTCCTGTAGCTGGGGAAATCTCTTCATGACTACTGGATTATTCTAGTTATTAGCCTTAGTCAATTTTACCATAGGTACCCCCGACCGTGGTACTCAGGGGTCCCTATCCTAGACATGATGCAAGACAAGACGGATTCATTTGTACAAGCATAAGCGTCCACGGTGTCCAGGTCATTCATTCTTGTCATGTCAGGTTAGCCATCGCAACAGCATTTTGAGAAATATCATGTCAGGTTTACTTGTCAAGAGTGCGCCACGACGGGCCACTATCAAGAATTATTATGTCAAGTTATCATGTCAAGTTTACTTGTCAAGAGTGCGCCACATCGGGGCACTATCATATCATATCAAAAGTGTACCACAACGGATCACCATCGTGTCAGGGAACACCCTTAATTTAATGGCACAAGCATACAAGTGGTAACTAAATATTAGCAGGGGCAAGGACGTGGACTCATGTGGCTCAGGAAAATTATTACATGCGGCCAGGAAGTCACTATCACTCATTACACTAACAATTCGTGTTTAAGGAAGCAACTTAGAATCACACAATATTTAATCATAATAATATGATTGTAAAGACAAATAAGACAAAAGGTAGTGGGACCCGCAATTAAGGCAAGTATGCCATGCGGCTCAAATTAAATATTCATGCAAGCAATTATGCGGCCATAAAATATTATTATTTAACTGGTCATGCAAGCAGTTGGCCATATGCGGCTAAGTATTGTTTAAATGGCCAAGGCAAATATTTACGTGGCCAAGCAAATATATAAAAGCATGCAAGCTGATGCTTGCATGCATGCACTAAATATAACATGGCATGGCCTATGCGGCTCACCATGAATTTCCATACGGCCGGGAACTGTTGGCCATGTAATAATCCAATACAACTAAAGTAATTAATTAAGCAACTAAAGTAAAGGCCAAAGTTGCATGCAGCACGCAACTAAAGCAAGGTCATGCGGCCAACTGTAATAAGCATGCAAGCTACTAGGCCATGCGGCCAGCTAACACACTAACATTGCATGCGGTTACAGTATTCCACTGGCCTATGCGGCTACAATGTATTTTGGCCATGCGGCCAGAATATAAGCCATGCATGCCATTTGCATGCAAAGGCATGCAAAAGAAAAGGGCATGCGCCACACTACAAATACATGTGGCCACAAATTAGGGGGGCATTTATGCGGCCACGGATGCTTGCACAAGCAAGCAGAATGCTACTGCATGAATGCTAAAGCTAATGAATTAATTTCTAATACATTAAATGCTAATGGTGCTAATGCAAAATGAGCTTGCAAGCTTAATTAATGCTAATGGCTATTAATATATCAATATTTTTTATGCATGCAAAGCATACAACTAAAGCATGCAAATGCAACTTCTTACGTAGCAAAAATGCATGCGGCCCATTAGTTGAGTTGCCATATGCGGCTGAGCTTTAGCTCCCCATGCGGCCAGCAAATGGATTAAATATTAATGCATTAAATACTAATACATATGCGGCCAAGTTACTATTTAAGCATGCAAGCTGGTGCTTGCTAACAAAGGCACTAAATAATGCATGCAAGCTTGCAAGCAATGCTTGTAAGGCCAAGCGGCCAAGATTGGCATTGGCCTACATGGCCAAAATTATTATGGCCATGCGGCCAGGAATTATCCAATAGCCTATGCGGCCCAGGCAAGTTGCATACAAATGCATGCAAGCTTGCAAGCAACTAAAAAAAAGAAGGGCCATGCAATAAATAATGCTCATGCGGCCAAAAACTAAAAATTAATGGCTTCCACAGAGAACATGTCTATGGAAAATACCATGGCCTTCATGCTCCTCCAAACAACAATAGGAACCCAAATCCAGACTCCCGTAGGTCAAATTTGGGTAAAATAGAATTCTCTACAACATGGAACCATCAACTAGCAAAAATATGCAAGTTTGATAGATCAAAACTCATGAAAACCGAAAATACCACAAAGCTAGATCTACAAGAAATTAACCACATAAATGAAAAATGCTAAGTACTAAAGTGGGTTAGAAACACATGAGGAAGACAATGGAACGATAAAAGTATGATTCCTCCATGAAGCAAGATGCACTTGCCTAAGCTCTCCACTCTCTCAGGTTGGTGGAGAAGTAATGGTGGAGAAGAAAAAAGTTAATGAGGAGAGAGAAATGTGTGGTGGGATATTTAATGAAGGTGTGGTAGGTGGGAGTGATTTGGTTCACATAAATTCAAGCAAAACCGAACCAAGCCTAACCAAATCAAGCCGAACCGAACTAAGATGAACCATAACCAAGCAAGAAGACATGCAATACGAGACAAAATGCGTACACGTATTCCAAAATAAGTAATACGAACTACGGGTATTACAGTTGCACCCCCAAGTCACCATGGGATACATTTGTCTCCTGGGCGATGTATCCACCTAATACAACTCTCAACCTGCGAAAGGATAACTGGATAGCTGCAGGGCTTGTGACTGTCGGTACATCCCATTGCATCTTGTTAGTAACTAGGCTTGTGGTAACCCTAGTTAGTTAAAGTATCAAGTCGTACTCATTTCTTGGCCGTGATTGATGGATAGAGTCAGTCCAGTCCAGTCTAGTTTTGTCTAGGCAGCGTCCGTATGTTTATTTCCGTACACTATGGTTTATGCTTTACTTTTATCAATGAATGATCGGAGGCTAAGTTCTGTTCTGGAGAAGGGTTACAACCCCGGTCCTTGTTTGGTTTAAGGGTTGTAATCTGACTTTCGAAATAGTTCCCAAGTCATCCTATCATTGTCATTTTATTTTGTTCTAACATGCTCACATGTTCAGTTCTCTCACAAGCTATACATGACTCCCTATGTCGGGTCACCATGCTCTTATGACCCGGCTATCTTACAAGTTTACATGTTCAATTGCTTTTACATGTTCTCAAGCTTCTGTTTACTTAACATGTCCTCAGCAGGATCGCGTAGGATCCTGCCACATGGCTAATTCGAGCCACTTTAGCCGGCTAACCCTGTATAAAGTAATTAGGTTTACTTTTTTAGTTATTCTTTCAATATTAATTTCTTTAGAGTGGGTTTGAAAGAGAGTGTTTTAGAGAGATCTTACGACTTTCGGAATGATTACGAGCAGTTGCAAACTCTAATTAGTGGGCCATTTTTTATGTTAAATTTGTATCGAGTGACAAGATTTCCTTATGGGTATCGGTCAATGGTGGATAGTTGATCCATCTAGAGGTTAAAGTAAGTACTTTTTTAACTATTTTGATACATATATTCTATATTTTATATATTATTAAGTCATAGTTCTTGATTCATAATAACTATTACTTGTGCATGAGAGTTCAGAGTTGATATCATTATTATTCATGTTCACTCCAATGTTTTCCATTCAATGTTCAAGTTCAACATTAATGCTATAGTGATCATGTTTATTTGTAAGAGTCGGGCGGGGAACACAGTTAGTAGGCATGTGGTACACAATGAATACATACGCCCTCAAGAATGACTCAGTCATGTACGTGTGACTATCTAATCAATGTTGACTCAATCAATATACCTTACGTATTGACTATCTGAGAAATTTAACCTAGTCACATGCATAACCCTTTATTCTAAAACACATTGTATACATAGTCATGATTCTTGTTATCAATTTTTGTTAGTTTGCTATGTTACTTGTATAGTATACTGCATATAGTTAAGTTGTTAAATTATATTCCTCTTGACTTGCCATGGCATGTACTTAGATAGCTCATCTTTCCTTTTTATATACGTATGTATATAATACTACGAAGATTAGAACTGTTATTATACTTTGCTCAAATTCTGACTGAATAACATTGACATATTTAGACGAGGGCTACCCTATACATTATGGTTCCCATGATGTCACGTCTTGATTCTGCAGAATCGATCGTCCTCGCATGGTCCGACTATTATCTATTTATGTACACTTCAAGTGATCACCAATCAAGTAATCAAAATGTTCGATACTATCACCTAGTCCATCAATTTCTAAATTATATACAAATAATAACACTCGACATGATCATCATTCATCGAATCATAGTACCTCGAGTTATCGTATAACGATCTTTGATAAGTCTCAATACCATCAATGATATATATAACCTGATGATCTTCCTTTTGCAACAAACTTCGAGTCGTGTAACCAATGCTATCATCTAAACTGGATATATAGCGGTATTAGACCAGAACGAATTGAACATGGCTTTGATACCATATGTTGGGAACCCGTGTGTGACCCAAAATGGATTTGTCCATATACACGGATGCGGAAGCGATGCCAACCCACCTGAAAATAATGAACTAATCTACTATGAATGTCAAGATAAATCAAACAACATATTTTTGGTGACTATGTCACCTAGACAAATCCTGATCTATATAACTTCCGACAAAAGATACAATATTGATAAATAAATTATGTTAACCCTTTGTGTAATGCCCATATCTCGTATTACGTATTTGGAATACGTGTACGTATTTTGACCCGTATTGTATGTCTCCCTGCTTGATTTATTTTGGTATTTTATTGATGGGTTTATCTTGGTTCGGTTCGGCTTGTTGGCTTGGTTCGGTTTTATTGGAGAACCAAACCACTCCCACCTACCACCACCCTCTTCATTAAATATCCCGCCAAATATTTCTCTCTCCACATTAACTTTCTTCTTCCCCACCATTACTTCTCCACCAGGAGAGTAAAAAAGAGAGCTTAGGCAAGTGTAGCTTGCTTCATGGAGGAACTTCATTTTTATTATTCCATTCTCTTCCTCCCAAGATTCTAACACACTTTAATATTTGGCATTTCTAATTTCCATGGTTCAATTTGTGTAGATCTAAGTTTATAGTATTTTCAGAATTCTTGGATTTTGATCTACTTAAAATTATTATTTTTAAGTTTTTTTGGTTCCATGTTGTAGAGCATTTCGTTCTGCCCCATTTTGACCTATGGAAATTCGGATTTGGGCTCTGGATGATGGAATTACGGAACTTGGAAGCCATGGACTTCATGGTTATCCTTCTCGAAATAATGGAGAAGATGATCAGTTCTTGGCCGCATGACAAGTACTTGACCGCATGAACATTCATGCGACAAGTTTCTGTCAGCCGCATGGACCTTAATCCCACAGCCGCACAAAGGCCTCCCTTCTTTCTGGCCGCATGAGACCCGAACACCCTTGGTCGCATGGTGCATAACTCCCTGCAGCCGCATAAGGCTCGGATAAATCCCCTGCCGTATGGACCTGCCCTTAGCGCAGCCGCATAAGTTTCTACTTGACCCAGCCGCATAGGCGCAGCCGCATAGACTGCATCCTCCCGCAGCCGCATACCCTTGCTGAACCCCGTGCCGTATGAGTCCATATTTCTTCCCAGCCGCATGGCACTGGTCCTTAACTAGCCGCATATGCTTCCTTTTTCCCGGCCGCATGGCTTTTGCCAGCGCAGCCGCATGAGACCCTTCATCTCTAGCCGCATATGTCCAGTTTTCCTCCAGAGCCGCATATGCTTATCTTTTTAGTCGCGTGACGCGGGCTGGCCTGAGCCGCATGAGCCCAATTCTCACTAGCCGCATATACCTAGTTCCATCCTGGCTGCTTGACCTTCCGTAGTTGTGGTCCTCTTTATTTTATTATTATTATTCACGTTCATATATATTGGGATATTACATTTATGCTTATATAAGTTGGATTTCTTGATAGAAGGCTGGTACGATGTAGATTTACATATATTCCCCGAACACGACCGTGGCCCACTGTGGCGCACTCTCGACAAGTACACTGACATGATATATCATGACATGCTGTTACGACAGCTAGCCTGACATGACAAGTAGGAAAGACCTGGACACCGTGGGCTATTGTGTTTGTACAAATAAATCAGTACTGTCTTGCATCATGTCTAGGATAGGGATCCCTGAGTACCACGGTCAGGGATACCTACAGTAATTGACTAAGGCTAATAAACTAGAATAATTCAGTAGACATGAAGAGATTTCCAACTATAGACAATCCCGTTATCTGGGCGCATTAAGTGGACTTGTAGCCTACCGACGAGTAGGGCACATTTCCAGCACACAGTCATGTGGTGCACCCTTCACAAATGGACATTCGACCCGGATAACCGGATGGTCTGCAGGGCTTGTGGCTGTTGGGATAATCTCATTGCATCTTGCTAGTAACTAGGCCTGTGATAACCCTAGTTAGTTAAAGTATCAAGCCGTACTTATTGCTTGGCCGTGATTGACTGGAAGGAGTCCAGCCCAGTCTAGTTTGTTATGATCTTGTACAAGATTGTATCATGACATAATTTTGTATCGATAAAAGATGGAATACCAAGTTCTGTTCAGATGAAGGGTTACAACCCCGGTCCTTGTTTGGTTTAAGGGTTGTAACTTGGCTATCTGAATTGTTCCATAGTTATCTTATCATATATCATCCTGCTTACTATGCCTGGCCCTTGTCACGACCCGCACCCTAGGGTTAGGGTACGAGAAGTGGGTACGTCCAGCCTACGCCGCAGTGTCGGCGGTAGAACGCTGTCCTAGGTCACAACATCTAACAATATAATGCTAAGCAGTTTATACTCCCCAAATGGGGGTGACATAGCAGAATGTAAATTCAATCACATCTAAGGTAGAGCATAATGAAAGATAGATAAAACATGAAATCCAAAAGAGATACAGCAGATAGAAGTCTAAGTGTCTAAGACACACAAACCCATAAATACATCTCAAAGCTCAAATACAGTAATCCATAATACAACTCAAGACAACTGAAAATAAGCTATAAGCAAAACCCTAGCTATCTATACAACCTCTACTGTGTCTTCTCTAGGCTAGCAGGCAACCTCCAGGCTATCTGTAAAATTTATCAACAGGTCCAGTCAGGACAGGAGCGAGCACAATACATCTCACGCAGTTCATATCATGTCAGAAGATAATAAACATGCAATAGAGTACGATATATGAATAACTGAAAGAAAGTACATGAAGTAAAAGAGATAATTGTAATAAAAATATCTACTATAGGTAGAGAACTATCAGTAAGTAGTGAATCAGAGTACAAGCTAGACATGTGAACAGGTAGAGGTGATTCATGAGAGGTGGTTCAAGATTATATTATTTGGAATTATTCACATGTTATTTCTACTCCCCCAGCCCCAACCAATACACAAGGATCCAGACATGTTACGTTAAGGTTCAAGATTTCACTGTCTCCGTGATGAGAGCACACGTAAAATTGATTCATGGGGGACTCTGCGAACATGAGAGTACATGAATACAGAGCGAGCATGAATAGTGAAGCATGAAGATACATGATGTAAGTGAAACGCACAGACATGAAATACCTGATGCTCCTGAGGGGGATAACATCTCATGAAGGGATCCATATAGTACCAATCCGTGTTACCGATGTGTCAGCATGCAAGTAAAGTAAATCTAGAGCAGGAATATAAGTTCTAGCAAGTATGAAACGGTCAGAGAATGTACTCGCCTGATATCCTGAACGTCTAAGGTAAAGATACTGTCCGAGGAGAGATGTCTGGCTCCTAATTAGAACAGCACAAGTCACAACATGTCCAGAAGGGTAATATAAAGCACTACAATGCATTCTACATGAATCTAGGTCAAACTAGGCCAAAGTCAACCCTTAGTCAACTCTGGTTAACTGCACTAGTCAAACTAGGTCAAACTAGGTCATGTCCTAACCCAGCAAGTTTTACTAGGCCTAACCAAGACTATCCTAGCAAGCACACATCAATACAAGGCTATACAAGCCAATATACATCCAACTCTATATAGCATGCAATTATTCAATACTCAAATAGGCAAGAATTCACATTGGATATACACTAGGTAATCTATTACTTTAAGCTATATATGTCTACACATATATACACATGCATATATTGGTATTCAACATTAGGTCTATAATCATGGCATTTCAAATGGTTATATAAACTTATATATTACAACACAATATGCTAACATATATATAATATACATACATAGCTAAGTTAACTATATTCATAAATACTTATTTAAGAGGCTATGTGTGTGTATGTGAACATGGCAAAGGGTCAAGTGAGGGTTAAATAGGCATACATAGTGTATACATATCAAAGAGTGTCAAAGTGTAAGTGAACAAAGTGTCAAGTGTGATAGTGTCAACATAGTATAAGGGGTACATGAGGTAATATAGGATTTGTGTTAACATAGAACATTATATCTCATTAACTTGTATATTGCATACATTACATCTATTATTACATTACATTCATGCTTGCATTCATTCATCATTCATTTATTATTTTGTACTACTATATGCACCATACATTACATACTATGGAACCTACATATTCATTACAAGCCATACTTATACATGCTTACATTAGATAGGATACTTACACCTCATACATCATTTATTTAACCATTTACTCATGCTTGCGTTCTCTATTTAATTACATAATGTATATACATTAATATGGGTTAAAATCAAATAGAACATTATATTACACACAAGGGTGCACAAAATGCATATGCCGAATAGTAACTTCTACTAATAATCAATACTGTACCATCTCAGCATGAATTAAAATCTAGGATTAAAGTATGTTATAGATCTATGTGTTAGCTTTCCGAAACTTCAAACGGATCGTATTTTCGTTTCCGAAAACTCCCGGAATCGCGAAAACACCGAGAACGCGTTTGTCTTTTGTACAGCTGACACTCAAATAATTCTCTAAAAAGTTACAGAAAGCATTAGGCCTATTAATACATGTTTTTGGAAAGCTAACTTCAATACGCTTCTTTTAAAAAAAAATGAGAGATTAAACTGAGCTTTGAGCTAGAAGTTATGATATTTCTAAGTTAGGGCTGAAATTAAAAACGTGGATAAAAATCATGACGGATTTGGGTAGTATGAGACAAAAGAACACAAATATATAACATAATATATCAAGAACTCACTCTCTACACTAATATATATATATATGAGACACTATAGAACACATCTCCAATACAAAAATATGAGATTAAACATGTAATAATTCATTCATACATAACAACAACACATAGTGTGTCCAAATTTGGGATTTTCCCACATGGACACAACCACAACACAAATGACACTCCTATGACCTCCAAATGGACACAAAATGGACACAAATAGAGATACAACTATGGCGGTCATTCCTATGGGTTCAAAATAGACCTATATGCATGAGGAAATGAAAAGGAGAAGGGATTTATACCACCCGGTAGATCGAATCGAAGAAAAGCCTTCCCAGAGCGACACCGACACGTAGAGATTCCAAAAGGACACGAACGAGCTCCGAATCCTCCCAAACTTGGGTAGCTTCCTCCTTGGCTAGAATGGAGAAGGAAAGAAGAAGATTTGGTGGCGAAATGGAAGGATTTGGTGGAGAAATTGCTAGGGATTGCTCTCTAGGAATTTGGGAAAGAACAAGAGAGAGAGTGTGGATGAGAATAATGAAATGAACTTGAGCCTATCCTCTCCCAAAGTGGCTAGCCATATGGGGCTATTTGTCCTATTATGGTAAGGTCTAAAATGCCCCCACTAACCTATTCTATGAGTATTAGGAAAGGGCTAATTGGTTGGGGCTAAATTAGTCATTCTAAAGTCTCTAATCAAACTAACCTTATCCATAATAATTAGTCTAACCTCGAACTAAAATATTTCTATCATGTGGACTAAAATTAATATCATGTGGGCCATGCCTAACTAGTGTGTGGGTCCCACTAGAGTCAAACTACCCCCGGGTCTCCGTTTCAAGTCGGATTGAGTTGAAATTCAAACCCGACTCAAATAATCCCAAAATAATATCATAAATAATAAAATAATATCAAAATAATTCAAAGAGGTCAAATGCAAAAATATCCTTAGGCCAAAAATGATATTAAAATATCATAATCACATGGTTAGGCTCCAGGTCAAACAGTCTCTAGGGCTTCACTAGCAAAACGTCAAAACCACAAGTCATTGATTTAAATAATTTTAAAATGATTTAAAATCACCAAAAATCATATCATGAATTAAATATCATTATTAAAATAATTATAAACACGAAATTTCAAAATTACCCTCATTTGGGAAACTGGGTGCTACAACTCTACCCACCTTAGAAAAATTTTGTCCTCGAAATTTAAGATCGATAGTACTCCTTCTAGAGCCTCTAACCTACCCAATATCTAAGGTAACACTTCCTAACACTGGAATAATAAACGGACATCTAAAAAGTGTCAATCTAGGAATACCTCCAATACTGCTCTGTTGTACGACGGTAATGGAACTTCAATAAAATATAGACTGGAACCTATATCCAAGGGACTGGACCTATTTTAAAGTGGTCTTAACTAAGGATGAAAAGGAACTGATCATAGACTATATGTATGCTCAAACTATTATCTTCCTATTAACCATCTATTAATATATTCTATTACCATAGGAACGATGTATTACTAAGACATATAGGCACCTATCTCTCATAACACCTTTATACTCACCAAAAGACTAGTACATCCTATCAAGGCTGATACTATAATCTCTCATAAATCTCATAAGCTATATGTTTATAGACACACATCCCCACATCCAGGACTAACCTATATATATATCTACAACTGATACTAATGGGATGACGTCCCTATTTTCCAACAATCAAGGTCTGAAATTTTTTTTATCTAAATCATGCAATTTGAAGGAATAGTATACAAGGTCAGGGCATACCGTAGCAGTTGGAAGTCTCACCTAGGTGCACTGGTCATTCTAGGTCAAAACAGTACTATGGTATCAACACACAAATAATCTAGGGTATCTTAATTGGGAAGGTAAGGGAACAACAATCATCAAGGTTGTAGGGCTGTCTACCATCCTATATAAAAGTTGGTCATTATCAAAATAAAATGAAGACAACTATTTAAAAAAAAGTACAGAAAATCAAATTCAAAAATTAAGGAATTGAAAATCACTTGCATTGAAATCCAATCACAATATATATATAGAGAGAGCGTTAGAAAGGGAAAAGCTAGCATTGTGTGTATGGGGACGTGTTCATATGGTTAGATAGTAGGCGTGTGTGTTCGTGAATATACATGAAAGTATATATGAGGATTTGGATTTCAAACAATAACTATCAAGTTACACTAATCATGGCATATGGGTTAACAATCTACAATATACAATCTATTTAATCACAACTTGCATGGCTAACCATATATATATATATATATATATATATATATATATATATATATATATATATATATATATAAAGGTAGAGACTTAGTTATGCATTTATATATTATAACATGTATGCCTAAGCTCTATATATATCTATCTAGATATATAATCATAACATAGAGGGGGAAAAGGGTTAGGTTACATGACAGTGTATACTAAGTTAGGGTGTGTGTGTCCTTGTACAGGGTTATAGCTTAGTATTGAAAGGTTAAACCCAGTTTTAGTTCAGCATTTACATACAAAATCTGAAAAGATGCTAACATTTAAACCAGTGCAATATTAACATAACACAGTTTCAGATTTTAGGGTTTTGAACATCGCAACCAATCTCAATGGTCCCAATACATCCTAACATGATAGAAATGAAACCCTAACATACTATCCATACATTTATCTACGCATACGGTTCAATATTACATGTTAAATCTGAAATTGAACATTTGAAATCAATGTGAAAATGTTAACATATATTCAGTTTTCAGGATTTTGGAGAAATTTGAACATCAAAACCAACTCAATGTTTATCACAACCTATCATGTAAGAATATGAAACCTAACATTATATCTCTACAACAACAATGTACACAGCTCTAAATATTACATTTAAAACAAAAATTTGAACTAACATTTAAAATCCAGTATTAAGGGTTAATATGCACACAGTCTCAGATTTGACAAATTTAAACACAAAACTCAACAATTTTTTTTAAATAAAATTCTAGGTATGACATACATGTGCAGTGATGTAAACATAACTAATAAAATGAAATTTATATTTAACTTACGAATTTAAACTGGAAAAGCAGAAAACCAGAAATATTGGGGTTTTAAAAATTTAACATCAACGACATATTAATATTTATTTAGATAGGTGGAAATCAAGTGTAGCATGCATAAGTGTCAGGAAAGTATCCACTATATATATTCATATATATATTCTCATATCCCAATATAAAAATCAGATTCTATACCAAGACCAACATTAGATTCCTACCAATATTGAAAAACAGGTGATTGGTGTAATCAAGACGATTTATTATTATTTAATACAAGAATAATAGCAAGAAGGGAATAACGATAAAATCTATTTTGCTTATCTTGTTTAAAAGAAGGAACCATTTTGAAATCCAGAGTTAAAATATCAAATCCAAGGTAAAGTCTAGCAAAATCATCGATTCATTGTATTAAGAAGAAATTCATAGAAGAAGTTACACAAAGGTTTATAAAATAGCTAAAGTTACTCCTAAGCTAAATAATGAGAAGCAAAACAAAACAAAACAATTAATAATTCCCTTTTTTTTTGAAGGACTGAAAAAAAAAGTAGAGAAAATATGTTCGAAAATATTTAAGGTACAATCTGATAATCATATGCGTCTATCCACAATCATGGTACTCTAAATCCTCGTCATACTAGTAAGCAAGGCTACGATAATCACAGAGCCCTTGACTTATGCACATATCTCTAGAATCATGGTATTTAACATTTTTGCGGTGCCGCTAGCTTGGCTGCGAAAACCTTAAATTCCCACACCCGAGAAATATATCCAGAGTCAGACTATATGTCCTCACCATGCTGGCTAATGTGACTATAGAAGACTAGATTTCATAACATAGATGACCTAGCCCATATAATTTCATCTTGCCAAAAATTAAATTAAATCAACAATGAATACCCAAAAATCAAATCAAATTTATCAACGAACATCAAACTCAAAAATGAACAAAATCCTTCAATTATATAAATACAAACTCGGATGCTACAGCTAATCGTCAAGATTCAAAATTTAACAATATTCCATCAAAATCAATAAATACAAACCCAAATTCAACAATAATTCATCAAATTCAACAACAGAAAATAAAGATAAAACAATCAAGGAAAAATAGAGTTTTCAAATCGAAGTTAAAATAAGATTCTCAAGGGTCGTCCCAGGAATCTCTCAAGGGTTCCTAACTGTGATTGAGTACCTTCAAAATATATCCTAATCCTACTGCAGGCTGTAGTGGTACTCAAGTTCGAATACCACTACATAAACTTGACCTGCATAGGCCACCACTAAAAACGTGTCACGACCCGCACCCTAGGGTTAGGGTACGAGAAGTGGGTACGTCCAGCCTACGCCGCAATGTCGGCGGTAGAACGCTGTCCTAGGTCACAACATCTAACAATATAATGCTAAGCAGTTTATACTCCTCAAATGGGGGTGACATAGCAGAATGTAAATTCAATCACATCTAAGGTAGAGCATAATGGAAGATAGATAAAACATGAAATCCAAAAGAGATACAGCAGATAGAAGTCTAAGTGTCTAAGATACACAAACCCATAAATACATCTCAAAGCTCAAATACAGTAATCCATAATACAACTCAAGATAACTGAAAATAAGCTATAAGCAAAACCCTAGCTATCTATACAACCTCTACTGTGTCTCCTCTAGGCTAGCAGACAACCTCCAGGCTATCTGTAAAATTTATCAACAGGTCCAGTCAGGACAGGAGCGAGCACAATACATCTCACGCAGTTCATATCATGTCAGAAGATAATAAACATGCAATAGAGTACGATATATGCATAACTGAAGGAAAGTACATGAAGTAAAAGAGATAACTGTAATAGAAATATCTACTATAGGTAGAGAACTATCAGTGACTAGTGAATCAGAGTACAAGCTAGACATGTGAACAGGTAGAGGTGATTCATGAGAGGTGGTTCAAGATTATATTACTTGGAATTATTCGTGTCACGACCCGCACCCACTGTTAGGGTACGAGAACATAACAACGCCCAGCCTACGCCGCAGTGTCGGCGGTAGAACGCTGTCTTAGGTCACATCATCTAACAATATAATGCTAAGCAGATACAGTCTCAATCACATTTAAGGTAGAGCATGATAAGGTTAGATAAAACATAAAATCTAAAGAGATACGGGAGATAGAAGTCTAAGTGTCTAAGATACAAAAACCCAAAAATACATCTCAAAACTCAAATACAGTAATCCACAAAGTAAATACAACTCCAGACAAATGAAATAACTATCTAAACAACCTCTAAGGTGTCTCCTCTAGGCTAGCAGGCAACCTCCAAGCTATCTGTAAAATTTATCAACAGGTCCAGTCAGGACAGGAACGAGCACATCTCATCTAGAAAACCCAAGTAAATGACAGAGAACTATAAAGCAGTTATAGGCAGTTGTATTGATGAAAATGGCAGTTTATATTCAGGTGATGGTAAGAAAGACAGATAAGGTGCAAGGAAAGTAAATAACTAAACAAGAGAAGAATCATAGCAATGAAGTCTGTAAAAATAGAACTAGCTGAACCAGGATAATTTGATATGAAGTCCAGACAACAATGTAGACCAGTGTAACTCTAATGTAAGTCCAGTACAAGATGAATCTAATACAAGATGAATCCAGTAAGGGACGATTCCAGTTATAGTGATCAATAATTCCAGGGTGAGTCCAGCCTATACTCTAACAGTGTGTTTTAAAATACCGAGATCGACATGTAAACGGCTGTGGGTAATCCGGCACACCTCTCACTGATCAGACGAGAGATGGCTTGTAGGAACCCTAGAGGGGGGGTGAATAGGGTCAAGCTAACTAATCAAGCACTTAGCACAAGCTAATTGGCAATTTAAATGTATAAGTGCAAGAGAAGAAGCAAACACAATACCGACACCCGATATATCCTGGTATCCTCCTAAGAGGCAGTCCAGTCCCGGAACTCTCTCCGGCTTTAATCCACTATTTGAGCAAATAGTTACACACGAGTTTGGATCCGAAGAACTCGCCAACTTCTTACACAAGAGCTTTAATCCGAAGGGCTCTCCGACTTCAACCGAGAGTTTGGATACGAAGACTCCCCAACTTCAACCGAGAGTTTGGATACGAAGACTCTCCAACTTCAACCTTTCACAATAGGTTTTGATCTCCTTATACAATAGGATGAAGATCTCACTTTTCAACTCAATAACTCTAACATAATTTATAGATGGCAAATGAAGGCTTTGTAGAGTTGTATGTGGATAAGCTTTGGTGGTTTGGTAATTTTTAGGCTCAAAGCATCAACCTTGAATGAAGGGGTTCAAGGCTATTTATAACCAAAGCTTGAAAAGAAGCCAAAGGCAACTTTTCAGTCACGAACCGGCATACCGCCGGTATGATCCGGCATACCGGCGGTATACCGGTCTGGGATTGCAACGGCTCGAAATATAGCCGTTGGGATCATTTAATGCTGAAAATCCGACCGTTGGAATTTCAACGTTACTGAATCGGTATACCGTCGGTATGATCCGGTATACCGTCGGTATGCCGATTTTGTGGACAGAAACTTTCTGTAAACAAAATCGGTATACCGCCGGTATGCACCGGTATACCGTCGGTATGCCAGTTTTCAGCCAAAAATGATCCTGGGCTAGTTTCTGCCCTAGCTTTCGATTTTGCCATCCATTTCTTGTGTTTACAATAATTCCTAAGACTCATTACAGACTCCAGATAAACATAGGCAGGTGCAGGCTTCTTTAGAGTCTTGAAATGATGATGACATGGCTTGGCTTCTTCCTTTGATAGGTGCTGGCTTTTTCCCTTGGCGGCAGCTGTCCAAAGATATCCAGTTTGTGAAAACTGAATACCTTTCGGGGGCTTCGCCCCCGAACCCCCGACGAGGGACGCTGCCCCCTCGACCCCCGTGCGTGGCTCCAGAGATGTCGTCGGATGGTTCAGAAAAATCTTGTGGGATCCGTCGTCTTTGGCCCACCATGATTTCTTCATTGCATATGTCCACATTGATCTTGTTTATTGCTTTTCTGCATGTACATGTTAGACGAACAAAGCAATATACATAGTAGCAAGTATGATAAGTTAAAGCACATTAGGACTATGCAAAGTTTAAGTACAAGTGCTAAGGTGATGGCATAAATGTTAGTGATATCATAATGATTAAACTTAATTGAATGACCACAATCAAAAACATAGTTTTGATTTTGGCAACCCAATTAAATTTAAGATAGATAAGCTCATATCACTAAGATGTAAACCAATGGGCACATATCACCAAAGATATAAGTATAAGTAGAAATGCTATAGCGATTGTATGAAGATTAGTGATAAAGAAATGCTAAACTTAACATATTAACCATATTCAAAAATATGATACAATCATTGGGCCAACAATCTCCCCCTTTTTGATTATGGCAAATCGGTTAAGTTTAGTATGAACACAATAGATGCATGTATCACTAATATACAAAAGACATACTACTTAGATTACTTATAAAAGCATACTTAAACTTACTTCTCCCCCTTTGACATGATCAAAAATAGGCTCCCCCGTACTAAGAGATGAAAAGAAATCAATCTCAAGCATAGAAATCAGAGCATGGGGAACTTATAGACAATCATGATCAAGATATACTAATGAAAAACAATGGGAGAAGTGTGTAAAGACAAGTGTATAAAACTACATACCAAATGTAGAGTAAAAAAAATTGCTTGTCAAAACACAATATGGTTGGTAAAACTAAAAGTATTTGAAAAACAAGAAATAAGTAGTTTACCAACTTGAAATCCAAGGAATAAATCCAAAACACAATAGGATATGAAATATTGCTCCAGTTTTGGAAGAGAACTATGAAATAAGGGATTTCAAACAAAAGCCATGAGGAATAGATAATTACAAATAATAGATACCAATTGAGAAATAAAATTAAATAAACTTGATACCAATTGAAAAGATGTAGACTTGAAACATTGATCAAAGAAACCATTAATAATCATAATTGTCCACAAATAAATAGTGGAACAAAATAAAAGAATGATCAATGTAAAATATTGCAATTGATATAAAGTAATCTCATTATTTGCAAAATTTATATGCTTATCCAAGTTCATGCATTTGAACTCAATTACCTTATCATGCTATATGAATACCCTTTAGATAAACATGAAGGTAAAAGAGAAAAATACTTGAGAAGGAGAAATTCAGTCGACTTGAATGCTCCCCCTCAAAGTACTACCTAAGTAGATAAAAATCATAAATTTTGGATAAGTCCTCAACAAGGAAAGCCAGATCAATTAAGCATGAAAGAAAAGCCAAATCAACGAAAGCATAATATTCATCAAGATAAGATCTGAAAGTTAATAATAGCAAGATGATATATTTAACCCATATGAAAGAGAGAGATAAGATAATGAGGACAATCACATACACTCTCATAAACCCCTCAAAAATAAAAATATCATGACCTTAATCAATAAGATATGAAAATGAAGAAAATATGGGTCCATGATAAACTATGTATACGACATATTAAAGGGTATAAATGAATTGAATCAATTAATTTGCTCCCCCTCAAAATATGCGTATCTAGTTCCAAAGCACTTATAGCATAAAATAGATAACTACAAGATCTAGGGGTAAATCAACTATGGATTTCTTTCCTTGCTCGATGCATATAAGGCTACAATATCGTCAAAAGACGAAAAATATCATCTTTAGTCAAGAAGAGATAACCAATAAATAGCCACTAAAGATGAGAAATCAAAAGAATATTCCAATAAAGCACATATAATCAAAAGATGGCATACATTAGTCTATATAGAAGAATCTCATATTTAAATATGATAGATTAATGTATGTAATCCTTTGAGAAAATATCATCATGAAAAAGAGAAAAGTCAATTAAGAACAATCATGATAATAGACATAATATAGCTCAAAAATAAAATAAAAATGAAATTCAAACATCATGTCCATGATTATCTAATTGAGAAATCATCAACCAATTTATTGCTTTGCATGGACTAGATATGTTTTATCACATATGTACCCATCAACGGGAAAAATCCAAACCTTGCTAATGGTAAATGATAAACCATAAAGTTCAAATAGCAAAGGCCCATATGTGGCAATCCATGAGTAGTCAAAGTAGAGTAAATAAATTAGTTTGATAATCACATAATAAGATAATATAGGACTACTCAACTAATAGGATCTTTTAACAATAAAAATAAACAAATTAAACATGATCCAACAAATCTCATAAAGAAAATTCCAAATCCATATTTATGATAAGATCTCATAAAATAATGAAAAATATGGAAAAGAGTCATTCTCATTTAAATGATTGCAAACATAATAAAGAAGAGATGTAAATGATAATACGAAGAAATCATGACTCAAAAGTGAGAGAAATTTAAGAGATACTTGCTAACGACTAATAAGGAAAGAGACTTAAAGAAAGGAATCATAAACCTCCAAGAGAAACAAGATCTAATCAAAACTTTGTAAAACTAGTTTTAGAGAACAAACATATGTATCTAAAATAGAATACAAATTACAATTAGAAGAATCACAGATCTTATTTATGTAAACTAGCATATCATATATAGATTGAAAAGAAAAACAATAGCTAGGTGAGTGAAAGTGAACCAAAATTATATAGCTTAATAATATATCACAAATAAGCAAACTATATAATCCAAATAAGATTAATGAGGGAAGCCATTAACAAGATAAATATGCTCATTAAATCTTAAGTCACTAACACTAAAAATACTTGCTTAAGCAAAGAGTTCACAATTAAGGGAATACATTTTGAATGATCAAAATGATTTATAGACTCTTTACTAAGTAAGGATAAGAGCATAAGATGATAATAGACTCTTATCAAGTATAGGCCAAAAGAGATACTAATGAAAACATAATAAAATAAATCTCTTTACCAAGTATTGAGATTAACCCAAGATAATGAAATGATAGAGCGATCTAGAGAATGCAAAATACTAAAGCCACATTAAAAAAGTGTATTCTCTAGAAGTGGAAAAATCTTAACACAAAAGCTCAAACCATAGTAGCTAAATTCATGAGAAATATGATGTAGCAATTACAAGTATTCTCATGTGCTATAAAAACATCATTGGGCAACAATAATTCAAAAAGGAAGCATAACCCAAGGAATGAGCAAAGAAAGATCATTAAGATCATGAAAGCAAAATGTGCTAAAGATAGTAAAAAACATTTTCAAAAGCTTTCATAGTACACTATAGAAATATATAGAAGATATAGATTTGACAATGCGTACTAAAAACGGAGGTTAATATAAAAATAAGACAAAGCACACAACCTTGTGATTCTTAAAAGAACTTCCATAAATAGTCAAGTGCGATACATAAACAAATATTTTCTCTCACCATCCCAACTTAAAGATATAAAACAAAAGAATATCAAAATCTAGGAATCATTTATATATATATATATGAAACTATATATATATCACGAATAGGCATACATGAAAAGATCAAAAATCAATTAAGAACATGTATCCATAATGCCAACCAAAAAGTCAAGAAGATATCATCAAAAGAAAACTTTAAGGAAGAAGCTAATTGATTCAAGAAGAATAAATTTGGTCAAAGGAATCAATAGCTAAGGTATGAGATAAGCACAAGTTTGAAGGTAAAAAGTATATTTAAATACTCTTCAAGTCAATATAAAACTTCAGCTTAACTCATATGCCCACATAAAGAAATTTATACAAAAAAAATATATAAACATAAGAAATACATGATCTACATGTAAATAGAAATTTAATGAATATAGTCATGTATCCTTAATGAATGTTTGAAAAACTATTCCAAATTCAAAATACATATAAATAATCTTTATAAGGCAAAGACATAATTGATTCATAAGAGGTATAATCAAAATAAAACATGAGAATCAATTATGAATATACTATGTGAGCACAAGTTTAAAGTGAAAGTATAAGTATATACTTGTCAAGTGATAAGAAGCTTGTACTAAACATATATATTCACAAATACCGATTAAGATAAATATGACATATTAAAAACAAACCGACAAGAAGTAACTATTTCAAAAACTTTAAAGACGGAGAGTTAAAATCATATTAACTCAAATCAAAATCAAGCTCCGATGGACTAGAGAGATATACATGCTTTATAAATAAAGATTAAGAATAACAAGCATGCATAAATTAAATGTGTCACACTTAATAGAAAATGAGTGATAAACTACAAGTGTGAACTAAACATTTAAGCTAACTAACTAGTCATGCTAGATAAAAGAAATAATAAGAGAATTAACTAAGCATGCTAGTATTATATCTCACATTGATTTATACAATAAGCAACTAAGGATATCAATGTGAGCTAGTAGCAAAACATCAAGTGAAACATGCTAGATTCTATAAATATAAATAATTTAAAGAGAATCGCTTAGCATGTTACCAAAGTGGCTCTAGTGGCCACGCTTGTGTTAGTGCAATTGCTTGGAAGATGACATTTGAGCTTTGCAACCACCAACACGCTCCTCGGTGCTATGTCCCGATACAAGAAGCTTCACCTACAACATTAGATGAAGACTTTGGTATCCAAATAAACTTGGATCCACATTTATTAGCTTTAGGGACCCATATAGCACTTACTCTAGCATTGGTAGTGAAGGTCCTACGAATAGGGCATGTAAAGCTCATGTGTCCAATGCGAGAACAATAGAAGCATCTAATGCTAGTGTGTGCACATGTATCAGAATGAGCATGGTTATGAACATGTGACATACTAGAATGATGAAAGTCTCTAGAGTGAGCATGCATGGATTTGGTCTTAAGAATATCATGTTCTAATATCAAATCATCATGCATACAAGTAAGAGAATCAAATTTAACATTTAAAGTATTATTCTCTTTTTTAAATAGAGCAATTCTAGAGATAAAAGCATCATTTTGTTTCTTTAAAGTGTCAATAGAAGAATCATGCAAATGATTTAGCTCATGAGTTTGCCTCTTAAGATCTTCTATTGATGAGGAAAGAGATTTGATTTTCAAAATTAAAGCCTCATTCAAACTCTTTAAAGAAACACAAGATGAGTTTTGAGAATCAAGTCTAGATAATAAAATATTGTTTTCATTTCTCAAAAACTTATTTGCTTCTTCTAAATGAATAACCTTTTCAGAAAGTTCTTCATTTGTAGAATGAAGGTTGTCAAGAATCTCTAAGGATTGTTTAGCCATGGCTTTCCACTTAGAGCATTTCTTGCATTTAGAAGAAACATGATTGTCTATACTACTAGAAATAAAACCCTCTTTATCGGAGGATGAGGAATAGGTTGCCATAGAAAAAAAAACAAGGATCTACTCTAAGGATGTTAAGCCTAACAATAGAGTCCTTGCTCTGATACCAATTGTAGGAACCCTAGAGGGGGGGTGAATAGGGTCAAGCTAACTAATCAAGCACTTAGCACAAGCTAATTGGCAATTTAAATGTATAAGTGCAAGAGAAGAAGCAAACACAATACCGACACCCGATATATCCTGGTATCCTCCTAAGAGGCAGTCCAGTCCCGGAACTCTCTCCGGCTTTAATCCACTATTTGAGCAAATAGTTACACACGAGTTTGGATCCGAAGAACTCGCCAACTTTTTACACAAGAGCTTTAATCCGAAGGGCTATCCGACTTCAACCGAGAGTTTGGATACGAAGACTCCCCAACTTCAACCGAGAGTTTGGATACGAAGACTCTCCAACTTCAACCTTTCACAATAGGTTTTGATCTCCTTATACAATAGGATGAAGATCTCACTTTTCAACTCAATAACTCTAACACAATTTATAGATGGCAAATGAAGGCTTTGTAGAGTTGTATGTGGATAAGCTTTGGTGGTTTGGTAATTTTTAGGCTCAAAGCATCAACCTTGAATGAAGGGGTTCAAGGCTATTTATAACCAAAGCTTGAAAAGAAGCCAAAGGCAACTTTTCAGTCACGAACCGGCATACCGCCGGTATGATCCGACATACCGGCGGTATACCGGTCTGGGATTGCAACGGCTCGAAATATAGCCGTTGGGATCATTTAATGCTGAAAATCCGACCGTTGGAATTTCAACGTTACTGAATCGGTATACCGTCGGTATGATCCGGTATACCGTCGGTATGCCGATTTTGTGGACAGAAACTTTCTGTGAACAAAATCGGTATACCGCCGGTATGCACCGGTATACCGTCGGTATGCCGGTTTTCAGCCAAAAATGATCCTGGGCTAGTTTCTGCCCTAGCTTTCGATTTTGCCATCCATTTCTTGTGTTTACAATAATTTCTAAGACTCATTACAGACTCCAGATAAACATAGGCAGGTGCAGGCTTCTTTAGGGTCTTGAAATGATGATGGCATGGCTTGGCTTCTTCCTTTGATAGGTGCTGGCTTTTTCCCTTGGCGGCAGCTGTCCAAAGATATCCAGTTTGTGAAAACTGAATACCTTTCGGGGGCTTCGCCCCCGAACCCCCGATGAGGGGCGCTGCCCCCTCGACCCCCGTGCGTGGCTCCAGAGATGTCGTCGGGTGGTTCAGAAAAATCTTGTGGGATCCGTCGTCTTTGGCCCACCATGATTTCTTCATTGTATATGTCCACATTGATCTTGTTTATTGCTTTTCTGCATGTACATGTTAGACGAACAAAGCAATATACATAGTAGCAAGTATGATAAGTTAAAGCACATTAGGACTATGCAAAGTTTAAGTACAAGTGCTAAGGTGATGGCATAAATGTTAGTGATATCATAATGATTAAACTTAATTGAATGACCACAATCAAAAATATAGTTTTGATTTTGGCAACCCAATTAAATTTAAGATAGATAAGCTCATATCACTAAGATGTAAACCAATGGGCACATATCACCAAAGATATAAGTATAAGTAGAAATGCTATAGCGATTGTATGAAGATTAGTGATAAAGAAATGCTAAACTTAACATATTAACCATATTCAAAAATATGATACAATCATTGGGCCAACATGGCTATCATTCCAGTAGATTCCAGGAGGGGTGATTCCAGTAATAGGGTATGTCTACATGTCTTACTCTAGTATTTCCCCTCCCAGCAAGTGAATCCAGAATTCCGACACAATTATTCAAGATGAGTCCAGCCAAAATATAATGATACCAGTGAATGATTCCAGTAAATGATTCCAGTAAATAATTCCAGCAGGTGATTCCAGTAATAGAAGCCGAAAATGATGATACCAGTAATAGAGGCCAGAAAATAAATATGTGTCGTATACATGAATCCAGTAATATCCACACGTATTGTAACAGAGAATCGCATACAACTAACTAGAACTGAAATACAGTAATTGACAAATAAATGAGAGAACTATCAGAGAATGTACTCGCCTGATAACCTGAACAGCTGATAAGTATAGGGGGTCCAACTGAAGCCACAAAGTCCTATTTAAAGCAACACAGGTTACAAGATGTCTGGCTCCTAATTAGAACAGCACAAGTCACAACATGTCCAGAAGGATAATATAAAGTACTACAATGCATTCTACATGAATCTAGGTCAAACTAGGCCAAAGTCAACCGTTGGTCAACTCTGGTCAACTGCACTAGTCAAACTAGGTCAAACTAGGTCATGTCCTAACCCAGTAAGTCTTACTAGGCCTAACCAAGACTATCCTAGCAAGCACACATCAATACAAGGCTATACAAGCCAACATACACCCAACTCTATATAGCATGCAATTATTCAATACTCAAATAGGCAAGAATTCACATTGGATATACACTAGGTAATCTATTACTTTAAGCTATATATGTATACACATATATACACATACATATATTGATATTCAATAGTAGGTCTATAATCATGGCATTTCAAATGGTTATATAAACTTATATATTACAACACAATATGCTAACATATATAATATACATACATAGCTAAGTTAACTATATTCATAAATACTTATTTAAGAGGCTATGTGTGTGTATGTGAACATGGCAAAGGGGCAAGTGAGGGTTAAATGGGCATACATAGTGTATACATATCAAAGAGTGTCAAAGTGTAAGTGAACAATGTGTCAAGTGTGATAGTGTCAACATAGTGTAAGGGGGTACATGAGGTAATATAGGATTTGTGTTAACATAGAACATTACATCTTATTAACTTGTATATTGCATATATTACATCTATTATTACATTACATTCATGCTTGCATTCATTCATCATTCATTATTCTCTTGTACCACTATATGCACCATACATTACATACTATGGAACCTACATATTCATTACAAGCCATACTTATACATGCTTACATTAGATAGGATACTTACACCTCATACATCATTTATTTAACCATTTACTCATGCTTGTATTCTCTATTTAATTACATAATGTATACATTAACATGGGTTAAAATCAAATAGAACATTATATTACACACAAGGGTACACAAAATGCATATGCCGAATAGTAACTCCTACTAATAATCAATACTGTACCATCTCAGCATGAATTAAAATTTAGGATTAAAGTATTTTATAGATCTATGTTTTAGCTTTCCGAAACTTTAAACGGATCGCGTTTTCGTTTCAGGAAACTCCCGGAATCGCGAAAACACCGAGAACGCGTTTGTCTTTCGTACAGCTGACACTCAAATAATTCTCCAGAAAGTTACAGAAAAAATTAGGCCTACTAATACATGTTTTTGGAAAGCTAACTTCAATACGCTTCTTTTAAAAAAAATGGGAGATTAAACCGAGCTTTGAGCTAGAAGTTATGATATTTCTAAGTTAGGGCTGAAATTAAAAACGTGGATAAAAATCATGACGGATTTGGGTAGTTTGAGACAAAAGAACACAAATATATAACATAATATATCAAGAACTCACTCTCTACACTAATATATATATATGAGACACTATAGAACACATCTCCAATACAAAAATATGAGATTAAACATGTAATAATTCATTCATACATAACAACAACACATAGTGTGTCCAAATTTGGTATTTTTCCACATGGACACAACCACAACACAAAGGACACTCCTATGACCTCCAAATGGACACGAAATGGACACAAATGGAGATACAACCATGGGGGTCATTCCTATGGGTTCAAAATAGACCTATATGCATGAGGAAATAAAAAGGAGAAGGAATTTATACCTCCCGGTAGATCGAATCGAAGAAAAATCTTCCCGGAGCGACACCGACACGTAGAGATTCCAAAAGGACACGAACGAGCTCCGAATCCTCCCAAATTTGGGTAGCTTCCTCCTTGGCTAGAATGGAGAAGGAAAGAAGAAGATTTGGTGGCAAAATGGAAGGATTTGGTGGAGAAATTGCTAGGGATTGCTCTCTAGGAATTTGGGGAAGAACAAGAGAGAGAAAAATAGATGGATAATGACAAATGGGAGGCTCAATCCTATCCTTATTGTGTCTGGCCATAAAGGTGGTTTTGTCCTATTAGGAAAAGTCTAAAAGCCCCCACTAACCTATTCTATGAGTATTAGGAAAGGGCTAATTGGTTGGGGCTAAATTAGTCATTCTAAAGTCTCTAATCACACTAACCTTATCCATAATAATTAGTCTAACCTCTAACTAAAATATTTCTATCAAGTAGACTAAAATTAATATCATGTGGGCCATGCCTAACTAGTGTGTGGGTCCCACTTGAGTCAAACTACCCCCGGATCTCCGTTTCAAGTCGGATTGAGTTGAAATTCGAACCCGACTCAAACAACCCCAAAACAATATCATAAATAATAAATAATATCAAAATAATTCAAAGAGGTCAAATGCAAAAATATCCTTAGGCCAAAAATGACATTAAAATATCATAATCACATGGTTAGGCTCTAGGTCAAACAGTCTCTAGGGTTTCACTAACAAAACATCAAAACCACAAGTCATTGATTTAAATAATTTTAAAATGATTTAAAATCACCAAAAATCATATCATGAATTAAATATTATTATTAAAATAATTATAAACAAGAAATTTCAAAATTACCCTCATTTGGAAAATTGGGTGCTACAACTCTACCCACCTTAGAAAAATTTCGTCCTCGAAATTAAAATATCCATACTCCCTCTAGGTCAAACCCCCACAATCAAAGTCCCAGATTAAAACAAATCATATGATCAAAAGGACGACAAACAGGGTCATGGCATACGGTGGTAGTGAAAGTCTCATCTAGGTATACTAGTCATGTTAACCGAAACGGTCATAGGGTATCAAAACATATAAGCAATTTAGGGTGCTAAACTAGAGAAGTTACAGAAACAACAAACCATCAAAACTGTAAGACGGTCTACCATCCTATATGAAACTGGTACTTATCAAAACAAAATAAAGGAAACTACCAATTATCTGAAAAAGGGTATAGAAAATCAAATTCAAAAATTAAGGAATTGAAAATCACTTGCATTGAAATCCAAATCACAATATATATATATATATATATATATATATATATATATATATATATATATATATACAGAGAGAGCGTTAGAGAGAAAAAACTAGCATTATGTAATGTTATGTGGTTTGTGTGTGTATGGGTGTATATGAAATATACATGAAATTGTATATGAGCTATCCTGTTACACTACTCATGGCATATGGGTTAACAATCTACAATACACAACCTATTTAATCATAACATGCATGCCTAACCATAAACATCTATAAGAGGTAGAGATTTAGTTATGTATATACATATATTATAACATATATGCCTAAGCTCTATATATATCTATATAAGTATGTGATCATAACATAGAGAGGAAAGGTTAAGTTACATGACAGCGTATACTAAGTTAGGGTGTGTGTGTGTGTCCTTGTACAGGGTTATAGCTTAGTATTGAAAGGTTAAACCCAGTTTTAGTTCAGCATTTACATACAAAATCTGAAAATAAGCTAACATTTAAACCAGTGTAATATTAACATAATGCAGTGTAACACCCTGTTTTCTGAAAATTGGGGATTTTTGAAAATTTATTATTTTTATTATTTATTAGTGGTATTTTAGTCATGGTATGATTTTCTAGTGATTTTAGTTAAGTTAAACCAATTCTAAAGTCATGCTAAGTCATGACTTATGACTTTGTAATTTTGGTTAGTATAACTTAGTGTAAACCCTAGTTTTCTCTAACTTAGAAGTTGCCATGACCATGAGAGCTTAGCCATAGGCTTAGAACATCAAATTAGGGCTTTTTAGCCTAAAGGGTATTTTGGTAATTTTCTAGGATTTATTTGGAATTATTTGAATTTATGTGTTTTTATTATTATTTAATTATTGATTAGTGTTATGTTAGCCCCTAAGCTAGTTTAGCCTAATCTAGGGGTTAGTCACTAACCTAGAAGACTAAGTGTAGATATTTACTTTATGTGTAAATATCTAGGTTGATAAATATCTAGATATTTAACTTTCTAGGATATTTTAGAAACCTAGAATATCTAACCCCTAGTCAAAGCCTTAGAGACTAAGTCTTGCAAGGTGGAAGGGGACCTTATAGCCTACCCCTACCCCCCCCCCCCCCCCCCCCCCCATGGCAGCCAAGAACACCCCCCTCCATATGTGTACACCCTTCACAAGAAAGGCTTCATTTTCAATACATTGGAGTTTAGGTTTTCCCTCAACTTCACACCTCCATAACTTGACCATTTCTCCACCAAATTGAGCCCCGTTTCTTGCGTTGGAACCCCCTACTAGTGAGGATACCAAGGAAGGCTAGCTAGCAAGGATACCCTAGCTGTGGGCACCCCCAAGGACAGTGAACAACCCCCCCTCAAGAAGTTATTTTCTTGAGTTTTCACTCAATAGGTATTTTCTCACAAACCTAGTCAAATTCCTGTTTTTCTTTCATAAATACATTCATATAGGGATAACAATACTGTGGGTAAAGTTTGGTGGGATTTTGATGTGTTTTGGTGTCCGTATCGGACACGTGTCTGTGCCTTAATTTTAGTGTTTGTGTAAATGCCACTTAGGACTAAACCTTGTGTTTTTGTGAAACAAATTATATTTTTGGGTAGCCCTAGACATGTAGGACACGAAACCCTAGGACTGAGCACGTTATCGTGTCGTGTCCGTGTCCAAATTGGACACAAACACACTGTTAAACACTCCACTACACACTGTTTAAACCCCACTGTTCGACACTTCGTGTCATGACCACACGTGTCATGGACACGATACAGGAACCTAGACACAAACCTAACCTCCCTACCAGTCCACTGACACGAGCACGAGGCCCTATGTGCCACGTGTGGAGCACACGAACCCTCGACACGCGCGCACGAGGCTGTGCAGCCTCCCCTGCTACTCGACACTTAGCACGGACACTGTAGGACACGAGGACACGGGAAATTTGACACAGAGGTGGGGGCAACCTCTGTCATGCCCCCCCTCGAGTTTGAGACACGTTGGTGTCGTGTCGAGAGAGCACGGACACGTGCACTGGTCGTGCACTGACAGTGCACGCACACACAGACACTTGACTTTGAGCGTGTCGTGTTCACTGTACACGACACATGGACACTTCGTAGTGTCATGGACACGAAGCCTATCCATAGGCGAACACATTGGACACAACCACGTGGTGTCACGTGTCCCATGTCGCGAATACGAGACACGCGAAATCACTGACACGCGGTCTAAAAAACACGTATTTTGGGGCTTCTGATACGCGTGTCGTGTCCACTCTACACGACACGTGGACGCGTATCAGGGCCATGGACACGAAGCCCAACCCTAGGCGCACCTTCGGGCACGAGCACGAGGCCTGTGTCGCCTTGTGTCGTGTCCTAGACCCTTTTTAGTTTTGCACTGATACGTGTGTATCAGTGTATTTCCAGTTTACCCGAGTGACTTTAGACCCTCGTGGACACGCCGTGTCGTGTCGTGACACCGTGTCAGGCCATTAGGATCCTAGACTAACCTAGGGGCTTCAATTACCAACCAAGATTAGGTTGTCTTAGCTCGGTTTAGTTGGAGTTTGGTTTAACCTAAGATCTAGGTTCACAGTCCAGTTTTCCAGTTTTGGAATTGTTTCCAGTTTTTGTATTTTGAATTTCAAACCTATTTTTGATATGTTTTACATATGTATTGGTATATTATCAGTGTATATATATATAGTATATATGTATATGTGAGTGTTGGTGAATTTTGGGGGTATTTGGTAGTGTACATAGGGAGTTGTGTAGGTATATACATATATATGTATATGTGGACTGTGTGTGTGTGAGTTTGGGGCTGGGATTCCTGTCTCAGGAATCTGAGACACCCCCCCTACTGTTCTGTCCATCCCTTTCTCTCTTCACTCTCTCTCCCTGTCTCTCTCTCTCTTTCCCTCTCTATATCTATATATATATTGTATATATGTATTAGGTAATATACATATACATTTTGTATGTATATATATATATATGTTATAGATATATATTAGTGTATATATATGTTTATATATATATGTGGGGTTATGGGTATATTACATAGTGACCCTTTATATATAGGTTATATATATATTTGTATAGATTCTATTGTAGGTATAAACCTATGAACCCTATGACCATTGACCTAGGTTACTAGCCTATGGGCTATAGAGTTAGCCTATGGCCCATGACCCATGAGTCTAGACTTGACCTTAGGCCTATTGGGCCTAGTTTGACTACAAGTTTGACCATGGTTGACCAAAGTCAACTATAGGTCAAACCTTAACCAAATTGACCTAGAAATAGTTTGGATGGACTCTAAATGACTTGGTGACCTAAGTTTGACTAAACCCTAGACTATTGACTAGTTGGTTTAGACTTTGACCTATATAAGGGTATTATTTATGACTTGGTTATATAGGTAGCCCTATGTAGAGTGAAGATATGTATGGGGTTAAGTAGGATACTTAGAGTTGAGTCTTGATTGAGTTAGACTATGGTTTAGCTTGATTATAAGATTAAGTTTGGTGTTGTACTATATATATTTATATGTGATGTACTTGTATAGGGAGTTGGTTATACCTTAGCTTTGTAGAATGGTATCTTAGGTATCCTAAGACAGGTTAGCCTATGGTTAGTTAAGTAACCTTATAGAGTTTGACTTAAATAGTTGACCCCTGGCTTAATTACCTGACTGACTAGTCTTTGTTTGACCAATACCTTAGTTGGTCTAAGTTTGACTTAGACTTGACCCAGATTGATCATGTTGACTAGTATTTGACTAGTTTGATTAGAGTGTTGACCAGGAGTTGACTTTAACCTAGATTTGACTAACCTTGACTTGTTTGACCTTGTTTGACTCTATTTGACTTAGTTTGATTTCCTGTGACCTAATATGACTTGATTGACTTAGTTTGACTGTAGAGTTGACCAAGTTTGACTTTGACCTAGATTGGCTTAGAATTCATATAGATTGCATTGAAGATTTCATTTACCTTCATTTTGGACATGTCATAACTGTACTACTCTATTTAGGACATTGTGACCCTGGTACAGACATCTGATATTACACTACTCTTTCCAGAGTGTCAGGCGAGTACATTCTCTGATAGTTCTTTTATTACTTGTCATTTACTGTATTTCAGTTCTAGATAGCTATATATGATTCTCTGTACAAACACGATTAGTATTACTGGATCCATTACATGCGACACTCATTTATTTATGTCTGGCCTCTATATCTGGAATCACTACTGGCATCACCCTACTGGAACCACTACTGGAACCACCTACTGGAATCACTACTGGCATCACCCTACTGGAATCATTTCTGGAATCATTGGCTGGACTCATACTGGTTGTAGTGTTGGATTATGGATTCATTTGTGGGCGGGGAAATACTTGAGTAGACATGTGAACATACCTAAAATCTGGAACCACCTCCCTTGGAACTATTCTGGAATGCTAGCCATCCCACACTTGGCCGAGTGTGCGATGTGCCTGATTACCCCTAGCCGTTTACATGTCGATCTCAGTATTTTAAAACACACTGTTAGAGTATAGTCTGGACTTACCCTGGAATCATGGATCACTTCGGGACTCATTTTTACTGGACTCACACTGGGATTACATTTTATACTGTCTGGACTTATACCATGTTATTCTAGTTCAGCTAGTTTACTACAGTCTTCTTTGCCATGATTTCTTCTCTTGTTAGTTACTTTACTTTCCTTGTACCCTCACTGTTTCTCTACATCATTATCTGTATAAAACTGCCATGCTCATCTATATAACTGTCTAAAAACTGCTTTATAGTCTTTGTCATTTACTTGGGATTTCTAGATGAGATGTGCTCGTTCCTGTCCTGATTGGACCTGTTGAAAATATTATAGATGATACTCCTGACGACACATGCCCTACTTACCATGGACCTGGCGAGGGATTAGCTACCTTTGGTTCCGACTCTCAGGAGTGATTCAGGAGTTAGCTAGTAGACTTACTTAGCTTTCATGTTTTGAGCTTGTTGTATTAAACTTGAGATGTTGAGTCGTATTAGAGTTTTGTTTGAGATCTTGTTGTTATTATTTTAGTAGTTTAATTTCTGTTGCTATTAGTTGGTATCTAGATTTCTGTGTTATCTTATCGTGCTTAGTCTGTGATTGAGTATATCATATCTTTTACTTGTCCTCCCTTCGGAGTTGAGATCTTGGCAAGTACATTATATACACTATGTGAGATTAGTTAGTAACCTAGGACAGCGTTCTACCGCCGATACTGCGGCGTAGGCTGGACGTACCCACTTCTCGTGCCCCTACACAGGGTGCGGGTCGTGATACGTTTTTAGTGGTGGCCCATGCAGGTCGAGGTTATGTAGTGGTATTCGAACTAGAGTATCACTACAGCCTGCGATAGGATTAGAGGAATAGGCTTAGAGAGAATGGATACTCAATCACTGTTAGGATTTCATGAGAGATTCCGGGACGACCCTTGAGAATCTTATTTTGAACTTCGATATTGAAAACCCTTTTCCTCTTGTTTTAATTCACCCTCACTCCTTGATGTTTAAGGGATCTTGGACTATTTAACCTTATTCATCATTACCTCCCTTATATTTTGACCTTCTTTACTGCTAATTTAGCCTTAGTTTTGCAAGCTTATATTTTATCGAGCTTGATCACGACATATTTTATTGGGGGCTAGTACCCACTAACATATTGTCTAATCAGGGCCGGTGCATGATGGTCTGATCAACCTATTGCACTTTGGTTCGCTTTCATATATTATTCTACATGGATGGAGCCACTTGCAGGTTCTGTTCTTTCAAATCCATTCCCATCTTGTTGTGTGATTCCATTAGTACCTGTCAGGATATGCTTGTGATATGCTAGATAGCATAGTTACCCCTTTTTGAGACTGTAGAATCGTGACTAGTAGGCCTATGATTGCATGTTATCTTGACTTTGATTGACTGGGGGTGCGACCTAGAAGGAGTACGACCATCTTAATTTCGAGGACGAAATTCTTCTAAGGTGGGTAGACTTGTAACACCCTGTTTTCTGAAAATTGGGGATTTTTGAAAATTTATTATTTTTATTATTTATTAGTGGTATTTTAGTCATGGTATGATTTTCTAGTGATTTTAGTTAAGTTAAACCAATTCTAAAGTCATGCTAAGTCATGACTTATGACTTTGTGATTTTGGTTAGTATAACTTAGTGTAAACCCTAGTTTTCTCTAACTTAGAAGTTGCCATGACCATGAGAGCTTAGCCATAGGCTTAGAACATCAAATTAGGGCTTTTTAGCCTAAAGGGTATTTTGGTAATTTTCTAGGATTTATTTGGAATTATTTGAATTTATGTGTTTTTATTATTATTTAATTATTGATTAGTGTTATGTTAGCCCCTAAGCTAGTTTAGCCTAATCTAGGGGTTAGTCACTAACCTAGAAGACTAAGTGTAGATATTTACTTTATGTGTAAATATCTAGGTTGATAAATATCTAGATATTTAACTTTCTAGGATATTTTAGAAACCTAGAATATCTAACCCCTAGTCAAAGCCTTAGAGACTAAGTCTTGCAAGGTGGAAGGGGACCTTATAGCCTACCCCTACCCCCCCATGGCAGCCAAGAACACCCCCCCTCCATATGTGTACACCCTTCACAAGAAAGGCTTCATTTTCAATACATTGGAGTTTAGGTTTTCCCTCAACTTCACACCTCCATAACTTGACCATTTCTCCACCAAATTGAGCCCCGTTTCTTGCGTTGGAACCCCCTACTAGTGAGGATACCAAGGAAGGCTAGCTAGCAAGGATACCCTAGCTGTGGGCACCCCCAAGGACAGTGAACAACCCCCCCTCAAGAAGTTATTTTCTTGAGTTTTCACTCAATAGGTATTTTCTCACAAACCTAGTCAAATTCCTGTTTTTCTTTCATAAATGCATTCATATAGGGATAACAATACTGTGGGTAAAGTTTGGTGGGATTTTGATGTGTTTTGGTGTCCGTATCGGACACGTGTCTGTGCCTTAATTTTAGTGTTTGTGTAAATGCCACTTAGGACTAAACCTTGTGTTTTTGTGAAACAAATTATATTTTTGGGTAGCCCTAGACATGTAGGACACGAAACCCTAGGACTGAGCACGTTATCGTGTCGTGTCCGTGTCCAAATTGGACACGAACACACTGTTAAACACTACACTGCACACTGTTTAAACCCCACTGTTCGACACTTCGTGTCATGACCACACGTGTCATGGACACGATACAGGAACCTAGACACAAACCTAACCTCCCTACCAGTCCACTGACACGAGCACGAGGCCCTATGTGCCACGTGTGGAGCACACGAACCCTCGACACGCGCGCACGAGGCTGTGCAGCCTCCCCTGCTACTCGACACTTAGCACGGACACTGTAGGACACGAGGACACGGGAAATTTGACACAGAGGTGGGGGCAACCTCTGTCATGCCCCCCCTCGAGTTTGAGACACGTTGGTGTCGTGTCGAGAGAGCACGGACACGTGCACTGGTCGTGCACTGACAGTGCACGCACACACAGACACTTGACTTTGAGCGTGTCGTGTTCACTGTACACGACACGTGGACACTTCGTAGTGTCATGGACACGAAGCCTATCCATAGGCGAACACATTGGACACAACCACGTGGTGTCACGTGTCCCATGTCGCGAATACGAGACACGCGAAATCACTGACACGCGGTCTAAAAAACACGTATTTTGGGGCTTCTGATACGCGTGTCGTGTCCACTCTACACGACACGTGGACGCGTATCAGGGCCATGGACACGAAGCCCAACCCTAGGCGCACCTTCGGGCACGAGCACGAGGCCTGTGTCGCCTTGTGTCGTGTCCTAGACCCTTTTTAGTTTTGCACTGATACGTGTGTATCAGTGTATTTCCAGTTTACCCGAGTGACTTTAGACCCTCGTGGACACGCCGTGTCGTGTCATGACACCGTGTCAGGCCATTAGGATCCTAGATTAACCTAGGGGCTTCAATTACCAACCAAGATTAGGTTGTCTTAGCTCGGTTTAGTTGGAGTTTGGTTTAACCTAAGATCTAGGTTCACAGTCCAGTTTTCCAGTTTTGGAATTGTTTCCAGTTTTTGTATTTTGAATTTCAAACCTATTTTTGATATGTTTTACATATGTATTGGTATATTATCAGTGTATATATATATAGTATATATGTATGTGTGAGTGTTGGTGAATTTTGGGGGTATTTGGTAGTGTACATAGGGAGTTGTGTAGGTATATACATATATATGTATATGTGGACTGTGTGTGTGTGAGTTTGGGGCTGGGATTCCTGTCTCAGGAATCTGAGACACCCCCCCCCCTACTGTTCTGTCCATCCCTTTCTCTCTTCACTCTTTCTCCCTGTCTCTCTCTCTCTTTCCCTCTCTATATCTATATATATATTGTATATATGTATTAGGTAATATACATATACATTTTGTATGTATATATATATATATGTTATAGATATATATTAGTGTATATATATGTTTATATATATATGTGGGGTTATGGGTATATTACATAGTGACCCTTTATATATAGGTTATATATATATTTGTATAGATTCTATTGTAGGTATAAACCTATGAACCCTATGACCATTGACCTAGGTTACTAGCCTATGGGCTATAGAGTTAGCCTATGGCCCATGACCCATGAGTCTAGACTTGACCTTAGGCCTATTGGGCCTAGTTTGACTACAAGTTTGACCATGGTTGACCAAAGTCAACTATAGGTCAAACCTTAACCAAATTGACCTAGAAATAGTTTGGATGGACTCTAAATGACTTGGTGACCTAAGTTTGACTAAACCCTAGACTATTGACTAGTTGGTTTAGACTTTGACCTATATAAGGGTATTATTTATGACTTGGTTATATAGGTAGCCCTATGTAGAGTGAAGATATGTATGGGGTTAAGTAGGATACTTAGAGTTGAGTCTTGATTGAGTTAGACTATGGTTTAGCTTGATTATAAGATTAAGTTTGGTGTTGTACTATATATATTTATATGTGATGTACTTGTATAGGGAGTTGGTTATACCTTAGCTTTGTAGAATGGTATCTTAGGTATCCTAAGACAGGTTAGCCTATGGTTAGTTAAGTAACCTTATAGAGTTTGACTTAAATAGTTGATCCCTGGCTTAATTACCTGACTGACTAGTCTTTGTTTGACCAATACCTTAGTTGGTCTAAGTTTGACTTAGACTTGACCCAGATTGATCATGTTGACTAGTATTTGACTAGTTTGATTAGAGTGTTGACCAGGAGTTGACTTTAACCTAGATTTGACTAACCTTGACTTGTTTGACCTTGTTTGACTCTATTTGACTTAGTTTGATTTCCTGTGACCTAATATGACTTGATTGACTTAGTTTGACTGTAGAGTTGACCAAGTTTGACTTTGACCTAGATTGGCTTAGAATTCATATAGATTGCATTGAAGATTTCATTTACCTTCATTTTGGACATGTCATAACTGTACTACTCTATTTAGGACATTGTGACCCTGGTACAGACATCTGATATTACACTACTCTTTCCAGAGTGTCAGGCGAGTACATTCTCTAATAGTTCTTTCATTACTTGTCATTTACTGTATTTCAGTTCTAGATAGCTATATATGATTCTCTGTACAAACACGATTAGTATTACTGGATCCATTACATGCGACACTCATTTATTTATGTCTGGCCTCTATATCTGGAATCACTACTGGCATCACCCTACTGGAACCACTACTGGAACCACCTACTGGAATCACTACTGGCATCACCCTACTGGAATCATTTCTGGAATCATTGGCTGGACTCATACTGGTTGTAGTGTTGGATTATGGATTCATTTGTGGGCGGGGAAATACTTGAGTAGACATGTGAACATACCTAAAATCTGGAACCACCTCCCTTGGAACTATTCTGGAATGCTAGCCATCCCACACTTGGCCGAGTGTGCGATGTGCCTGATTACCCCTAGCCGTTTACATGTCGATCTCAGTATTTTAAAACACACTGTTAGAGTATAGTCTGGACTTACCCTGGAATCATGGATCACTTCGGGACTCATTTTTACTGGACTCACACTGGGATTACATTTTATACTGTCTGGACTTATACCATGTTATTCTAGTTCAGCTAGTTTACTACAGTCTTCTTTGCCATGATTTCTTCTCTTGTTAGTTACTTTACTTTCCTTGTACCCTCACTGTTTCTCTACATCATTATCTGTATAAAACTGCCATGCTCATCTATATAACTGTCTAAAAACTGCTTTATAGTCTTTGTCATTTACTTGGGATTTCTAGATAAGATGTGCTCGTTCCTGTCCTGATTGGACCTGTTGAAAATATTACAGATGATACTCCTGACGACACATGCCCTACTTACCATGGACTTGGCGAGGGATTAGCTACCTTTGGTTCCGACTCTCAGGAGTGATTCAGGAGTTAGCTAGTAGACTTACTTAGCTTTCATGTTTTGAGCTTGTTGTATTAAACTTGAGATATTGAGTCGTATTAGAGTTTTGTTTGAGATCTTGTTGTTATTATTTTAGTAGTTTAATTTCTGTTGCTATTAGTTGGTATCTAGATTTCTGTGTTATCTTATCGTGCTTAGTCTGTGATTGAGTATATCATATCTTTTACTTGTCCTCCCTTCGGAGTTGAGATCTTGGCAAGTACATTATATACACTATGTGAGATTAGTTAGTAACCTAGGACAGCGTTCTACCGCCGATACTGCGGCGTAGGCTGGACGTACCCACTTCTCGTGCCCCTACACAGGGTGCGGGTCGTGACATGCAGTCTCAGATTTTACAAATTTAACATAACTTAACCAATTTCTCTAAAAATTGAAACTCTGCAGATATCATACATGTGCAGTTATGTAGACAAAACTAATAACATGAAATTTATATTTAAATTACGAATTTAAACTGGAAAAGCAGAAAACCAGAAATATTGGGGTTTTGAAAATTTTAACATTAACAACATATTAATATGTATTTAGATAGGTAGAAAATCAAGTGTAGCATGCATACGTATCAGGCAAGTGTCCACTATGTAAATATACTCATATATTCACATGTCCAAAAAAAATTAGTTCTACGTTAAGACCAACATTTAGATTCCTACCAAGATCGCAAAATAGGTGATTGACGAAATCAAGGCAGTTTTATTATTATTATTCAATACTAGAATAATAGCAAGAAGGAAATAACGATAAAAGCTGTTTGCGTATTTGCCTAAAAGAAGGAACCATTTTGAAACCAGAGCTAAATATCAAATCCAAGATAAAGTCTAGCAAAATCATCGATTCATTGTATTAAGAAGAAACTCATAGCAAGAAGTTACACAAGCTACTCCTAAGTTAAATAATTAGAAGCAAAACAAATAATAATTCTTTTTGAAGGACTGCATCAAAGTAGAGAAAACATGCTTGAAAATATCTAAGGTACAATCTGATAATCATATGCGTCTATCCAAAATTATGGTACTCTAAATCCCCGTCATACTAGTAAGCAAGGCTACGATAATCACAGAGTCCTTGACTTATGCACATACCTCTAGAATCGTGGTATTTAACATTTTCGCGGTGCCGCTAGCTTGGCTGCGAAAACCTTAAATTCCCACACCCGAGAAATATATCCAGAGTCAGACTATATGTCCTCACCATGCTGGCTAATGTGACTATAGAAGACTAGATTCCATAACATAGATGACCTAGCCCATATAATTTCATCTTGTCAAAAAAAATTAAATTAAATCAACAATGAATACCCATAAATCAAATCAAATTTATCAACGAACTTCAAAATTCAAAATGAACGAAAATCTATCAAAATACAACTCGGATGCAACAGCTATCATCAAGATTCAAAATTCGACAATCATTCATCAAAATCAATGAATACAACTCAAATTCAACCATAATCCATCAAAATCAAATTTAACAACAGTAAGTAAAAATAAATCAAATCAAGGAAAAAAAGAGTTCTCAAATCGAAGTTAAAATAAGATTCTCAAGGGTCGTTCCGGGAATCTCTCAAGGGTTCTTAACTGTGATTGAGTACCTTCAAGATATATCATATTCCTACTGCAGGCTGTAGTGGTACTCAAGTTCGAATACCACTAGATAAACTCGATCTGCATGAGCCACCACTAAAAATGTGTCACGACCCGCACCCACTGTTAGGGTACGAGAACGTAACAACGCCCAGCCTACGTCGCAGTGTCGGCGGTAGAAAGCTGTCCTAGGTCACATCATCTAACAATATAATGCTAAGCAGATACAGTCTCAATCACATTTAAGGTAGAGCATGATAAGGTTAGATAAAACATAAAATCCAAAGAGATACGAAAGATAGAAGTCTAAGTGTCTAAGATACAAAAACCCAAAAATACATCTCAAAACTCAAATACAGTAATCCACAAAGTAAATACAACTCCAGACAAATGAAATAACTATCTAAACAACCTCTAAGGTGTCTCCTCTAGGCTAGCAGGCAACCTTCAAGCTATCTGTAAAATTTATCAACAGGTCCAGTCAGGACAGGAACGAGCACATCTCATCTAGAAAACCCAAGTAAATGACAGAGAACTATAAAGCAGTTATAGGCAGTTGTATTGATAAAAATGGCAGTTTATATTCAGGTGATGGTAAGAAAGACAGATAAGGTGCAAGGAAAGTAAATAACTAAACAAGAGAAGAATCATAGCAATGAAGTCTATAAAAATAGAACTAGCTGAACCAGGATAATTTGATATAAAGTCCAGACAACAATGTAGACCAGTGTAACTCCAATGTTAGTCCAGTACAAGATAAATCTAATACAAGATGAATCCAGTAAGGGACGATTCCAGTTATAGTGATCAATAATTCCAGGGTGAGTCCAGCCTATACTCTAACAGTGTGTTTTAAAATACCGAGATCGACATGTAAACGGCTGTGGGTAATCCGGCACACCTCTCACTGATCAGGCGAGAGATGTCTATCATTCCAGTAGATTCCAGTAGGGGTGATTCCAGTAATGGGGTATGTCTACATGTCTTACTCTAGTATTTTCCCTCCCAGCAAGTGAATCCAGAATTCCGACACAATTATTCAAGATGAGTCCAGCCAAAATATAATGATACCAGTAAATAATTCCAGTAAATGATTCTAGTAAATGATTCCAGCAGGTGATTCCAGTAATAGAAGCCGAAAATGATGATACCAGTAATAGAGGCCAGAAAATAAATATGTGTCGTATACATGAATCCAGTAATATCCACACGTGTTGTAACAAAGAATCGCATACAACTAACTAGAACTGAAATACAGTAATTGATAAATAAATGAGAGAACTATCAGAGAATGTACTCGCCTGATAACCTGAACAGCTGATAAGTATAGGGGGTCCAACTGAAGCCACAAAGTCCTATTTAAAGCAACACAGGTTACAAGATGTTTGGCTCCTAATTAGAATAGCACAAGTCACAACATATCCAGAAGGGTAATATAAAGCACTACAAAGCATTCTACATGAATCTAGGTCAAACTAGGCCAAAGTCAACCGTTGGTCAACTCTGGTCAACTGCACTAGTCAAACTAGGTCAAACTAGGTCATGTCCTAACCCAGTAAGTCTTACTAGTCCTAACCAAGACTATCCTAGCAAGCACACATCAATACAAGGCTATACAAGCCAACATACACCCAACTCTATATAGCATGCAATTATTCAATACTCAAATAGGCAAGAATTCACATTGGATATACACTAGGTAATCTATTACTTTAAGCTGTATATGTCTACACATATATACACATACATATATTGGTATTCAATATTAGGTCTATAATTATGGCGTTTCAAATGGTTATACAAACTTATATATTACAACACAATATGCTAACATATATATAATATACATACATAGCTAAGTTAACTATATTCATAAATACTTATTTAAGAGGCTATGTGTGTGTATGTGAACATGGCAAAGGGACAAGTGAGGGTTAAATGGGCATTCATAGTGTATACATATCAAAGAGTATCAAAGTGTAAGTGAACAATGTGTCAAGTGTGATAGTGTCAACATAGTGTAAGGGGGTACATGAGGTAATATAGGATTTATGTTAACATAGAACATTACATCTCATTAACTTGTATATTGCATACATTACATCTATTATTACATTACATTCATGCTTGCATTCATTTATCATTCATTATTCTCTTGTACCACTATATGCACCATACATTACATACTATGGAACCTACATATTCATTACAAGCCATACTTATACATGCTTACATTAGATAGGATACTTACACCTCATACATCATTTATTTAACCATTTACTCATGCTTGTATTCTCTATTTAATTACATAATGTATATACATTAACATGGGTTAAAATCAAATAGAACATTATATTACACACAAGGGTACACAAAATGCATATGCCGAATAGTAACTCCTACTAATAATCAATACTGTACCATCTCAGCATGAAGTAAAATTTAGGATTAAAGTATGTTATAGATCTATGTTTTAGCTTTCCGAAACTTTAAACGGATCGCATTTTCGTTTCCGAAAACTCCCAAATCGCGAAAATACCGAGAACGTGTTTGTCTTTCGTACAGCTGACACTCAAATAATTCTCCAGAAAGTTACAGAACGAATTAGACCTATTAATACATGTTTTTGGAAATATAACTTTAATACGCTTCTTTTAAAAAAAACGAAAGATTAAATCGAGCTTTGAGCTAGAAGTTATGATATTTCTAATTTAGGGCTGAAATTAAAAACGTGGATAAAAATCATGACGGATTTAGGTAGTTTGAGACAAAAGAACACAAGTATATAACATAATATATCAAGAACTCACTCTCTACACTAATATGTATATATGAGACACTATAGAACACATCTCCAATACAAAAATATGAGATTAACATGTAATAATTCATTCATACATAACAACAACACATAGTGTGTCCAAATTTGGGATTTTCCCACATGGACACAACCACAACACAAAGGATACTCCTATGACCTCCAAATGGACATGAAATGGACACAAATGGAGATACAACTATGGGGTCATTTCTATGGGTTCAAAATAGACCTATATGCATGAGGAAATGAAAAGGAGAAGAGATTTATACCTCCCGGTAGATCGAATCGAAGAAAAGTCTTTTCGGAGCGACACCGACACGTAGAGATTCCAAAAGGACACGAACGAGCTCCGAATCCTCCCAAACTTGGGTAGCTTCCTCCTTGGCTAGAATGGAGAAGAAAAGTAGGAGATTTGGTGGTGAAATGGAATGATTTGGTGAAGAAATTGCTAGGGATTGCTCTCTAGGAATTTGGGGAAGAACAAGAGAGAGAAAAATAGATGGATAATGACAAATGGGAGGCTCAATCCTATCCTTATTGTGGCTGGCCATAAAGGTGGTTTTGTCCTATTAGGAAAAGTCCAAAAGCCCCCACTAACCTATTCTATGAGTATTAGGAAAGGGCTAATTGGTTGGGGCTAAATTAGTCATTCTAAAGTCTCTAATCACACTAACCTTATCCATAATAATTAGTCTAACCTCTAACTAAAATATTTCTATCATGTGGACTAAAATTAATATCATGTGGGCCATGCCTAACTAGTGTGTGGGTCCCACTTGAGTCAAACTACCCCCGGGTCCCCGTTTCAAGTCGGATTGAGTTGAAATTCGAACCCGACTCAAACAACCCCAAAACAATATCGTAAATAATAAATAATATCAAAATAATTCAAAGAGATCAAATGCAAAAATATCCTTAGGCCAAAAATGACATTAAAATATTATAATCACATGGTTAGGCTCTAGGTCAAACAGTCTCTAGGGTTTCACTAGTAAAACGTCAAAACAACAAGTCATTAATTTAAATAATTTTAAAATAATTTAAAATTACCAAAAATTATATCATGAATTAAATTTTATTATTAAAATAATTATAAACACAAAATTTCAAAATTACCCTCATTTGGGAAAGTGGGTGCTACAATTCACATGCTATTTCTACTCCCCCAGCCCCAACCAATACACAAGGATCCAGATATGTTACGTTAAGGTTCAAGATTTCACTGTCTCCGTGATGAGAGCACACGTAAAATTGATTCATAGGGGACTCTGCGAACATGAGAGTACATGAATATAGAGCGAGCATGAATAGTGAAGCATGAAGATACATGATGTAAGTGAAACGCACAGACATGAAATACCTGATGCTCCTGAGGGGGATAACATCTCATGAAGGGATCCATATAGTATCAATCCGTGTTACCGATGTGTCAGCATGCAAGTAAAGTAAATCTAGAGCAGGAATATAAGTTCTAGCAAGTATGAAACGGTCAGAGAATGTACTCGCCTAATATCCTAAACGTCCAAGGTAAAGATACTGTCCGAGGAGAGGTGTCTAGCTCCTAATTAGAACAGCACAGGTCACAACATGTCCAGAAGGGTAATATAAAGTACTACAATGCATTCTACATGAATCTAGGTCAAACTAGGCCAAAGTCAACCCTTGGTCATCTCTGGTCAACTGCACTAGTCAAACTAGGTCATGTCCTAACCCAGCAAGTCTTACTAGGCCTAACCAAGACTATCCTAGCAAGCACACATCAATACAAGACTATACAAGCCAATATACACCCAACTCTATATAGCATGCAATTATTCAATACTCAAATAGGCAAGAATTCACATTGGATATACACTAGATAATCTATTACTTTAAGCTATATATGTCTACACATATAAACACATGCATATATTGGTATTCAACATTAGGTCTATAATCATGGTATTTCAAATGGTTATATAAACTTATATATTACAACACAATATGCTAACATATATATAATATACATACATAGCTAAGTTAACTGTATTCATAAATACTTATTTAAGAGGCTATGTGTGTGTATGTGAACATGGCAAAGGGTCAAGTGAGGGTTAAATGGGCATACATAGTGTATACATATCAAAAAGTGTCAAAGTGTAAGTGAACAAAGTGTCAAGTGTGATAGTGTCAACATAGTGTAAGGGGTACATGAGGTAATATAGGATTTGTGTTAACATAGAACATTACATCTCATTAACTTGTATATTGCATACATTACATCTATTATTACATTACGTTTATGCTTGCATTCATTCATCATTCATTTATTCTCTTGTACTACTATATGCACCATACATTACATACTATGGAACCTACATATTCATTACAAGTCATACTTATACATGCTTACATTAGATAGGATACTTATACCTCATACATCATTTATTTAACTATTTACTCATGCTCGCATTCTCTATTTAATTACATAATGTATATACATTAACATGGGTTAAAATTAAATAGAACATTATATTACACACAAGGGTGCACAAAATGCATATGCCGAATAGTAACTCCTACTAATAATTAATACTGTACCATCTCTGTATGAATTAAAATCTAGGATTAAATTATTTATAGATCTATGTGTTAGCTTTACGAAACTTCAAACAGATCACGTTTTCGTTTCCGAAAACTCCCGGAATCGCAAAAACACCGAGAACGCGTTTGTCTTTCGTACAGCTGACACTCAAATAATTTTTCAGAAAGTTACAGAAAGAATTAGGCCTACTAATACATGTTTTTGGAAAGCTAACTTCAATACGCTTCTTTTAAAAAAAAATAGGAGATTAAACCGAGCTTTGAGCTAGACGTTATGATATTTCTAAGTTAGGGCTGAAATTAAAAACGTGGATAAAAATCATGACGGATTTGGGTAGTTTGAGACAAAAGAACACAAATATATAACATAATATATCAAGAACTCACTCTCTACACTAATATATATATATATGAGACACTATAGAACACATCTCCAATACAAAAATATGAGATTAAATATGTAATAATTCATTCATACATAACAACAACACATAGTGTGTCCAAATTTGGGATTTTTCCACATGGACACAACCACAACACAAAGGACACTCCTATGACCTCCAAATGGACACGAAATGGACACAAATGGAGATACAACCATGGGGGTCATTCCTATGGGTTCAAAATAGACCTATATGTATGAGGAAATGAAAAGGAGAAGGAATTTATACCTCCCGGTAGATCGAATCGAAGAAAAGCCTTCCCGGTGCGACACCGACACGTAGAGATTCCAAAAGGACACGAACGAGCTCCGAATCCTCCCAAATTTGGGTAGCTTCCTCCTTGGCTAGAATGGAGAAGGAAAGAAGAAGATTTGGTGGCAAAATGGAAGGATTTGGTGGAGAAATTGCTAGGGATTGCTCTCTAGGAATTTGGGGAAGAACAAGAGAGAGAGTGTGGATGAGAATAATGAAATGAACTTGAGCCTATCCTCTCCCAAAGTGGCTGGCCATATGGGGCTATTTGTCCTATTATGGTAAGGTCCAAAATGCCCCCACTAACCTATTCTATGAGTATTAGGAAAGGGCTAATTGGTTGGGGCTAAATTAGTCATTCGAAAGTCTCTAATCATACTAACCTTATCCATAATAATTAGTCTAACCTCTAACTAAAATATTTCTATCATATGGACTAAAATTAATATCATGTGGGCCATGCCTAACTAGTGTGTGGGTCCCACTAGAGTCAAACTACCCCCGGGTCCCCGTTTCAAGTCGGATTGAGTTGAAATTCGAACCCGACTCAAATAATTCCAAAACAATATCATAAATAATAAAATAATATCAAAATAATTCAAAGAGGTCAAATGCAAAAATATTCTTAGGCCAAAAATGATATTAAAATATCATAATCACATGGTTAGGCTCTAGGTCAAACAGTCTCTAGGGTTTCACTAGCAAAACGTCAAAACCACAAGTCATTGATTTAAATAATTTTAAAATGATTTAAAATCACCAAAAATCATATCATGAATTAAATATCATTATTAAAATAATTATAAACACGAAATTTCAAAATTATTCTCATTTGGGAAACTGGGTGCTACAGCCCTCACAATAAAGATCAGTGGTCCAGTTCTGTTCAGGCGAAGGGTTACAACCTCGGTCCTTGTTTGGTTTAAGGGTTGTAACCTGGCTCCCGAAGCAGTTCTGTGTCCTCTCTTCGTTTATTGTCTTATTGCACCCCATGCCATGCTCGTCATGTTTTACTTCACTTTAATAGTATAATTAATTATTCATGCTGGCCTTAGCAATAAGGATTAGTGGTCCAGTTCTGTTCAGGCGAAGGGTTACAACCTCGGTCCTTGTTTGGTTTAAGGGTTGTAACCTGGCTCTCGGAGCAGTTCTGTGTCCTCTTTTCGTTTATTGTCTTGTTACCTTATCAATAGTATTTGAGACAGGTTTCTATTCAGGTGAAGGGTTATAACCCCGGTCCTTGTTTGGTTTAAGGGTTATGACCTGGCTACTTGAATGGTTTCCTCGTACTCAGTTTACTATTATTATCAGTTCGTTATTTATTATTTATCTTTAATATTCTATTATGATATGCTGGTTTTAGTTCCTAAGTGAAGCCTCCTTTGTGGCACTTGCCCTTTCTGGGGTCTGACCCCGCTAGTTTTGTATGGCCAGGTATCGGAGCAGCTCTAGAGGATCTACCTACCTTCCAGCCAGATGGTGACCACTAGGCGTAACCCTGGCAACGAGTGGGTTTCTTTTTGTCCTTCCACTTTATTGTAAAATTATTCTTTTGAGGCTTTTAGCCGGTGAGCAAGTGTTAGCTCGTATACACTTTATTTACTGTCTGCCTACGGGCTGTAACATGATTGACAACCTAAGGTTAATCATGTATGACTAAACTCTTGCTAGTCCTCATATTTTGTAACGACTAGCTTCATGATCAGCTGAATATGTAATGTTTGGGACGCATTACTATTGTATATTTGGTGATCTTACATCTTGTAACTTTACTTGCTTGCTTGAGATTGAGATATTTAGGCTTGTTCTTGACCATAGAAGACTGATGGATTGTAGTTAAACCCTCATATATCTAGACAGCCGTGACCGTACAATGAGGTGGATTCTATTTCATTATACGTAGCTGGCTATGTCTGCCTCCGCTCTCCAGTGTTCTGGTTCTGGGGCGTGACATAGTTTAAGTGGTGGCCCATACAGGTCTTGTAAATCAAGATATGTGAGGGCTTACCGAATAGATGTCTCAATCAGTACTCGCCCTTGATCTCTGTTCGTATTCTCTGAATCCCTAAAATTCTCGTCCTGATCACATGCTTGTAATCGTTGATCTGTCTTGGTCCTTCCTTATTGTTCCATATATCGTCTTCTTCAGCGGCATTGTACCTGGCCCTGCCGATCAGCAAGACGGAGCACCTCCCGTGGACCAGCAGCAACCAGAAGATCAGGTCCAGCACTCAAGAACAGCCTCCCGGGTCATGCCTCCCAGAGATCCAGAACCCCCGGTGCATGTCACGACCCGCACCCGCTAAAAGGGCACGTGACGCGACAACGCCCAGCCCTCACCGGAAAAACGGCGTGGAACGCTGTGTATTTTCTAGTCTGACAACAGTTTATATATATAACAAAACCTGTCGAGCATATAGTCAACTCCGAACGGAGGACAAGCAATGAATATATATAATGCTCAATCACAACTCTAAGACGAAAAGTAAAGACTGAAAGATAAAGACAACAAGACGAGAAAATATAACCTGTCAAGTCCAGAAACAAATAATATAAAAGTCCAGTCTCTAAGTACAGTCCAATATAATACAGTCTCAAAAAGTAGTACAGTCTCAAAAAGTAACTGGAGACAAAGTCCAGTACAAAGACCTACTCTAAACTATACAAGTGGTATGGTCTCGTCAGGCGGAGCTACGCCCTGCGGGACCAAGTCTAGGCCCACTACGTCGTCCGGACCGTAGTAGGTACTGCAATCTCCCTCGTCGAAATCTGTAATATTTTATCAACAGTCCAGTCAGGATGGAACGAGTACATATATCTCATAACAGATCTCAAGATAGAATAAAAGCTATAAGACTGTAAATAGAGCATATACAATGAATCATGGAGTGTACATGTATGTATCATGGCATGGTAAGCTGTAATACTGGAGCTAGATCAAGAAAAATAGAACGAGATCATGGCATGTACATAAATCAAGGTAAGCTATATCCAATGTGTGTGAGTAATAGTTTCAGCTTGTGATCGGCTTGGGTACCTGTCAAGAATCGGCCTGGCAAGTCATATGTGCGGAATATGACTCATACTGTTCGGGAATGCGGGATGGATCTGATCACAGGCCTACGCTACTACTCCCCCTATCCCAACTGGTAGAATGGATCCAAACAGGACACGTCACTGCACGGGATTCTAATGAGAAGGTAGCTAGCCTTCTCTAGAATCAGTGACCATATATCGAGCAAGAGCTACAAGGGTGCTTGCACAATATATCCCAACCTAAGAAGGAGAAAACATCTCTCGTCGGGATCCAAGAATACCAATCCGTGAGAACCATGTGTCGGGAATAAGCATATCAACACTAATTACATGAATCATAACAGTTATCATAAATTGGGAATAAGTATCAGAGAATGTACTCGCCTGTAAGATGATAAAATACGTCGACTGGAGCAACTGCAGTATCTCGAGGACCTATAGAGAACAAGACGTATCAATACTAAGTTTAGGAAGTAAAGTTAAATCAAAATAAACCCTATTTAGTCATTCTAGGTCAAGACATGTCTAGTCGGGTCAATCTTGGTCATGGAAGAACATTAGAAGTTAAACCGGATCAATCTAGGTCGAAAACTGGCTTACCGTTGACTTTTGGTCAACGGGTCAATTCTGGTCAACTCGAGGTCAACACTAGGTCAACTCTAGGTCACTGGTGACTAATAGTTGACTTTTAGTCAACGGTCCAAGTTGGATGGAATTTGGGACCAAATTGGGTAAAGTGTTGACCCTTAGTTGACTTTTAGCCTAAAAAGTCAACCGTGGTCAACCGGAGTCAAAACTAGGTTTAGACAGCTAATCCTACTCCTTACCAACCTATATAACCTATGTCGAAGTCCATCTTGGACTTCAAACTCAATTTCTCGGCCGTAGGCCAAATTCCTATTTTAGCCCTTTTAAGGGTAAAATTCTACCCTCGGCGCTAGTCTAGATAGCCTACCTACGCTACTTATTTTGACCCGATCTCCCTAGGGTAGTATGGTACTATCCTATACATATAATATCTACAAAAATACATGGGTAACGCGGACATCCAGTCCACGATACGGCCCGTTGCAGATATCTCAAGTATTTTGAGATACGTGCTGACACGGCGCGATACCGGCGCCCTACGACTCCGATTTCCACCCGGGATCTTACCCGCAAAATCTAAATCACGTATTCTAGGCCTATGTCAAGTTTCGTCGCGATCCGACGCTCCGGGCTCAAATTCGCCCTCTAACTCGATTTCTAGCAAAACCCTTTCTATTTGCCCTCGTTCTAATTTCCCTTTTCGATTCTCGATTCTAATTCTCCTTCATCTCAACTCTTTTAATCTTCTTCTTCTTTCCTAATCCCTCTTCTTATTTCTCCTTCCTATTCCTCTTCCATTCCCTTACTTCTCTTATCTATTCCTCTTTTCTAACTCTAATCTCCAAACTCTAACTCTTTTCTCATTCTCTCTTCTCTAATTCTAACTCTAAACTCTAACTCTTTTCTCATTCTAAATCTTATCTATATTAACCTATATATATCTATATATATATATATCAGCTAGGGGGGGGGGGTTTTGTAGTGATAGGGGGGTCAAGGGGGGGTCACACAGGAGGGAGAAAAGGGGCTGCTGGGCAGCCCCTGCTGCTGCTGCTACTGCAGCTTGCAACTGCTGCTGCTGCCACTGCAAGGCTGCTGCTGCCACTGCAAGGCTGCTGCTGCCACTGCATTTCTCCCTCTCCTCCCTCTATACATATATACATATATATATATACTTCCTATATATATCTATCTATATACATATATATATCTATATATACATCTATCTATTTATATATCTATCTACCTATTTATATATCTAAATCTATATATCTCTACACCCACACCCATATACATATATACACACACACATATACATATATATCCACACACACACTTATACATATATATATACAAATACGTATATACATATATACATATATACATATAATTAAACACACTCTCTCACACACAACCTCACACACACACCACCACTCTCATCCTCTCCTCTACCACTCTCTACACACCCACACAAATACATACATACATATATATTCCCATATATATATCTAATACAAACACATATATATATATATATATCTATATATATATACATATACATATATATACACCCTTTGTCTATAATTCCTCTAATTAACCACTTAAACTAGAATTCTAGGAAAAATCCTATAAAATAGGGCAAAGTGTAGAGAATGAGATTCTCTACACTTATTGTGAAGGTCATAAATAAAGAGGAGAATTAATGGAGGGGTTAAATGCATACCTAAAGCTTGGAGAGAGAACTTGGAAAAGAAGAAAATTTGTGGAAGAAGAAGACTTAGTTAGGAAGTAATGAAGGAAAGAGGGGGGGGGGGTTCATAGCCATGGCCGGCCACTCCAAGTGTGGGCTATTGGGTTGGGATCCAATAGCCCACAACCCAATAACCTTAGTTTGGTTTAAATTTCAAGTTTGGGTTGGTTCGGTTCAATTCGGTTTGATTCTAAACAACTAATTTAGTCTCTAAATGACTAATTAAGTCATGGAAAGTAGGTTAATAACTTCTAGCCTATTTTTGATGGTACATGGGCTAAGCCCAGCTAGTATGGGGATTCCACTAGGGTCCAGGCTACCCGGGTCTCCAAATTGGGTCTGAATTGGATAAAATCCAAACTGACTCAAATAAATTCCTAAAAATCATATAAAATCAAATAAAATTCCTAAAATATTATTAAACTTGAAAATGACAAAAATACCCCTAATTTGAAAAACTGGGGGTGACAAATCTATCATCCTTAAAAAAAATTTCGTCCTCGAAATTGAATGAGGGCTAACACAGCAATCATGAACAGAACAAGGAAGAAAAAGAAAGAATTTACCTCAAGGCTCGAAGAGATATGGGAATCGCTCCCGCATGTCGTCCTCCCTCTCCCAGGTGGACTCACCTGGAGAGTGGTGTCTCCATGCAACGCGAACCAAGGGAATGACCTGGTTCCGGAGCACCTTCTCTCTTCGGTCCAAGATCTCGACCGGCTTCTCTGGGTAGCTGAGTGTCGGTCCCACTACGATCTCTGAGTGGTCTAAGACGTGACTGGGATCTGCCACGTACCGTCTCAGCTGCGACACGTGGAACACACTGTGCACTCCCTCTAGTGCAGGCGGTAACTCCAGTCGGTAAGCCATTGCACCGACCCTGCCCAGGATACGGAATGGTCCGATGTATCGTGGACTAAGCTTCCCGCCGCCACCAAAACGAATCGTGCCATGCGTCGGAGAAATCCGCAGAAAGACAAGATCATCAACCTAAGAACAAAACAAGACTTAGAGCTTGATCTAAAACAATCACAATCAGACTCAAATACTAGAAAAATCTAATTTATACCTCAAACTCCAATGGTCTCCGGTGGCTATCGGCCCAGTGCCGCTGCCTATCCTGCGCCACCCGAAGTCTATCTCTGATAACCCTGACCTTCTCTGCAGCATCTACCACCATCTCAGGGCCAAGCAAAACCCTCTCACCGACATCATCCCAAGACAAGGGAGTACGGCACCTCCGTCCGTATAGAGCCTCGAAAGGTGACATCTCTATACTGGCTTGGTAGCTGTTGTTGTAAGCAAACTCTACCAAGTGAAGGTGGTCCTCCCAAGATCCCCCGAAGTCCAAGACACAGGTACGCAGCATATCCTCGAGGGTCTGAATCGTCCTCTCCGACTGCCCGTCTGTCTGGGGGTGATATGCTGTACTGAACTTGAGCGATGTGCCCAAGCTAAGCTGCAAACTCCGCCAGAAGTGGGAAGTGAATCGGCTGTCCCGATCCGAGACTATACTCACTGGAACCCCGTGTAATCGGACTATCTGCCGTACGTACATCTCGGCCAACCTCTCCGTCGGCAAACCCACTTTGAAAGGCAAAAAGTGGGCCGATTTGGTCAATCGATCAACAATGACCCAAATCGCATCCTTCCCTCCTGGAGAGCGCGGAAGCCCAGATACAAAGTCCATAGTGATATGCTCCCACTTCCACTCAGGAATGGGGAGTGGCTGGAGCAATCCACCGGGTCTCTGCCTCCCGGCCTTCACCTGCTGGCACACTAAGCATCTCGCAACGAACTGAGCCACCTCACGTTTCATGCCATACCACCAAACATGCTGTCTCAGGTCCCTATACATCTATCTATTTATATATCTATCTACCTATTTATATATCTAAATCTATATATCTCTACACCCACACCCATATACATATATACACACACACATATACATATATATCCACACACACACTTATACATATATATATACAAATACGTATATACATATATACATATATACATATAATTAAACACACTCTCTCACACACAACCTCACACACACACCACCACTCTCATCCTCTCCTCTACCACTCTCTACACACCCACACAAATACATACATACATATATATTCCCATATATATATATCTAATACAAACACATATATATATATATATCTATATATATATACATATACATATATATACACCCTTTGTCTATAATTCCTCTAATTAACCACTTAAACTAGAATTCTAGGAAAAATCCTATAAAATAGGGCAAAGTGTAGAGAATGAGATTCTCTACACTTATTGTGAAGGTCATAAATAAAGAGGAGAATTAATGGAGGGGTTAAATGCATACCTAAAGCTTGGAGAGAGAACTTGGAAAAGAAGAAAATTTGTGGAAGAAGAAGACTTAGTTAGGAAGTAATGAAGGAAAGAGGGGGGGTTCATAGCCATGGCCGGCCACTCCAAGTGTGGGCTATTGGGTTGGGATCCAATAGCCCACAACCCAATAACCTTAGTTTGGTTTAAATTTCAAGTTTGGGTTGGTTCGGTTCAATTCGGTTTGATTCTAAACAACTAATTTAGTCTCTAAATGACTAATTAAGTCATGGAAAGTAGGTTAATAACTTCTAGCCTATTTTTGATGGTACATGGGCTAAGCCCAGCTAGTATGGGGGTTCCACTAGGGTCCAGGCTACCCGGGTCTCCAAATTGGGTCCGAATTGGATAAAATCTAAACTGACTCAAATAAATTCCTAAAAATCATATAAAATCAAATAAAATTCCTAAAATATTATTAAACTTGAAAATGACAAAAATACCCCTAATTTGAAAAACTGGGGGTGACAGTGCAGCCAGCCCAGCCCGTAGGATAGGATGATGCAGCCTTGGTGGGACTTATTAGGGAGTTGCTTGCATCGCAGGATCGTCGAGGAGATGTATTGCACCAGGCAGTACAAGATGATCTGAACAGAGGAGGTCATCATGGGAACAGTGTAGCGAACAGTTTCAAGCATCTGAACCCTCCATTCTTCGATGGCAGCGAAGATGTTATCACCACAGATGCTTGGCTTCAAGACACAGAGGTGATTCTAGAAGTAGCCAAGACCCCAGAAGACGAGAAGGTAGCCGTGGTGCGCCTACAGTTACTGGATCTTGCCCGCAACTGGTGGGCGGCGCAGGCCGTGGGATTAGTGGCACATATTGCTTGGGCAGTATTTCGTGAGAGATTCTAGACCAAGTACTTCGATGCTGTGGCTCGGTACAATCTACAGACCAAGTTTACCAATCTGAAGCAGATGGACAGGACGGTCGATGGGTATGCGGCCGAGTTTTCCAGGCTTAGTCATTTTGTTCCCACCTTGGTGGCAACCGAGTTCGACAGAGTCCAGCGGTTTCAGCAGGGACTCCACTTAGAGATTCTGCTGGCAGTGGAATAGTTTGAGCATCAGACCTTCGATGCGGTATTGAGGGCAGCCATGAGGCATGAGTATACCTCCCACAGGATCGTAGACAGGATTGGAGGTCGAAAGCGGTCTCACGGCCAGATGACCCAGTCGTCAGCACCAGCCCCGGCAGTCAGGGCTTTGACAATTGAAACTCCGAGACAGGCGGCATCAGTGACGTCGGTCACGTCCCCTCAGCAACAGAAGCAGAAGCATTCTTCCGCAATGGACTGCACTCATTGTGGGAAGCCAGGACATATGGTAGCAGAGTGTCGCAGAGCACAGGAATTGTGTTTGGCTTGTGGGGCACCGGACCACAAGATAGGGTCCTGTCCGAATAGGGTCAGTTCATCATCGACCCAGACCAGTCCCTCGGTAAGGGGACCAGCACCAGCACCAGTACAGCAGCAACAGCAGTACCAGCCTCCGAGGCCATTGCCGCCTCAGGCTCAAGTATTCCAGCAGCAGAGACCTCAGCAGTATGCCCTGGTCCAAGCTCAGATTCAGAACCGGAAGAGAGGTTTCTAGCAGGATATTTTTCTTCTTCCTCATGCCTTCAAATTTCTTGCTTGCCTGATTGATTGTTTGATTGATTGCTTAGTATAGCTTGTCCTTGCATCTCTAGCTACTTGATTAAATTTCGAGGACGGAATTCTTTTAAGGTGTGTAGAGTTGTAATGCCCATATCTCGTATTATGTCTTTAGAATATGTGTACATATTTTGACCCGTATTGCATGTCTCCCTGCTTGATTTATTTTAGCATTTCATTGATGGGTTTATCTTGGTTCGGTTCGGCTTGTTGGCTTGGTTCGGTTTTGTTAGAGAACCAAACCACTCCCACCTACCATCACCCTCTTCATTAAATATCCTACCAAACATTTCTCTCTCCACATTAACTTTCTTCTTCCCCACCATTACTTCTCCACCAGGAGAGTAAGAGAGAGAGCTTAGGCAAGTGTAGCTTACTTCATGGAGGAACTTCATTTTTATTGTTCCATTCTCTTCCTCTCAAGATTCTAACACACTTTAATATTTGGCATTTCTAATTCCCATGGTTCAATTTGTGTAGATCTAAGTTTATAGTATTTTCGGAATTCTTGGGTTATGATCTACTTAACATTATTATTTCCAAGTTTTGTTGGTTCCATGTTGTAGAGCATTTCGTTCTGCCCTATTTTGACCTATGGAAGTTCGGATTTAGGCTCTGGATGATGGAACTACGGAACTTGGAAACCATGGACTTCATGGTTATCCTTCTCGGAATAATGGAGAAGATGATCAGTTCTTGGCCGCATGACAAGTACTTGACCGCATGAACATTCATGCGGCAAGTTTCTGTCAGCCGTATGGACCTTAATCTCACAGCCGCATAAAGGCCTCCCTTCTTTCTGGCCGCATGATACCCGAACACCCTTGGCCGCATGGTGCATAACTCCCTGCAGCCGTATAAGGCTCGGGCAAATCCCCTGCTGCATGGACCTGCCCTTAGCGCAGCCGCATAAGTTTCTACTTGACCCAGCCGCATAGGCGCAGTCGCATAGACTGCGTCCTCCCACAGCCGTATACCCTTGCTGAATCCCGTGCCGCATGAGTCTATATTTCTCCCCAGCCGTATGGCACTGGTCCTTCACTAGCCGCATATGCTCCCTTCTTTCCGGCCGCATGGCTTTTGCCAGCGCAACCGCATGAGACCCTTCATCTCTAGCCGCATATGTCCAGTTTTCCCCCAGAGCCGCATATGCTTATCTTTTTAGCCGCGTGACGCGGGCTGGCCTGAGCCGCATGAGCCCGATTCTCACTAGCCGCATATACCTAGTTCCTTCCTGGCTGCTTGACCTTCCGTAGCTGTGGTCCTCTTTATTTTATTATTATTATTATTCTCGTTCATATATATTAGGATATTACATTTATGCTTATATAACTTGGATTTCTTGATAGAAGGCTGGTACTATGTAGATTTGCACATATTTCTCGAATACGACCGTGGCCCGCTGTGGCGCACTCTCGACAAGTAAACTGACATGATATATCATGACATGCTGTTATGACAGCTAGCCTGACATGACAAGTAGGAAAGACCTGGACACCGTGGACGATTGTGTTTGTACAAATAAATTATTACTATCTTGCATCATGTCTAGGATGGGGATCCCTGAGTACCACATTCGGGGATACCTACAGTAATTGACTAAGGCTAATAAACTAGAATAATTCAGTTGACATGAAGAGATTTTCAGCTACAGGCAATCCCGTTATCTGGGCACATTAAGTGGACTTGTAGCCTACCGACGAGTAGGGCTCATTTCCAGCACACAGTCATGTGGTACACCCTTCATAAATGGACATTCGACCCGGATAACAGGATGGTCTGCAGGACTTGTGGCTGTTGGGATAATCTCATTGCATCTTGCTAGTAACTAGGCCTGTGATAACCCTAGTTAGTTAAAGTATCAAGCCGTACTTATTGCTTGGCCGTGATTGATTGGATGAAGTCCAGCCCAGTCTAGTTTGTTATGATCTTGTACAAGATTGTATCATAACATGATTTTGTATCGATAAAAGATGGGATACCAAGTTCTGTTTGTAGGTCCTAAAAAATCAAGTTGCATCAATCAATAAAGTCAAGATCTCAAGATATCTATCATTTTGATAAGTTGCGCAGACAGCAGATTGTGCAGACATCACATTGCGCAGGTTGGTTTGCGCACGTTCTCAATTGCGCAGGCTGACGTGGCAAAAGTCATGATTACCTGAATCAAATCAAATCTTTCTGACAGCTGACAGCACGAATAACGAGGAGACTGTTCGTTTATGGCGCCGCACAGTGCTCGAGGGCGGCTGACAGGTGGCAGCGCAATCCGTGATTGCGCAAACCATTCATGTGCAATCCGTGATTGTGCAAACCATTCATGCGCAGTCTGAGTCTGCGCAAACCATTCATGCGCAGTCTGAGTCTGCGCAAACCAAAGTCTGCGCAGTTCACTTTGCGCATTCTACCAACATAACTGATAAATTACATGTGGCATTCATGCCATCAATTGCTCATTACGTGGCAACTGTCTATGCACGATCATGCGCATTTCAATCAAATGATGCCATGTGTCCCAGATAGTTGGCCCACGATCCAATAACTGCCTGCGCAGTCTAATGCTGCACAAACCAGTTGCTGCGCAAATCATCTTGCGCAGTCCAGAATAACTGAAAGTTAGTTATTTCCAGAACTCTATAAATAGAGTTTCAAGTCTTCATTTCAAGAGGATCAAGATCAGACAAATAGTTCAGAAATCAGAGAGTTCAGGAGTTCTTGTCGAAGTACTGCTGCATTCTTCCGAGGCTTTTGCCTTCAACTTCCGAAGCTTTTGCCTTCAGTTTCCAGAGTTGTTTTCAACTTCAGAGGCTTCGTCTTCAAAAGTTCACATCGTCCAAGGGATAAAGCGATCGTCATTCAGATCGGATTCCTATAGTTGAACTTTCCCAGAATTCTTGTAATCTTCTTTACAAAGTTTGTTGAAATAAAGATCAACTTTTGTTTTTGCAAACAAAATGGCGACTCTGCTGGGGACAACTTTCTCCTCCGACGAGGAAGTAGCAACTCAATGTGACGTAGCGTCTATCGGGAAGACGCAGAAGACGCTGGTTGTTAAAGTCAACCAGACAGCCTACGAGGCGATGCTCAACTCCAAGACCACTCCCCGTACTACAGCCACTTCTGCCAAGAGCAAAGTGCGCTCAGTTTGGGTCTCCAAAACTGCTGCACAATCTGGCAGTTTTGCCACCAAGGGTGTTGTGCCAACTGCTGCACAAACTGCTGTGCCAACTGCTGCACAAACTGCTATGCCAACTGTTGCACAATCTGTCTCAACCAATGCTGCACAATCTGTTGCAGTCAATGCTGCGCAGTCTGTTACAACTGTTGCACAGGCTACTTCATATGCTGCCTTGTCAAAACAGAAGACTCTTATGACTCTTGCGCAATTGGCAGTAGCTTTTCCTGCGCAGACCAATACTCCAGCAACCAAAGTGCATCCCAAGCACTCTAAGACAAGAACTCCTGATGCACTTCCTACCAAAGCTTCTACTGCACAAGTGACCAGTGCACCTTCCACCCATGCGCAAACTAAGCCTGCGCAATCCAAGAGAAACAGTCCTTTGGCTAAACTCTCTTCTTCTCATAACAAAGGAAGAGATTCCACTCCTCTTCCCAAATACCCTATTGCTTTTACACAATCCATTGAGGGTAGTCCTTTGGCTATTCCTCTTTCTCTTCAAAACAAAGGGAAGGGCCCATTGGTCTTTTCTCAAACTTCCTTGTCTCATGACTTGGAAGACAACAGAGGGAAACGCTCTTTAGCTAACCCTTCATCTCAAAACAAAGGAAAAGGTCCTTTGGTCTTTTCTCAATCTTCTTCAGTCTTTACTGAAGAGGATCCACCTGAATGTACTTTAGTACCAATTGGTACTAGAACTCTTTCAAACAAGAATTCTTCTTTCCTTTATAACAAGAGTATTTGTACTAATCAAAGAGGTATTCTGCCTACTCTGGTAGCAGAATTCCAGGACCTTCCAACTCTTAAAATTTCCCGTTCCAGACAGGGAAAACTGTTAGTGTCTTAGACAGAAACCCCTGGGGGTAAATTTGCTGATCTCAGAACTTATCTCAACCGACCCACTTCGGTAAAACGCAAACAGCCAATGCCGAAGGTCAAACATCATCAGAAATAAATCTCCAAGGTCAAAAATCCTGACACTTATGCCAATGAAGTGAGCACTTCCTTGTACACACAGGGGATAAAACATTTGAAGAATCGGAACCATGTTCCGAATGTTGTTAAAGAACATATTCCTCGAACTTTTCCTCATCCTGGGGCTGATCTTCGAGAACATCTAAGACAAAAACGGGACAATGTCTCAACACTTCCGGTTCAACCATCTGATCATCACTGCAATCACAAAGTCATCATTCAATGTTGTTGTCAAACAACAAAACGATCTGTCTTCGATCGTTTGACTTTGGCTAAAGCTGAACCCATGTAAGATGAAGACGAAGTCTTATATGCTTCTGTTAATATGGCTTCCCGAGACACTGGGGGTAAAAGATGCTCTAAGCACGGTAGACTCCGTAAACCAAGCCAACGGTATTTAGACTTACTCCAAGAATCATCTGAAGGAGTATTTCGACATACCCGTTCTCAAAGCCGAAATATAATCGGTCAAAGGAATCTTCCTCAAGATTCTTCAGATTATCTTCCTGATTCTCATTCTGGAGATGACTCTTTCTCCGACTATGATGCATATAGCGAAAGCTCTGAACAGACAGTGTCTTCCATTGTACCAAGAGAAGTGACAGCTTATGTTGTCACTGATGATCCGGATGCTTCAACTTCTGCAAATCAAGAACAACGAATTGCTGCACTCGAAGACAAACTAAAAACCATGGCTGAAATGGTTGCTAGTATGCATTCTATCATTATAGCACAACATACTACACCACCTACCGTAATACCTGCAAATCCTGAAATCATAGCATCATCAGTACCTGTTAATGCTGGATTGGGGGTAGCACCTACTCAAATACCTCATGTACAAGTTCAAACTGCACCAAGTCAATCAGGAGCTGGGGGTAGTACTTACAATGTTGTTCCTCCTCCTACTGCTACAACTCAACCCGCTCCTTCTTCGTCATCAGAAGACGCCAACGAAGCTGTCAAACTCTTAAGAACGCAATTCGAGGCATTTAAAAAGAAAGACAACTTGCAAAGATTGGGGATTAAGCAGCCCTATCCAGTTGAATGGAAGGAAGTCCCATTTCCCCCAAAGTACAAGATTCCAACGATCTCTTTGTTCGATGGCAGTACTTCCCCAAGTCAATTTATCAATCATTTTGAGGTAATGACTGTTCAACTTCAACCAAATGACGCTCTTCTTACCAGAGTATTCGTCGGTTGTTTAGCCGGCGTAGCATATGATTGGTACAGAAGTTTGCCCGATGGTTGTATCACATCCTTTTCAGGTCTCAAACAAATCTTTCTAGAATGGTTCTATGAAGGATTTAATGATATGACGATGTCAGCTCTCAACAAAATCAAACAGAAACATAATGAAACTGCTGAGAGTTTTATCGAACGGTTCCGTCGTGAAGCTTTGAAAATGCCTCCAGGAACTCCAGCTGCTGTCACTATTGATACTTGCAAGGCAAACCTTTTGCCTATTATCAGTATGTGGACGGGATCTACCCAATTCCAAGATTGGCCCTCATTTATTGTCAACGCCAAAGCTGCTGAAGTGAGTGCCGACAAATTCAAACAATTGGGGTACAAATGTCTAACCCTGATCGAGATGAGCATCAGAATTCAGGTGGTGGCAACCGCCAGAACAATCGTAAAGCAAAAGATACTTTGAACATTAACTTGAACAAAAACAAAGAATCTTTGGCTGTCAATGTAGCTCCGCCTACATCCACTTCTACCCCTTCTGCACCTCCACCAAGGGAACCTCGTCCAAAAGTGGAATATTCCTTTGACGAGAATGACACTGCAAGCATCTTTGAGTGTTTACTCAAAAGTAATAAAATTCAACTCCCTGACCCAAAGAAACCTGATGAAGTCGGTAAGACCGATCATCCTAAGTATTGTGTCTATCACCGATTCATTGGACATCCTACTAGAGCATGCTATGTACTCAAAGATAAAATCCAAGAGCTTGTTAATGCTGGAGTTGTTGCCTTGCAACAAGATGAAAAGACTGTTACTGCCAACATGGTTTCAGTCCAATTTGGGAACTTCCCTCCACAGATGGTACAGCACGGTGTCATTCCAATTCCTAAAGCAACCCTTGAGATTGAGAATCTCCCACTTCCATCCAATGAAGGTCTTGTTCCCTTGTCTCTTGACAACGGTGAAATTATATGGATCCATCCTGATCTTGCTCCGAAATTTGAGTTGTCCTCTTCTTCCAAAAAGAAAACTCGTTCTAAAGGCAAAACCAAAATTTGTAACATGGTATCTTTTGATCCCATAGTTGACGAAGAGATTCTGTTAGGCACCAGATCAGGGAAAACTTATTTGAAATATCATTCTGAAGGTCAAAAGGATCATGCTTCTTCTTCTGAACCTGCTCCGACACAGCCTACTTCTATTGAAGAGGTCCCTTCTATATCTTCACCAGTTGTAATACCAATTCCTCCCAAGCCAACAACAGCTGACAAAGGCAAGCAACAAGTCCGATTTGACAAGCCCCTAAAGAAGTCATCTCCTACAGGATTTGAGAAGCCTTACAACTTCGATATATTGGCTCAATTAGCCAATACACCAGCAAGGTTGTCGATCTTCGAGCTATTGCGCCTTTCCAAGGAAACTCGAGAGACTTTAAGTGAAGCCCTGATGCAGGCTGAAACTTGTCTAACTCTTCTCAAAAGGCCAGAATCAGAACCAGTATCTTGCCATCACTGTCATAGTGTCTTGGAGTTGATCCCAAACATTATTTTCACTCAGGATGATATGCTAATGGAAGATAATCGACATGATCGTCCTCTTTATTATACAGGATATATTGATTCAATGAAGGTCGATCGTATTCTGATAGATCCAGGGTCTGCACTTAGCATTATGCCAAAGACAATGCTAGATGCGTTGAAGATACCAGTGCATAGTCTTTCGACCACAATCACTACTATCTTGGGATTTAACCAAGGAAAGAGTGAACCTTTGGGCAAGATCCGCCTGAAACTCCAAATAGGCAATCTTCGCACAAAAGTGACTTTTTATATCATCGACAATCATGGTTGTTCTTACAATGCTCTCCTGGGAAGGCCATTCCTCCATGAACATAATGTTGTTCCATCAACTCTTCATCAATGTTTTAAATACGTTGATGACCAAGGACAAGTTCATAAGGAAGTTGCAGACCTTTATCCTTTCAAAGGCGTTGAAGCATATTGCAATGATGCTCGTATGTATAAGGATGAATTTATGAAAGTGGTATTGGCTATGGATACTGAAGAATATCAAAAAGCTGTGCCCCATGACACGCTCATCATACCTGTCAAAGGGCGTGTTTCTCATCCGCAGTCTTCTAAACCACTGGCTATCCACTTGCCAGTCCAAAAGAAATCAGTTGGTGTTGATCAGGATCAAAGAGAGCTCACCTCTTCTGAGCCACTTGTTATCGACCTACGTCGTAATAAGGACAAAAAGCAGCTCACTCCTTCTGAGCCACTTGTTGTTGATCTTACTCGCAACAAGGAAAAAAGGGAGTTCACCTCTTCAGAGCCACTTGTTATCGACCTCCGTCGTAACAAGCCTCCTCCACGTTCTTCTTCTCCCCCTCTTGTAATCAATCTGACCAAGCCTGCTAAGGTTAAAGGTCCTGTTGTAAATACTGATGTACAAATCAATAAAAAAGCACCTACTTTCCAGTATACTGATGTTATTTATTATACTAAATGCTATTTGGATATGTTAGATAGCTTCCAATCAATTACAATGGGAGTTGTACAATCTCTTCAGACAGAAGTCTCACTTGAAGATCCAGATGATTCTTATCGTATTCACCCTTCTCTAAAGAAAGGTAAAAGTCCAGTACTTTTTAGTAAAGGACCAGAAAAACAATTCAGCTATACGGATGATAGCAAACTTAACGATATGGGACGTCTCTAGTTCCATCGTTATAGTCAACAATCAAAAGACATCATCCGAAAAATGGGCTATGACTTCAAAAGTGGCCTCAATTACAGTAAAGGTAGACGAACTCCTATCCGCACGACTGTTCCGGAAGAAAAATCACAAATGTATTACAGCAGGACTAAGAAAGGTCTCGGATATACTTCTCCTCCACTGTTATCCCCAGCAGCCTCTGACTCAGACAGTGAAGAACGCTCTAATTCATCTGATTCTAGATCTTGGGATTCTGATACTAGCATTGGTGAAGTTCACAGGCTGATCGTATCATCTAACATGGTCTCCGCTGAACTACCAGAAGGCTATGATGAAGACGTTGAAAAAAGTCCTGAAACAGATTCTTGGGCTCAACATATGGATAACCAATGGGTATTTCATTTTGAACAACGTGAACCTCCTACTGAAGATCAATTAGTTCAAATTGATGTAGGAGAAAGCGAGTCGCCTCGTCCAATCTTCATCAGCAAAAATCTTCCAGAAGCAGACAAACAAGAGTTGATTCTTCTTATTAAAGAATACATCGACGTCTTTGCCTGGAGTTATGAAGACATGCCAGGTTTAGATCCTAAGATTGCTACTCATAAGCTGAACATTCTTCCTAATGCTAAACCAGTCAAACAACAACAAAGGCGATTTAAGCCTGAAATGATGGATGCAATTGATGATGAAGTCAAAAAGCTTATTGCTTGCGGCTTTATTCGAGAAGAACAACATCCTGATTGGGTAGCTAATGTTGTTCCAGTCTTAAAGAAAACTGGCAAAGTTCGGGTTTGCATCGACTTTTGGGATCTTAATGAAGCATGTCCAAAAGATGAATTTCCTCTTCCTATCACAGACGTCATGATTGACAATACTTGTGGGTTCAAACGAATATCTTTTATGGATGGATTCTCTGGATACAATCAGATCAAAATCCATTCCGAAGATGAAAAGCATACATCTTTCCGTACTCCCCGGGGAGTCTATTGCTACACAGTGATGCCATTTGGTCTCAAGAACGCTGGTGCAACTTACCAACGGGCTATGAGTACCATCTTTAGAGAACATCTTCGCAAGACAGTCGAATGTTATGTTGACGATATCGCCGTCAAAAGTCGTCTAAAAGAAGATCATATCCAAGATTTGAGAACAATCTTCAATCTCATGCGTCAACATCAGCTCAAGATGAATTCCACCAAGTCATTCTTGGGTGTCTCTAGTGGCAAATTTCTCGGCTTCTTCATTACCTCTAAGGGTATACACGTGGATCCCGAGAAGATCAAAGCCATCCAGGAGATGCGTCCTCCACGCAACCTAAAAGAGCTACGAGGATTCCAAGGCCGACTTGCGTACATCAGGCGATTTATTTCGAACTTGTCTGGACGCTGTAGACCATTCACTCAATTAATGAAGAAAGGTGTATCTTTTGTTTGGACTGAAGAGTGTCAACGAGCATTCGACGATATCAAACGATATCTTATGAACCCACCAGTCTTGGTGCCACCTATCTCTGGCATTCCGTTCTTGATGTATGTCCGTGCTATGGATCATTCATTGGGTGCTTTACTTGCCCAAAAGAATAAAGAAGGCCACGAACAGGCTATCTATTATCTTAGCCGAACTATGATTGGTGCAGAACATCGTTATAGTCCGGTCGAGAAAGAATGTCTGGCTCTCATGTTTGCCGTGCAAAAGACGAGGCATTACATCATTGGCCAAACTATTCATGTTATATCCCGAGTTAATCCTCTTCGAGTACTCATGAAGAAGCCTAGCACACTTAATTCTCGGCTGGCTATATGGGCAATCCTGCTAGCTCAATATGATATGGTGTATGTTCTACAAAAGTCTGTTAAAGGTCAAGCGCTGGCGGACTTCTTAGCAGCTCATCCTGTGCCTGAGACATCTAAACTTTATGATGAAATTCCAGATGAGACATTGGAAGTCAACATGATCTTTGAAGAGTTTCCAACTTGGCGTCTATTCTTTGATGGTGCATCGAGAATTGGACCAAATGGTACTATTGTGGCAGGTGTTGGAGTAGTCCTCATTTCTCCAGATGGATCAACTATCCAAAGAGCCTACTGTTTAGATGAACCTTGCTCCAACAATGTGGCGGAGTACAATGCTCTACTCATCGGCCTTCAGCTAGCTAAACAACTGAATGTTGAATATCTCGAAGTCTACGGTGATTCTAAGCTGGTTGTTGATCAGGTTAGAGGAACCTATGAAGTCCGTCATCAAGACCTGGTGCCTTATCATGAAGCAGCAATCAATATAGCTATATCATTCAAAGCTTTCTTCATTGATTATGTTCGGCGAGCTTGCAATACCGAAGCAGATGCTTTAGCCAATCTTGCAGCTGTCTTAGCCATCCCTATCAAAAGACAGCAGGTGGTGGTTATCTCCAACCGAGAATTGTTCTGTATTGAGAATAATTGTAATATTGAATTTAGCAATTTTGCTGAAGTCAATGTTATCGATGACGATTGGAGAACTCCTTTCATCGATTTTGTGGTTCATGATATACTTCCTAAAGATCCTAAGGAGGCTACAAGCATTCGACGACGATCTTTCCGATTCTACTATAATCAAACTACCAAAACACTTTATCGACGAACTTATGACGGTCTTCTTCTACGTTGTCTCGCTGGTGATGAAGCTAAACAAGTTTTGCGTGAAGCTCACGACGGTGTCTGTGGAGCACATCAACCTGTTCCTAAGTTACAGGATCGCATCCGACGCATGGGTTACTACTGGCCCTCTATGGTATTAGATGCCATTGAATATGCAAGGAAATGTCGTGCTTGTCAAATCTATACAGATTTTATTCATCAACCATCAGAATTCTTACACCCGACTGCTGCTTCCTGGCCTTTCAAAGCTTGGGACATGGATGTTATAGGTCCTATCAATCCTCCTTCTTCTAGAGGACATCGATTCATATTGGCGATAACCGACTACTTCTCCAAGTGGACTGAAGCTATACCTCTGGCTGAAGTCAAGACTAGCAGTGTCATCAACTTCGTTAAACACCACGTCATCTATAGATTCGGTGTACCTCGAAGAATCATCCATGACAATGGACCTCAATTCATCAGCCAGAAGTTTACCAGATTCTGCGATGATCACCGGATTGACAATGTCGCCTCGACAGCATACAATCCTGCTGCTAATGGTTTAGCTGAAGCCTTTAACAAAACCATCATTAAACTCCTTAAGAAGTTTGTATCCACTAACAAACGGAATTGGAGCGAGAAACTTGGTGAATGTCTTTGGGCTTACCGAACTACGGTCCGCAATCCCACAGGCTTTACACCTTTCTCTTTGGTGTATGGTTGTGAAGCTGTCCTTCCTTTAGAGCTGCAAATTCCTTCTTTAAGGATTGCCATTGCTAATGAGCTCACTACAGAGAATAACGACCTTCTTCGACTTCAAGAATTGGAAGCACTTGATGAGAAGCGATTAATGGCTCAACAACACATTGAGTTATACCAAGCCCGCATCTCAAAGACTTTCAACCGCAAAGTTAAAGTCAGAACATTTCAGCAAGGAGAACTTGTTCTAACGGTCAGACGTCCTATGACTATGACTCATATGAGCAAAGGAAAATTCGATGCGAAGTAGAAAGGTCCTTATGTTGTAAAGAAAGTCTTCTCAAATGGAGCTTATCAACTTTCGGAGCTTGATGGTCGAGTTGCTATGATGCCTATCAATGGCAAATTCTTAAAGAAGTATTATGTATAAATATAAAATGCTTGTAAATCATCAGACAGAATTAAGTTCATAAATAAAATTCAAGTTTTATTTCATTATATGATAGTACATAATATTAAAAGTCACTATCATCTTTTTCTACATTGGGACGAGGGCCACTGCCGTCTTTCTCAAAAATGCGGTCAGCAAAAGAGCCGAGAACCTCCTTACTGGATCCCACAAGAAACTTGCAGGCGGCCATCCTCATAGCTTCTTCTTCTTTAGTCTTTCCTGGTTCGAGCAGGAAGTCCAGAATGTCCCGTAGTGGCTGGGGTGCAGACGAACCTTCGCCTGCTTCTGCCTCCGTCGACTGAATTGGATCGGCAGGGCGTTCTTCAGTACTTTTTGGAACCTTCGAGGCAGTTTCAGCCTTCTTAGATGCTTCTCCGGAAGACATTTTTATGTTGAAGAGTAGAAGTGTTCGTTCCTGTCAGATTTCTGCTATATTTATAGGCAGAAGTTCCTCAACTAACGAAGCGACACATTCATCCGACGGTTCGTCCATTCATTAATATTCGACGGTTCATCCGTTCAGTTATCACATTCATCCGACGGTTCGTCCGTTCATTAATAACCGACGGTTCATCCGTTCAGTTATCACATTCATCCGACGGTTAGTCCGTTCATTAAATACCCGATGGTTCATCCGTTCATCATTATTTGACGGTTCACCCGTTCGTTCATCATCATTTGACGGTTCACCCGTTCGTTCATCATCATTTGACGGTTCACCCGTTCGTTTATTATCATTTGACGGTTCACCCGTTCGTTCATCATCACTTGACGGTTTTTTCCGTTCATTCATTTCACATATATTGACGATTCATCATCGTTCATTATTCACATCAGCAACTTATCGTTTTTGATTAAGTTGTCAAAATTGAGATAATAAATATATCATGTCTATCTATTATTTATATCTGAATAAGATATGCAATAAATAATGGAGCCACAACAAAATGTCTTTTATATCAAAATATGAGATATTACAAAAAAAGCAGCTACAGCAACAAAACACAAAATACAAAATCAAGAAGGAGGGACAATCAGATTGTCAATTTGCTGCTTCAGTGTCTGCAGCTCTTCTTCGTGTGTTGATACTACTATCTTTCTTGCTTCCTCCATCCCGCTTTCTTCATCAAAAATGGGCATGTCCACTGTCCTGCGGGTGATTTCTGCACCATGAGTTGTCTCATACTCATTTCTCTCTTCAATTAAAGCATTGAATTGTTCAATCACCAGTTGGTGATTAACAGTTTCTTCTTCAAACTCTTTTTGGAGGCGAATAATTTCTGCTTTCAGCTCAGCAAGTCGCCGTCCTTTGCTTTCAGCCATTAAAGTAACTGATTCTATCTTAGAATTGTATTCAGCTGATTTTGCAGAATGAGCCTCTAACAGATTTTGAAGAGTTAACCTTTCCATATCAGCAGCTTGAGCCAATCGCTCAAATTCAGCCTGTACTAAAGAATCTATATCCTTCTTCTTGAGTTCCTTGTACTTCTTGATGGAGACTTCTAACTCGTTCAAAATGTGTTCAAGGAGAGTAGCCTGAGCTTCGTCTCCTTGGTCTCTTATGGCTCTTATTAAGAAAGAAGTTGGCTTCCTAACCATAATGAAGTCAGCCCCTTCTTTCTCTATCATTTTATGGACAAGAGATCCCAGTGACTCGAAGAAGCATCTGGTAAAAGATTGGACAACTTGTTGATTGATGGCCAAAGTTCCAGGAGTCGCTGCTATTCCTGTTGAGGATGGTGTAGCAAGTTGCTCGATTCTTTGTGGTTGGACAACAGGTTCTTTAAATAAAGGAGCCAGAGTAGAACTGGTCGCTCCTCCTGTTTGATCCTCTGCAATAGTAAAATTGTTATTTTACTAATTGTTTGCTGATGAACAAGAAGATCAAATAAGAACAAATCTTACCTTGGTTTGGTCTAACAACAAGTGCATCCCTTGCTGGAATGGACTCTCTTTGAACAGAAGTAGCCTCAGCTACGACAGCCTGGCTGCTGCCCGCCTCAGAACCACAAGATAAGTGATGACTACTACTAACAACCACCGTTGGTATAGGCACCATAGCCAGGTCCGTTGGAGGTGTTGGCAGAATTCTAAGATCTGCAGGAATTACAAAATGAAGATATTAGTTATCAGTTCATTTTAAAAGAGAGAAGATTGCTAGATCTCGTTCTTATACCTTGAGGGTCGGTGGCGGGATTTTCTTTTAGTACGCCTTCATCGGCTGCTTCTTCAGGAGATATTTCTATCTCAACATTTTCAACAGGATTTGCAGCAACATTTTCTACAGATGCCTCTACTTCAATATCCTTTTTAGGATTTGAAATATCATCGGCAGTATCAAGAGATATATGTTCTTCGTTATACTTTTCAGGATCTTGTATATACTCATCAACATTTTCAGTCGAAGAACTCTCTTCGTCTTCTTCTTCTTTTGCTGCTGTATTCCCACTGTTAGTGGCAGTTTGATCGTCTTACAGGCTATAACTGCAATCCTCCAGAGCTGCAATCATTTCACGGTCTTCTTCTTCACGAAGAGTCCTGGGAGTAAGAGGAGGTTGAGTAGTCTCCGCGACAGGTGAATGAGATCGTACAACATTTTGTTCTTCCTCTAAGATGTTTTCTCCAGGCTTTTCAACCTCAGTTCTTGGGATAAGATCTCCCCTCTGTTCATTCTCTTCAAGAGTTTTGCTCCCAGATTCAGAAATAGGAGTGGGAGATGCCATTAGAATTCCTGCTGCAGCATCTATTGAAGTCAAGAGTTGTCTGGAAGAAGATTCTTCTAAATGTCTTCTGGTGACTACCCTCTTCTTTCTATGAAAAGGTCTGACAGGACTTTCTACATTTACCGGCCCTGCCTGTTTCTGTACAGAAGTTGGTGTGGTGGCAGCCTCTTGATGTGTTTCGGCCAATTGCCGAGATTGAGATCTTGTAGTGACTTTTTCGGAAGAAAGGTCTAGAATCAATTTCTTCTTCGCTGCTGGAGCAGGAAGCTCCTCTCTTCGTCTTTTCTTTGCGGGAGATCTACCCACTTTCAGAGAAACACGTAGTGGTGCATTCACCTCTTGTGGGAACACAATATCCCTAGTAGCTTCTAGAGGTGCATCCGCCGACTCATGTGCCTCCTCATTTATAGGGATCGATGGAGCAATTCTCCCTCTCCTCAATCTTGTTGCAGTAGCGAAACTATCTGCGAGATTAAAATTCTCGGCAAAAGTATTCGTGGATGTGTAAAACACGGAGTATATGAAAAGCATCCGGGGACCCTGAGGAGTATTCCTTGCTGGCATGGAAAAGGTGGCTTTTGTATCACGAGCATTGTAATAAGCCCAAGATCTTGCCCCGTCTATCAAATAACCTTTGCCTTGGAGGCAGGTAATTGCGTTCCCTACATGGAACTGATCATACCCAAACTGCCGAGCAAATCGGCTAGGAAGGTATGGTTCTAAATAGCACTCTTCTTCGAACCGGTAGACCAGATGAGATGGTCGAATCGTCTTCAACCATTCAAAGGCGGCACGAGTCAGAGGTTGCATTTTCGAATCTACCATATTTGTGGGCATCTGATCGTATCCAGCAGGGAAAGGAGCACAGCAGAAGTTCCATCCTCTATTCAGATTCAACATAAATCTACACTCAGTTAAAGAAGTGTATTTCCATTGCCCATGAGAATATCTGCGAAGAAAACTCCCATCAACTTGTCCCATGCCAGGATCCATTAAGGTTGGATAGTGAAGAAGTAACCATCCAAACAAATATGTGTATGGCAATTCCAAGCGAGGGAATTCTTTCTCTCCCTTCGCCTTCAGCATCAAGTCGACGTATAAACGAAGACTAGCGTTTAGCTTACAGGTCATTGCTGATAGCAAGTCCATTTTGTAGCCGAAGACTAACTTAACAGCTGCAAATAGGACGCCACGGTGAAAACGATCCACGGCACTGGATCCGGGAACCACAAACCTTCGAAGCCAGTATGTTAAGAATCCCGCCAATTGTGCTTCTTCTGATATGGGTCTATAGCCCATTCTCAAGTAACTTTCCAAATTGTCTCCTCTCTTCAAAGGAGGATACTCATGATCATCTTTTACTTCTTTATCAAAGTGACCACTCTGTTCCATTAACTTTATAACCTCTGCGTTGCTCAAAGGTTTGAAGAAGGTTGGGTAGCATTTATCATTCTCTTTGGTCTTCTTCTCTTCTATATGATTGAGAAACAGATATGGTAGCCACTTTGAAGAGTAACAAGTGTTGGCGGTAGCACTCTTGTAAAATAGAGAACAGATTTTGTAATGGCATAATAGTTCTTCGAATACTATCACTATCTCTGCATTCTCTTTTTTGAGCTTGTTCAACTCATCATTTGTCGGTACATACTCCTCATACGGAGCATCCGCCATGGGCAATACGAGATATACTTCATCTCGTGGAGTGCAAAGCCCATCTCTCCACCTGGGGTCATGAAGGTTCCCATCCTGTAATTGTATCTCTCAGCTAAGGCTAAGAACATATGAGGATTGGAAGCAAATCCGTATACAGTGGCATGCACTGCTTCATACAGGTTGATCCGCTGGAGTCTGTTTTAGAATTTTGTCAGAATCCAATTCGCAATGTAACTCCATCGCTTATAGTCTGGATTCACCAATCCAGTCAGTCTAATATCTTGTTCAGGATATTTTTCTTCAACCTTCGTAAATTTATTTGCGAATATTGGTGTCCTAACAGGCATCAGCATGGAGGAGTTCTCTGGAGGAATGCAGCCAGGTCTCAAGCCTCTCAATAGGACGCTATATCTGTCAGAAGAGCTATAAAACATATCCTTATATTTTGGCCCCTTCTTTACAAAGATTTTTCCTGCACGGGCATCCTGAAACAGAGTGATATTCCACTCCATCTTCCTTGGGTAGCTTGCATGAGCGTACCGTGACAAGGGGAGGCAGCGAGCAATGTCGGGTATGAAGAAAGATCTATCTCTCTGGTGAACTACTCTATCCTCCATTCTCGGCCTAGGCTAAGAGGCTCTCTCAAAGGCATCACCGAATAGGAACAATGGTTTCTTATGAATTATAGCATCAGCTGATTCTAGAGGCTGTCCATTCATCAGACACATTAAAGTTTTATTATCCTGAGAAATCAGTATAGCTTGACGGGAAGCCGGCAGATCGTACTGAGGATAGTGAACATGAGATAGATCTTCTTTATACTCAGATTCTGAGAGGGTTCCCACAAAATGTTCATAATCTGGGTCTTCATTGACCTCAACTGCATCAACAAACAGCTCAAGATTAGTACAAGTCAAAATCTTTGTTTTAAAACATAAAACATTAGAGTGCGCAACCTCAGATTGCGCTGACATGATTTGTGCAACATCAGATTGTGCATCCCAGAAGGATGCGCAAAGTAATAGTTTGCGCTGACATCCTGCGCAAAGAAATCGACTGCGCTGACTTTCTGTCAGCACAATTCAACAAGTTGCGCAGGAAGGCAGCCTTCATAAAAATGAAGACTGACAGATTGATGCAACCAAAACCCTAAAAAGGGTGGCGCAATATGAACTCATCTCTAAAAAGAGATGAGTTTCGAGGATCAAAGGAAGTCGAATCATCCTAAAAATGGGGTTTTCGATCGGTTTAACAACCTCTCAGAGCGGGGTGCGCGGATTCGTGTCGGGATGCTCGCCGTGCAACTCTGTCAGAAGACTCGGCCGGAGCTTTTCCCTTCGCGGCGGCGGTAGCATGGGAAGATCGTCATGGTGCTATGACAGTCGACGGAGGAGGAAGACAGTAAGGGTTGGGAGATTTTCTTCTCAAGAGCTCGAAAGATTGCAAAGTAAAGAAATAAAAACGAAGAGATGGGTATTTATAGCTTTCGAAATACGAAACGGATGCCTCGGATTGCGCCTAAAATTGTGGTCTATTCGTTTTGCGCAGACAACTCATCATCTTGCGCAAAGTGGTTCAACATTCAAAAATTCAAAGTATTTCGAAATTTTGAATACAATCAACTTTCGAAAACTTTGAAGGGGGTCTTGTAGGTCCTAAAAAATCAAGTTGCATCAATCAATAAAGTCAAGATCTCAAGATATCTATTATTTTGATAAGTTGCGCAGACAGCAGATTGCGCAGACATCACATTGCGCAGGTTGGTTTGCGCACGTTCTCAATTACGCAGGCTGACGTGGCAAAAGTCATGATTACCTGAATCAAATCAAATCTTTCTGACAGCTGACAGCACGAATAACGAGGAGACTGTTCGTTTATGGCGCCGCACAGTACTCGAGGGCGGCTGACAGGTGGCAGCGCAATCCGTGATTGCGCAAACCATTCATGCGCAATCCGTGATTGCACAAACCATTCATGCGCAGTCTGAGTCTACACAAACCATTAATGCGCAGTCTGAGTCTGCACAAACCAAAGTCTGCGCAGTTCACTTTGCGCATTCTACCAACATAAATGACAAATTACATGTGGCATTCATGCCATCAATTGCTCATTATGTGGCAATTGTCTATGCACGATCATGCGCATTTCAATCAAATGATGCCATGTGTCCCAGATAGTTGGCCCACGATCCAATAACTGCCTGCGCAGTCCAATGCTGCGCAAACCAGTTGCTGTGCAAATTATCTTGCGCAGTCCAGAATAACTGAAAGTTAGTTATTTCCAGAACTCTATAAATAGAGTTTCAAGTCTTCATTTCAAGAGGATCAAGATCAGACAAATAGTTCAGAAATCAGAGAGTTCAGGAGTTCTTGTCGAAGTGCTGCTGCATTCTTCCGAGGCTTTTGCCTTCAACTTCCGAAGCTTTTGCCTTCAGTTTCCAGGGTTGTTTTCAACTTCAGAGGCTTCGTCTTCAAAAGTTCACATCGTCCAAGGGATAAAGCGATCGTCATTCAGATCGGATTTCTATAGTTGTACTTTCCCAGAATTCTTGTAATCTTCTTTACAAAGTTTGTTGAAATAAAGATCAACTTTTGTTTTTGCAAACACTGTTCAGATGAAAGGTTACAACCCCGATCCTTGTTTGGTTTAAGGGTTGTAACTTGGCTATCTGAATAGTTCCATAGTTATCTTATCATATACCATCCTGCTTACTATGCCTGGCCCTCACAATAAAGATCAGTGGTCCAGTTCTGTTCAGACGAAGGGTTGCAACCTCGGTCCTTGTTCGGTTTAAGGGTTGTAACCTGGCTCCCGGAGCAGTTCTGTGTCCTCTCTTCGTTTATTGTCTTGTTACCTTACCAATAGTATTTGAGACAGGTTTCTATTCAGGTGAAGGGTTACAACCCCGGTCCTTATTTGGTTTAAGGGTTGTGACCTAGCTACTTGAATGGTTTTCTCGTACTCAGTTTACTATTGTTACCTCTATTATTATCAGTTCGTTATTTATTATTTATCTTTAATATTCTATTGTGATATACTGGTTTTAGTTCCTAAGTGAAACCTCCTTTGTGGCACTTGCTCTTTCTGGGGTCTGACCCAGCTGGTTTTGTATGGCCAGATATCGGAGCAGCTCCAGAGGATCTACCTACCTTCCAACCAGATGGTGACCACCAGGCGTAACCCTGGCAACGAATGGGTTTCTTTTTGTCCTTCCACTTTATTGTAAAATTATTCTTTTGAGGCGTTTAGCCGACGAGCAAGTGTTAGCTCGTGTATACTTTATTTACTGTCTGCCTACGGGCTTGTAACATGATTGGCAACCTAAGGTTGATCATGTATGACTAAACTCTTGCTAGTCCTCATATTTTGTAACGACTAGCTTCATGATCAGCTGAATATGTAATGTTTGGGACGCCTTAGTACTGTATATTTGGTGATCTTACATCTTGTAACTTTTACTTGCTTGCTTGAGATTGAGACATTTAGGCTTGTTTTTTACCATAAAAGATTGATGGATTGTAGTTAAACCCTCATATATCTAGACAGCCGTGACCGTATAATGAGGTGGATTCCATTTCATTATACGTAGCTGGCTAAGTCTGTCCCCGCTCTCCAGTGTTCTGGTTCTGGGGCGTGACACTTTGCCCAAAGGTTCAACCCCTTCATAGAACTCAAGTAGGAGAAGAAGATTATAACTTGAAATCACCCACCTACCTGTAGCGATCTCCATGTACAAAGTTGACGAATTCTTGCACAAAACTTTTCTTCCTGCTATCTTGGATAACGAGTCCTAAAAGCAAATTATAGACTTTCTCTAAGCTTTTATGTGGACAAGCACCCTGAATCTCCCACCTTGTGCTCTTTCTATTGCCCCCCCCCCCAACACACACACACACACACACACACACACACACACACACATATATATATATATATATATATATATATATATAATATGAGAAACCCTAGTTTAGGTCATAGGAATTTCTAAAATAGAAAACCCTAAAATAAGAGATCATATGTTAGGTAATAGTAAATCCTATAATTGTCCAACATTAATTGTGGACTTCCAAATCAAATCAAATTAAATATTTAATGCATATTCTAAATCGCATCAAATCAAATATTTGAACAGAATTGGACCTCACAAATATGTTGTCGCGACCCGCTCCCGAATAATCGGATACGAGTCGGACACGCCCAGCCTTCGTCGATAGACACGACGAAGTAAGCTGTACAATACTAAGAAAAACTCCAAGTCACAATATAATGTAAACAGCACAGCTTTTATAACGTTTCCAAAAATGATCACAAATATCCATCAAGTCTTTTTAGTACAAAATCAGCCGGAGACAAATCCGGTCAAATAAAGATACAATAATGAATATCCAAAATACAATCTCCAAAAAATAAAATAAAATAAAAGCTGCAATATCCAATGCAATCACATGCTCCATGTGGCCTCAAGCTCACCTGCAACGTATCCTGTCAGGAAAAGAGCAAAGTACAACCCTGACAAGAGCAATATACAATATAATTTGTGAAACAGAATACAAGGTGAAATCAGAATACCAGAAATGTAAATAAAACTACGGTACCAGAAATAAAATATAAAATTGCAGGCAATGGACGACAATCAATATGCTAGACAATGAACACGGCTATCAATGTACAAGGCAATGAACACGATAATCAATATGCAAGTGTGACAATTTGAAATATTAAACTAATGTGTGACCGGCTTAGGAGCACAATCAATCAATGAGTCAATGAGTCAATCAATTTTACAAGGTACGACTTCATCGTACATGAAGTATACGATTAGGCTATCCACAATACCTATGTTGGGTGTGGTCACACAAAAGCTAATATTTCCCCCAATTCCCGCAATAACAATGACTCACAAGCAATGAACAATGTACAAGGCAATCGTGTGTATCTCGTGTCCAATATGAGAACATGGTACATGAAGGTAAGACAGAAATACAGAGTACAAGTCAAGTCAGTGTACTTGCCTCGCCTTGGAAGCACGTGAGTAATACTGCATAGTTGTAAATCACCTGTTATATTTTGGTACAAGTTGTTAGGGTTTTGAAATAATGATCATTAGCTAACTATATCACTAACTTAGATAATAGAACATTCTAGCTAATAATATTTGGAAAATATCAATATAAATACTATATGTTTTAGAGATATTTAGAAACATTTTATTAGTAAATAATATTAGTTAGATAAAATCCTTTTTGAAATAATTTGCACAGTAATAATAATTAAAATACGAGTTTGTTTTAGTAAAATCTTTATGGCAACAATATTTAGGACAATAAATTATATACTAGGATTTAACTAATAACTAAATTGTTGCTAACAATATTTAAGAGAACATATATGAAATAAATGTTTAGAAATATAAAAACATCTTACTAGCATAAAAATAATTATTTATTTAAAATCTTATTAGAAGTATTATTAATGATGATTAATGATTTAACTAAAATGGTTTGTTACTAATTTTATTTATAATAATGGAAGTGCTAGAGTAATCAATAGAAAAATACCATATAAATTGAACTAGTCTACTCCACACTGACTAAAAAGATAATTCATTAAATGGGCCTGCTACAACCCAGCACATGACTCAGCCCAACCTAATCTCACTGTCAGCCCAACCCATATGTTAATACTTCTGCTGCTTTTTCTAATATTTCTCTATTTTTCAATTCAACCCATGGATTTAATGAATCCCACATTAACTCCTCACAATTTGAAGAGGCAACTGGTCAATTTCGATTTTCAAAGAGGCAATTGGTCCTTTGAATTTTCAAAGGTCAAGACACCCCTTCCAATATTCAACAGCCACATGGGTGGCCTCTCAGTCTCCGAGGAGACACCATACAACTCTCTTCCGAATTTGAAAGACTCAGCCTGTCTTCTCCAATTCTCGAAGAGCCAACCCGACATTTATGGCAGGTCATAATGAGAAATGAGGCTCTTCTCTCCACACTTTATATTTCTTTCCAGCCACACAACCGAACAACCTATTCTCCATTCTCTGTCTTCCCTTTACAAACTCAGCTAACAGAATTAAACCCACTAAAATCCCCATTCTTTTATTCCTCACATCCAGCCTCTTCTTCACTTTATTACTAAAGTCCCATCCGCAAGCCAAGGCTCAAATACCTACTCCCTATATCACTTAACCCATCAATCTCTCTCTTCTCACCACTCAGCTTACAAATAGTTACCAAAAAAAATAACAAGAATGAGGGAAGCAGGGGATAACGAAGGAGAAGAGGAGCAGAAATCGAAGAGGATCTCACCGCCCAGCTTCGGTCGGTTGTCGCCGACGACACAACCGAGGTGGCGTGCCCCAGATCGTAGCGACGAGGCTCGGCTTCGACGGAGGGGATCCGGCAGAGGGTGGCTCTCCGGCGCTGTGGCGGCTTGAGCCTGGCGAGATCCGGTGGTTAGGCTCACAGCGGCTTCGAGGTGCAGCCGTTCACTCTTCGAAGGGTGGCGCGGCTTCGAGGTGCAGCGGCGGTCGCAGCGTTCGGGTCGAAGAAACAATACCAGATCTGGTCGATCTAGGTCGCCAAGTCCCGATGCTCACCATAGGATGGTCGGCAACGAGTCCGAGCTCGGCGAGGCGGCGCTCCTGCTAGCTGCGTCGAGACTCGGCTATCTCGATCGGCATCGGTGGCTTCGTCGGTTAGTGATGGCGATTGGCAAGATCTGGTCGGGGTGAGCCTCCGGTGGCTAGGCTCCGGCAGCGGCTCGATCCTCAAGTCGACGATGCGATCTCCGGTGAACTCGTCGCGACGATGCACGGCGGTCCCGTGGCCGAGGAGAGAGAGCAGTAGAGAGAGGGAGGTGTCAGTGTGATGGGATAGTGGTGTGTCAGAATTGTGTATTGGAAACTGTGCTGTGAACAATTTATAATAAAAAATATTATGGGTGTTCCCCAAGCAAGGGACAGTGGCAGTCTGGTAATTAGGGGTAGATCTGGAGGCAAGGAACAGTATTTAGTAACAGATTTTCTAACCAACTAACTAATTCAGTTATTTCCACCAATTAAATGATTAGTAACAACTAACTAAAATTAGTTAACTACCAGCTAAAAAAATTTAATAACTAATTTAACAGATAATTAGTTAATTTATAGCTAATTAGAAATATTTTTAAAAAATAAATAACTGCTTTAACCTTTTCACGACCCGATCCCAAATTGTTGGGTCGAATCGGATCATGCCCAGCCTGCACCGTTGTGAGACGGCGGCAGTAAGCTGTATCCACTTGCAAGTAATCTCAACAACACAATATATTTGTCACAACTTCTAAAATTACGAATATTAAAACTTGTCCAACAAAAAGATTCATCTGATACATTTGATAAAATAAAACTGTCTATTAATCCAAACATCAAAACTAAAAAGGAAATGTCATCAGCTAGAAAGTTGGCTCATCAGCCCCGAGATCAACATCGTCCGATTGGGATTCTGGCAGCACAGCTGGGTAAAGCTCAGGATCATAATAGCTATTAATCAATAGCTCAGCTTCATCAATAGAATCTATTGGGGGTGGGGAATCCAGTCAGGAAAGGAGCAAAGTACAATTATAAAAATCTAACAATTCAACTAATAATTAGAAATTTACAATTTTAAACAGTTTGAAATACTTGAACAATATTTTCCATAATTGAGAACAATGTGATTTGAGTATGTAATGCTTATGACCGGCTTGGGTTGTACAATAGTATCCTAGTGATACGATACGGCTTATCCTCGTGTGAAAAGGAGTAAGCTCGCACAATTATGCAATATGAAGGTATTAGTCATAGAACACTACACTACTCCCCCAAACCTACAATCAATACTCTAGGAGAGAGTTCCGTGTAGCAATGTGGTTTAATCTTGCAATATTATAATTAATAATTAAATTGAAAAATAAACATAATCGTACTTGCCTTAGTTTATAACTGGATTTGAAATCGGTACAGGGGAAGAAGTCAGACTCGTCCTCGAAATCCTACAGTTGAAAATCCCTTCTTAGAAACATATTTGAACCATATCTAGGTGTTCTAGTTATAATCTCTAAAATTTGATCCTAGTCAAGTTTTATGTTATTCTATCATAACACGCGTATCGATGCGATTTACTATTAATAGTTTACGAAGTAAAAGTCAATTTAATATTTTATTGGAAACAATGGTAGTTACAAGTTATTTGGCAAAACTTGGTATTTTCATAATATATATAAAACTAGCCTTTCTTTTTAATGAGAAATCATGAATTTGTTAAATTACAAACTTGTAATTTTACTATCTATTTAATATGAGAAAATCTTACAAATTTTCTATAATTCAAAATAATATTGTTTTAATATTCTACACGTCTACGACAAAACCAATAAAACCAGAAAAGAAAGTTAAAAAGCTATGCTACACAAATACAGGGTCACAGAAATAAAGATAAAAACTGGGCTTATGCCCTTACAAATTATTACATCAATTAATTAAATAAAATACTGGTGAACTCTGAATGCCGGGAAGCGGTCCATTCAGCAGGCCGAGGCCCTGCACTCAAAAATGCTATTGGCCAGTAATACATTCTAAAATAATTATTTAATTTAAAGATATAAAAAATACGGTAAGTCTCAGACTTGGTCCAAAATATCATGTTGCATTCTAGCTTATGCCTCAACGTCCGAAAATTCTGGTTTTCGTTTGCATTTCGCTAGGGTCTACAGACCGATACGGTCATTGCCTGAAAATGATACAAAAACCATATTTTAAAACCAACAATTCAAGTTGTAATTCGTTTTGCAAAGGCCGGGATTTGAAAATAATTTTATTCAAACTTTAATATATTTTCCAAAAATTTGGACAACACCTCCTCTATAATTGGGACAACCCAATCCTGAAAAAATGCCCATCAACACCAATACATATCCCAAACCAGAGATTATAAACCATAAAATATAACCAAAAACTACAGAACGTTTTCGAAATAAAATTCGAAAAACCCGAAATAAAATTCAGAAAACCGAAAACCACAGAACCAATCACAGAACCATATACGAGATAATCTGGAAAATCCGAACTTAACTCGGAAATTCTGAGAAACCACAGAAATCACAAAGCTAAGTCAAATCTACAGAATCATTCCGAAAGGGAGTTCAGAAAGTTCGAATCCACGAATCGATCCGATTCCCATAGCGGGATCGGGGACCATGTCATCATAGACACAACAAGAGGGACACGGGGACATGAATTTTTACCTCAATTGCTCGGGTAGGGCTTTCAGATGAATAAAATAGATAGAAATATCCATGGACAGTGGGAACGGAATGCGGATAGCAGCAGATCGAGTTCGAACAGCGCTGGAGTCGCGTACGGAGGTGCTGGACAGCGGATCGGGATACGGGACAGCAGATCGGGGCCGCTCGAGAACTGTGCCGAAGGCTGGCGCTGGGACAGCGCACTGGAAGAGGGGTCGACGTCGCTGGAGGCAGCCAAATAGGCGGCTAGGCGGTCGGCCGAGGAAGGCCGCGCAGGGGGTCCGACGGCGGGAGGCGCCGTACGGAAGGTCGCCAGGCTCGGGCGGAGCCGGCGAAGTCGAAAGGCGGGCGAAGGTCACGGATTTGGGGGTTAGGGTGTGGAGGAGGGATGGTGAGAATGATAGAGAGGAAGAGAGGGTGTGGGTTTAAATAGGGAAGGATGATGGGGGTTACCTGAAGTGGAGAGTCTCCGACGGTTTCGAAAGCCGAGGAGCCTCGGAAACGGCCGAAAAGAGGAAGGGGAAGGGTCGACGTTCGGAAAGGAGGGGGTCACGACATAAACTCACGAGAGAGAGATAGAGAGTTAACTACAGGAGTTAAGAAGGGAAAAGAAAAAAAGAAAAAAAAAATTTATTAAATCACTAAAAATATTTTTAAAGCTTCTTTAAGTTTCCGAAAGCCGAGATCGGCTCGAAAAGGAAAATTAATTTTCAAAATCGGGTTCGGAATGCAGCAAACAAAATCCAATAATTTATTATTATTTTTTCCTAAATTAATAATTTAATAGTAATGAATTACCAACAATAAAATAATTAATAAGTGAAATGTAAATTACGGGTTTTACAACCTTCCCTCCTTAGAAAATTTCGTCCTCGAAATTAAAGGATAGGGTTAGGAGTTACCTCAGGTCTCAAATAGATACGGATACTGCTCCCGTATTTCGTCTTCTCGCTCCCAGGTAGACTTGCCTGGAGAATTGTCTCGCCACATAACTCTGACTATGGGCGTCACAAAGTTCTTGGTTTTCTTCTCACCTCTGTTTAAAATTGCCACTGGCTTCTCTGGTACTGTGAGGCTGGGTCCAATCTCCAGCTCTGAATGGTCCAAGATGTGGCTCAGATCCGGGATGTAGCGTCTGAGCTATGAAACGTGGAAGTCGTTGTGCACGCCTTCAAGATTAGCTGGTAGAGCTAATCGGTACGCTACTTCTCCAACTCGGCTCAAAACTTCGAATGGGCCGATGTACCTGGGGCTCAGCTTTCCTGCTCTGCCAAATCTGATAGTTCCTCGGGTAGGAGAAATCTTGACAAAAACACTATCTCCTGCTTCGAACTCCAGTGGTCGACGACTGCTATCAGCCTAATGCTTCTGTCTGTCCTGAACAGTCCTGAGCTTGTCTCTAATCACCTTTACCTTCTCTGTTGCTTCGATCACCATCTCAGGTCCAAGCAATACTCTTTCTTCTACGTCGTCCCAAGCAAGTAGAGTGCGGCAACGACGTCCATAAAGTACCTCGAATGGAGTCATACCAATGCTAGCTTGGTAGCGGTTGTTGTAGGAGAACTCTACTAAGTACAAGTGGTCTTTCTAATACCCTCCAAATTCTAAGACGCAAGATCTCAGCATGTCCTCTAGCGTCTGGATTGTTCTCTCGGATTATCCGTCAGTCTGGGGATGGTAGGTGGTGCTGAGCTTCAATTGTGTTTCCAAACTGTCGTGCAAGCTCTTCCAAAAATGAGAGGTAAATCTGGTATCTCTGTCAGATACAATACTTACTGGAACTCCATGAATCCGGTAGATATGCTGCATGTACAGTGCTGTCAACTTCTTGGTGGATAGACCAACCTTGAAGGGAATAAAGTGAGCTGACTTCGTCAGTCGGTCCACAATAACCCAAATGGCGTCCTTTCCTCTTTGGGATCGAGGCAATCCTGACACAAAGTCCATCTTTATGTGCTCCCATTTCCACTCCGGGATGTCTAGTGGCTGCAACAGTCCTGCTGGTCTCTGCCTGCTAGCTTTTACTTATTGACAAATTAAGCATCTAGCCACATACCTGGATACGTCCTTCTTACCACCACACTACAGTACGCATATCTCGATACATTTTATTAGCTCCTGGATGTATGGAATACTGCGACTGGTGCGCTTCTTGCATCAGCTCATTCCTCAGTTCGCCAGTTGGTACGCAAAGCCTCGTACCATGCCTCAGTGTTCCATCGTTGGCGATTGAGAATCCTTCAAGTATTTCTGCCAGCACTTGATCTCTGAGTTTGCGAAGCGTCTCGCCTTAAAATTGTATCTCCTTGACTTTGTCCATCAGACTTGAACGCACTTGCAACTGCATCATTGATAATTCAACTCCTGGTACAATTGCTTTTCTTTCCAGTTTCTTCATTTCCTCTTCAGGCAGTACAATCTCCAGCCCAAGCTTCTCTATGTCTTCCAGCAAATGTCGCTCTTTGGTAAAAAATATTGCCATCGGGTATCGACTAAGTGCATCTGCAATAACATTAGCCTTACCCGGATGGTACTGCAGGTCGATGTCGAAATCTTTCATCAGCTCCAGCCATCGCCTCTGTCGCATGTTCAGCTCCTTCTGAGTGAAAACATATTTAAGACTTTTGTGGTCTGTAAATATTTCCACTCTCTCTCCATATAGATAATGCTTTCACAGCTTCAGTGCAAAAATAACTGCTGCAAGCTCCAAATCATGCGTGGGATAGTTCTTCTCATGAGTCCGTAATTGCCTAGATGCGTAAGCAATTACTTTCCCATGTTGTTGAAGAACACAACCCAATCCTTTACCAGAAGCATCACTGTAAATTGAGAAACCGTCGGTACCTGCGGGTAGCGCAAGTATCGGTACCGTTGTAAGTCTCTTCTTCAGTTCCTCAAATGCTGACTGGCAAGCTTCAGTCCATACAAATTCTTCATTCTTCCTTGTGAGCTTCGTCATCGGCTCAGTAATCCTGGCGAAGTCCTTCACAAATTTTTGGTAGTAGCCAGCTAAGCCCAAGAAACTTTTATTTCAGCAACTGAACTTGGTGTACTCCATTTCTCAATAACAGCTATCTTCTTTGGATCCACCGAAATTCCTTCTCCTGTGACAACATGGCCTAGAAAATTCACCTTATCTAAGAAGAATTCACATTTAGATAGCTTACCATAGAGTTTCTTCCTCCTTAAGGTTCCCAGAACTTTCCTCAGGTGCTCTTCATGCTCTTCTTCGGTCTTCGAGTAGATCAGGATGTCATCGATAAAGACAACAACAAACTGATCCAGATATTCATGGAAGACCTTGTTCATAAGGTTCATGAATACTGCAGGGGCATTCGTCAATCCAACGGCATGACCAAAAATTCATACTGACCATATTTGGTGTTGAACGCTGTCTTTAGGATATCCTCCTTCCTGACCTTGATTTGATGGTAGCCAGATCGAAGGTCTATCTTCGAGAACACCTTAGCTCCACTTAGTTGATCAAACAGGTCATCGATCCGGGGCATAGGGTACTTTTTCTTGATGGTGATGTTGTTCAGCGCCCGGTAGTCAATGCACATCCGTACAGTCCCGTCCTTCTTGGACACGAACAAGACAGGTGCTCCCCAGGATGAGGCTCCATCTTTGATAAATCCAAGGGCCTTCAGCTCATTGATTTGATCCTTCATTTCCTTGGCCTCCTTAGGGTTGACTCTGTAGCATCCTCGAGAAATAGGGGCAGAGCCGGGAACTAGGTCAATGGTGAATTCCACATCTCGATCCGGGGGTAATCCTGGAAGACTATCAGGGAAGACGTCCATGAATTCTGCTATGATAGGGTGAGGAGGTCCAGGTTCTTCGGTGATAGAGGAGTAAGTAATACCCTCCATATCTTTCGGAGCTCGAGAGATTTCAAACTCCGGCTCTCTAGGTGGGCTGAAGACTACACATCCTCTGTGACAATCTATCAACGCATGCTGCTTACTTAACTAGTCCATTCCTAGGACTACATCATAGTTAGGTAAGGGCATCACAAGTAAGGGTGCTAAGAATTTGTGTCCTGAGATAGTTATAGGGCAGTTACAGGTCTCTGTGATGGGTATGGGTCCACCACCAGTCGTAACTCTACATATCTTCTTGCTAAATTCCGTAACTAGATGGTGTACAGAGATGAATTTTGTTGCTATAAAACTGTGTGAAGCACCCGAATCAAATAATATTAAAGCGGGATACGAATGCACAAAAATGGAACATATGATGACATCAGCGGTAGGTTTCTACTCTGGCTCTTGCTCATCTGCTACTAGGGCAAAAGCTCGCTCAGTCTTCTGTTGGTGTTGTCCAAACTGTTGTTGCTGAGTGGGTGGAGGATCCTTATGCGGTATTGTTCCAGTCCGGTTGAATGTCGTAGGGCAGTCCTTCACTTGGTGGGTGGCAGACCCACAAACTAGGCAGTGTCCTAGCCTCTTCCTGCAGATGTTCGCCTGATGTCCTGGCCTCTTGCAGAAATTATAGACAAGAATCTGCTTCTGAGGCGCTCTGTCATTGGTCCTCGCCTGATGTTGCTGCTGGTGGTGGTGAGAAGGCCTGTTGTTATTGTTGTGGTTGGGCCTCTTCTGGTTACTCTGGAAGTTGCTAGTTCCAGAATACTCCCTCTTTGAGCGAGCAGGCTGACTCTTCTCTATATCCTAAGCTCGTACTAAGATCCTCTCATACGTCTTAGCGTCGTCTGCGATCACAAGGGTACGAATTTCTTCCCTCAGTCCATACCTGAATCTTTTAGCACGATCGGCGGGGGTCAGCAACCAAGTTCTTGGCAAAGCGACTAAGTTGACCAAACTCTGCCGCATATTCA
>JANAVB010001800.1:33905858-34065907 GCA_029216955.1 Iris pallida
GTGTGTGGTGAGTGAGAGCAAGAAAGAATTAAGATTAGAGAAGAGATTATAGGGGTGAGAAGGAGGAGAAATTAGAGATTAGAGAGGAGTTAGAGAGGGAAAAAGGAAGGGGAACCACGACAGCAGGGGGTTTGGGGCGGCTGTTGTCACGCCCCAGAACCAGAATACTGAGGAACGGGGGCGTGTATAGCCACTACGTATAACGGAATGGCAATGGCAACCCCCACTATACGGTCACGGCTGTCTAGCTATGTGAGGTACACTACAAACCATCAGTCCTCTTAGGGTCAAAATCAAGCTATTGTCTCAATCTCAACAAGTAATGATAGTTACAAGATATCAGATCACCAAATATACAATTGTAAGGCGTTCCAAACATTACATATCCAGATGATCATGAAGCTAGTCGTACAAAATGTAAGGACTAGCAAGAGTTAAGTCATACATGATCAACCACGAGTTGTCAATCATGATTATAGCCCGTAGGCAGACAGAAGGTAAATTTACATCGAGCTAACAAGTGCTCGTCGGCTAAACGCCTCAAAAGAATATATACAATTATAGTGGGAGAACAAAAGAAACCCACTCATTGCCCTGGTTACGCCTGGTGGTCACCATCGGGCTGGAAAGCAGGTAATTCTTTGCTGCTGCTCCGGTATCGGCCATACAAAACCAGCTGGGTCAGACCCCAGAAAGAGCAAGTGCCACAAAGGAGGCTTCACTTAGGAACTAAAACCAGCAATTAGCACAACAATATAATTATAAAATAAGAAACAGTAATTTAAGAAGAAAAAAAGCATGACAGGATGATATACGATGAGATAACCATGGGACTATTCAGATAACCAGGTTACAACCCGTAAACCAAACAAGGACCGGGGTTGTAACCCTTCGTCTGAACAGAACTTGGCTTCTCCCACCATTTATCGGCAAGATAAATATAAGAAATATGGTCATGTAACAATCTTGTACAAGATCACGACGAGACTAGACTAATCGAACTCCATCAACATTCACGGCCAAGCAATAAGTTCGGCTTGATACTTTAACTAATTAGGGTTATCACAGGCCTAGTTACTAGCAAGATGTAATGAGAATTCCAAGTCCGATTACTTGTTTGTTACTACCTGAGTGATCCCAGCAAGAAAAGGAAAAGATAGCAGGATATAGCAGACACACTGTAGTAAGATACATGTGTCCTAAGGTACCACACTCGCGGCGGGCTGGGTGCGCTCATCTCGACGGATAGCAACAAATCCCAAGTATATATATATATAAGGCCGGGACCAAAGGGGCAACAGGTAACTGGAAATTCTTCATGAACTATTTGATCAATCTAGTCCATTAATCCTAACCATATTTAGTATGAATCCCTGACCGTGGGAAACCAGGAATTCATGTCCTAGACATGTTGCAAGACACAACCGGACTAAGTATTTACAAGCACAATCCATGCAAACACCATGGTGTCCAGGCCAATGAATTAATTTGTCAAGAGTGCGCCACGACGGGCCACTATCATGCATTGTCAGGGCACTTGTCAAGAGTGCACCACCACGGTCACTTTCGTGTCATGTGTAGCAGGTCAAGTTATCAGGTCAAGTTATCAAGTCAGGAGTGCACCACAGCGGGCCACTATCAAGCATGTCAGTTCTTGGTCACACCATGCCAGTACAATTATTATTTCAATCATGTCAATCAAATCGGGATTATCAAGTTCAGGACAAATGCATAAGGATATAAAATGGCGTAAAATATATAATAATAATATAATAATATAATAATAATAAACAATAACAGGGCAAGGCATGAGAAGTCCATGTGAACTCAGGAAGGGGGACTTATGCGGCTCTGGGCGGGTCGGCAGCGGCTCAAGAGACTGAGCCTTATGCGGCTGAGACAGCACATCCCATGCGGCTCAAGGAGATGGGTCATATGCGGCTGGGAAGACTAGTCCCATACGGCTGGGGACGAGTCTGCCTTATGCGGCTGGGAACGAGTAGTCCCATGCGGCTGGGACAGAACTCCTTATGTGGCTGGGTCCAAGCAGGGTCATGCGGCTGAAAGGAGAAACTCATGCGGCTCTGAGGATAGGGTATCCTATGCGCTCAATGTGGAAGCCTAGTCATGTGTTTTTTAAATATGAAGGACTACATGCGGCTGAAGGAATGCTCGCCGCATGAACTTGTCATGCGGTCGGGCTGCCTATCGGCTGAATCACCATGCGGCCAGAACTGCCGAAGAAGTTCATGCGGCTCAGTAGGTCAAGAAGTCTTATGCGCTGGGAATTCTATACGGCCAAATAAACTCGCCGCATAGGTTACGGCTGAGTCCATGCGGCTCAAAACTGTTCTTCTTCTCCAATTTTGAGAAGAAGAGCTAAGCACCATGGCTTCCAAGCAACATAAAACCTTCATCCAGAGCCCAAATCCGAACTTCCTTAGGTCAAAATGGGTTAGAACGAGCTACTCTACAACATGGAACCATCAAAACTCGGAAATAACAAGATTAAGTAGATCAAAACTCAAAAATCTGAAAATAATGTAAATATAGATCTATAAGAATCTAGCCATGGAAAGTGAAAATGCCAAGTTCTAAAGTAAGTTAGAATGCTGTAAGGAAGAGAATGAAGCAATAAAATTGGAGTTCCTCCATGAAGCAAGTTGCACTTGCCTAGACCTTCCTGGAGGTGAGGAAGTTAATGGAGGAAGAAGAAAGTAATGAGGAGAGAGAAGGAAGAAAGGGTTAATAAATGGGGATGGTGGTGGTAGGTAGGGGTTCATGCTAGCCCAAACCAAGCCAAACCAATCCAAGCCCAACCCGAACCAAGCCAGGCCAAACCGAGCCAACCCAATCCTCCTCCAAATAAAACCAACTCCACTAATCAGAATTAATCCATGAACGATAAATGACAATTAAACCACAATGCTAAATAGAAAATAAACCACAACTAACTAATCAAAGAAAAGAGAAATACGGGTCAGAATACGAATCGTATAAAATATGTATCACAAATTTTGGGGCACTACAGTTTTCCCCCCAAAACAGCAGCCCAAACAGCAGCTATAGCAGCAGCAAGCAACATGCATTAGTAGCAGCAGCAGTAACAAGCATTTGCAGCAGCAATATTAGCAGCAAAAGCAGCATATGCACCCCCTTTTAGTCCCTTAAACCCCCCACAAAGCCCCTATGTACCCATATATATATACATATATATACCCCAATATATACCTACATATATACTCCTATATATAACCAAATGAACCCCCCTAAATGGCCTTATAATTGGGTAGCTAGAGAAAGTTTTGTGGGTGAATTAGAATCTAGTTAGAGGGTGAGTGAAATGGTGATTTTGAGTTCCGAGTGTCGAAACGCGTCCAAATTTGAGATGGGACTTAGATATGTAAATTAGATTTTGTAGGTAGGCTCCTAAGTTAAAATTGGGGTTTCGTGTGATTGGAGGAGGTATCTCATGATACCATTGAGTATCTTCGATACTCAAGATAATGGGTAAATTAGTCAACATGAGTCGTAAGATGGATTGGATGTCCCTTTACCTAGAAAACTTGGTAGGTAATGTTAGTGTAGGTTAGTATCCTACAACCCTAGAAGACGGGAGTGGAACTCCTAGGGAAAAGCTACTTGGCCTGGTATTAGGGTAGAAAGGGTAAACGGATAAGTAGAGATAATATCTATTTATCAACATTGGGTTTAATCTTAAGATATAGCTAAAATTAGGATTTTATGGTTGGTAATGGTTAGAATAGTGGACTTGGACTAGTTTTGACCTTGGTTGACCACGGTTGACTATTTTGACCAAAAGTCAACTGAAGTCAACCGTAGCCTAAAATTGACTAGAACTTGACCAAACTTGACCGTTGACCCAAAGTCAACTGTTTCAACGTTAGTCAAGTTTGACCTAAACTTGACCTACAGTTGACCTAGGTGACCAGTTGACCAAAGTCAACTGTAAGTCAATCGTTGACTTAAATCAACCTTATTTGACTTTGTTTGACTTGCAATGACCTAGTTTGACCTGTTAGGCCTAGTATGACTTAGATTGACCCTGTACAATCTAGTTTGACCTTATTTGACCTAGATTGACTTAGTTTGACGTGTCTTGACCTACTTTGACTCAGTATGACTTAATTTTACTTCCAAACCATTATATTGATACAGTATTCCATCTATAGGTCCTCGAGGCACTGTTCTTGGACTCAGTCGACTTATCCATCACATTATAGCGAGAACATTCTCTGATAATTTTCCAATTTACGATAATTGTTATAATTCATGTAATTAGTGTAGATATTGTAACGCCCCAGTCCCAAAATACGTAGGACTAGGACATAACCATGCCAGCTGTATACATACGAAGTATATGGACCCTCGTATATATACATAAGCTGTAAAATACAGTAACCAAGGTACTAAATCTCATCCACAAAGATTAATATGATATAAAAGTAACTTTGAATTTGTCATGTATACAGTCGTTGGGCGGAGACAAAGTCCACTACCAACTAATTTTAATAAGAACGAAATATACAAGGAAAGGAATTTAGTAGAGCAAGGAGATGACGATCCAAGAGCAACATCTCGATGAACAAAGCGCAAGTCATGGCCTTAGCTAGAGCACTTGCAAAAATCATAAGAGCACACACCTGACGAGATAACCAGGTCCTCAGAGGGACGTAACAAGATACACAAAGAACATGCCATAATAAACTGAATATATAATATGTCACAAACCGAAATAAGTGACAAGACGACAATAAGGTAATCTAACCGTACTACAGTGTTTATGCAGTTAAGAACAAACCTCCAACGTATGGGCACTCTGGCTCAGTAGCAGTAATCTCAGGTATGGCCCATCAGGATACCAGGGACCTCAAGCATAACATTCATCGAATGTCAGAGGCCAGCAGTAAATCAGTATCAAGATCCAGGACCGTATCTCCTGCGGAAATAACCGGCAATAGGGAAGTGCATACTTGGCCCATACGTCAAAGAACTGTTCTTCCCATCCAATGCCTAACAGAGTCACATCCATGTCTCATATACCTCTACTAACTGCTAAGTCTCCTAAAATGCCTCTATTAGCAGTTAGCCCTATCGCATGTGCATGGGGGATCAGCCCACACACAAGAACCTCTACATGTACTCGTCTCACACATCCTCGTGGTACAACTGTGTCAAGGTATATGCGATACACTACAACGGTAGTCCCTTAACTCTAGGTCCACATACAATCAAAGGATAAATAACAAAGTACATCTAATATCACTGAGCAGGCAGTAATCAAGAACTAGAAATAAATGAACAGTGATATGTAATAAAAATGCAGACTAAATATAAACAGTATAATGGCAAGATATCTTGCCTGTTGTTACGCCTGGTGTGCGATAATCTGACAAGTCCAGCTTGGTCCACTAGCCATAGTCATGGTGCAGAGGTCCAAAGTCGCGAGGGAATAGGAAATATGATCAGTCGAAATCAAGATATTTGAGGGAATTTGTGTAAAGATTACTTATATTATTTCTTAGAAGGGTTACGTATAATACTTGAAAACCATGTTTATTAGTAAAAATAATTTTTGACAAATATTTGAAAATGCAAAAAAATTAATTTAGGCTAAAACTATAAGTTTACCAAAATAGGATTTCTAGGAAGATAACACGTAATTTATTGGTAAGATAATTATTGAAATACTCGAAATCATCTATAATTTCGAAAACCCTTTTTACTAGTTAAAATAATTTTTGGAAAATGTTTGAAGGCAAAATGGTTTGGACTAGTATCAAAATATGCAATTATTAATAATAATATTGACAAAAATATATTTCTAAAATTTCTAAAAATAATACAATTATTGATACTGCAATTATACTACTAGTATTTTAAATAATATTAATAATAATACCTATACCATATATAAACAAAATATTATTTCTAATAATATTAAAACTGAAACTAATAAATCTAATAATAATAATAATAATAATAATAATAATAATAAAAATAATAATAAAAATAAAATGATAATAATAGTACTAATAAAGATGATAAATAATAATAATAACAAGTAATAATAAGAATGATAATAATGATTGTACTGATGATAAATAATAATAATAATAAATATCTACTCTTTACAGAGCTTCCCCTCCCAATCGATTCAGAGTGAGAGAGAGAGAAAGGGTTTCTCACCCGAGGGAGCGACTCCGGCGGTTTCGGCGCCGGTGGCCGGCGAATCCGGTGGTCGAAGGAGTACGGGGAGCCGGAGGGCGGATGCTGACGCCGACGGTCTAGCGGGAAGGAGCGCGACTGGAGTTCGTGGCGGGCGCGACGTCGGATGGGCGACGGTGAACGTTCTGCGGTTCTCGAGGAAGGAGAGGGCGGCCGTGGGGGATGCGGTCGCCGGGGCTGGGCGCGCCTGGAGACGGCAAGCTCTTGCCACGCGCGTCAGCCGGTGTGGTCGCCGGCGGGTTTGTTGGCCGATGGGGGCGCCGGAGGTGGCTCGGCGGCGCGGGAAGGATGCGGAGGAGGATCTCGATGGTGGCGGCGCTCGGCCAGGAGCGAGGCGCTGCGAAACCACCGATCTGGAGGCGGCGGACACAGGCGTGCCTGTACGGGACGGTGGCCGTGAGGGCACCGCGGCCGGAGTTTGTGCAAACCGCTCGTGGCGGCGTCTTCAGGTCGGCCGACGGCTACGGGAGGGCGGCGCTCAGTTAGGGTTCGTTTCCCTTCTCTTCTTTGGTCGGGGAATTTGGACGGTGGTGATAATGTCGTGGGGTTTCTTCGGGTGTTGGCCATGTTCGTCGACGGGTGGAAGAGGGGATGATATCGAAGATGGGAGTGGCGATGGCCTTGGCGGTGGTGAAGTTGGTTGCGGAAGTGTTGTCGGGGATGCTGGGTTTGGGGAGACGGGGATGGTGATGGCAGAACCGTCGTGTCCTGCGAGACACGGACGGGGTATCTGGGATTGTCGGATACGGAACAAAATTATTGTATTTGTATGAAAAAAATAGTGGAGGAGAGGAGGCACAGACACGATGCACTTGGTTGTGGATGGGAAAATGCTGGAGGAGTACCTCTCCTTTTATAGGAGGTGGGAATACCCAGTTAGATAAATATTAGGATTAATTTAAAACCCAATTTAAAACAATAATCAAATCCAAACTCAAATAAATTCCAATTTAAAACTAGACAATCTAACTCAATTTAAGTATAAATTCTATCTTTTAACTATTTAAAATAAATCCATGAAATTAAATCGAGATTTAAAATGGCCACAATAATTTTCAAATATATTTTCCAAAAATACCAATAATAATAATTTCAAAAATAATAATATTTTTAAATATCTTTTGAATCATAAAATATTAATATAATAATTTCAAAAATGAAATTATATTTATGAATAAAATTCATGTACCTCATGTTAAGAATATTTGCATAAAATAGTAATTCTAAATTGCCACTATTAAATAAGTTAGCCCTTTATAATTAAATAAAAATAATAATAATATTTGGCCATCCCGATACGATACTTTTCACAATTTTAAAAATATATAAATACAAATAAATATTAAAATAAATGTTTTCCAAAATATGTACGCTCGCACATATTCTTACTCGTCGAGCATTCACGAATAACGTAATTTGTGCGTACTGTACAATATGACTACGCGGCGTACAAAAATTAAAATAGTACCAAAAATATATAGTAGAAATTTAGGGGTTTTACATCCTACCCAACTTAAAAGAATTTTGTCCTCGAAATTTAGAAAAAATTAGGGTAGGTAAGGCGAAGGGGATGGAAGCAGTATAATCGATAAGAATTTGATTCATATTGAACAAAAAGGCAATCAATTGTTTGACGAGAATGAAACGACATTTTAATGGCAATATGTTATTTTGATCGTCTAAAAAAAAATTTCGATGGTTTTTGAATTCGATCATGACAATCAATCAATGGCTAAGCTCGATCAATCTTAACATTAACCAAAAAAAGCAACCTCATAAGTAGGTAATAAACTCCTTAATCCTCGATATCGTCAATATTCATATAATCTCCCTTATCATAATTCGTTCTTTCCAAAATTTACTTTCCTTCCACGTTCCTTAAAAAAAAATTTATCAAACAAATATGATTATAATTGTATTTTAACTTCCTCTATCTCGTTATAAAATAGTTCTCAAATTTGAATCCCATAAATCTCCATTATACTAGCTCACTTATATATATCTTCCCAAGTTATAATTTCTTATTAAAATTCTACACCTTCAACCAATTTGGCCCAAGTAGAAATTGAAAATCTCTTTACTACAAATTTATTGGTCAATGTACGATGCATCTATAAGTATCAAGAATCCGTCTTCAATGATAAATCTCGAAAACTAACAGTATGCCTTCATAACTCAATCATCTATTATCATAATTGAAATTTTCTATAATATTCATTAGTCTCTCTCGAAAATTTGAATTCAACAATCTCCTCTTTTGATGAAAACTCATCTTAACTTCATATTCCTAATCATCTTAGAACTTAATCAAAATATAAAGGTTTCTTTCTCCAACAATTGGTTACCCTTGAAAAATAATATCATCATAACGTCAACATTGTCTTTATCAAAAAATTTGCATCTCTAAATTTTATAGGTAAATTTGGTTCTTAAACCACCAACACTTTAGAAAATTCTTCACTCGATATTTAGTTACCTCGAAGCAAATTTTGTAAATTTGAGAAGTCTATTTACCCCTTGATTGTTTTATCAACACAATATAACCTTTCTCACTTCATCTATATGGTTTTATCGCACATTTATTTATGTCCAATCTATTCCTTGTAATCTCGTAGTTATCTTATCCAACTATATTATTTATCCATGCTGTGGGATTCTCCACTCTAGCTTCTACTAACTCAAGATTGTCATGATCAAATTTCATATTCGCACAAGGAAATCATACAAGGGACATGGTTATATAACCACGGAGGTAACATAGTGAATATGAGCGAAGTAATTTAATTGGGAGAGAGAAGGGTAAGAGTTGCAATATTGAAGAGCGAAAAGATATTGGGTCTAAGTGAATCGAGATAAGACATGAAAATAAAGAACAAAGTCTAAGCAATCAAAATAAATCACAAAGTTAAGCATTTAAGGAATTACGTTATATATTGGGTCGAAAGATTGAGTCATGGTTGAGCTCAATTATATAGTCAAAAGTATATCGGTATCATAGTATAGGTTATAGTTGAGTCTTTACGACCCGAAAGTCGTACCATAAAAATGGAGTACAAAGGGACGTATTTTAGTGGGACATGATACACCTACATGAAGATGAGCTCGTCTAGGTCTTGCATGTGACATTTGTTGGAAGAAAATGTCTAGTGTTGTGCTCCAAATATCAAAGTCACGATGGGGAACGCCAAGTGATCAAAAATAGAAAGTGGGTTTTCATAAGGTACTAATTAATGCACAAAAATAAAAGGTTTAAGGCACGAAGTAAAGATAATTTATGAAAGCTCGTAGATCAAGTTAAGATAAGTTAGAGGCACAGTTTCTAGAGAGAAAATAGTCTCATAGATAAGGGTATGGTCAAGGGGATGGTTCTAATCACTTCTAAGTTCCAAACAATTAGATGGTCATAAATAAAGATCTAGATTTGGGGGAAGGTCGAGTAAGTCAAAGATATGTTCATCGGTTTGGTCGATGACTAACTATACTTGTGTATATGAAATATCATAATCATAGGTGGCATGGCAATCTAATGTGGAATACTTCTATCTCACTAGGGTGACCTTACTTGCTTCTTGGTCCTCTACCAATATATGATCTAATCTAAAATTTCAAGTTCCATGAAAGTTTCTCAATAAAATTTCCAAAATATTCCACCAGATTTCTTAATCAACTTAGGCTATCAAGTTTAATCCAATTTAAACTTCTAATCAATCTCAAAATAACCCTTGTATATCGCAACATGAATAATAACCCCCTTTTTTTTCCAAATCTTAAACTCAACATTTAATAAGTTTATCCGTCGAAGTTCATACTACAAAATGGAACGTTTAAATAACTCCCGAATTTTAATTCTATATCCTTCAAATGTGTATATCTAGCTTCCAATAAGTCACAAAAAGTAATCCTTCCTTCTTCTCTTTCTCTTTTTTTCCTCCAAAATTTAAATATCCATAATCAAGGCTTTTAAACTCGAAATCTAAATAACTTTATAAATCATAGATCATATGAGCAAATTTTAAATATTTTTTCCTTCAAGTCGATTTCATATCTTCCAAAAATATTTCAAACAAAATTTTTACCATTATCTCTTCAAGCTCAAAATTAAATACTTAGAATTCGTAAATCGTAGAATCAATTTAAAACCTCAAGCTCTCTAATAAACCGTAAATCATAACCCTCCACATTCTCTAGTCGTTTTCAAAATCACAACTTATAAAATTTAAACACTTTAGTAAATTCGAGATAAACTTTAACATATTCAATCCAACTTGAACTTAATCGTAAATCATGTGTCACAATTTAAAGATGTTTTCCAAATCGGTTTTATATCCCAATAAATCATAAACTATTTCACAATTTCCAAAAATCATAAATCATAAAAAAAATTCTCGATCTAGCTATTCTCTTGTATATACCACCATGTAATAGCAAAATAATATTCCAACTATCCTGTGGAGGCGGTAATATGCTACTACCCAACTTGAAATTAACTAATCCTAAAATCATATTTCTAGGAAAATAATGCCTTTATAGCTCAAATAAAATCTTCATGTATATTAATTGCCAATGTAATCCATCTAGCCATGTGTTTAACCTATGGCATATACTAGTGTAGTCATCTTACTAAACACGAAACTAAGACTTTACGGTAGAAGGAGTCAAGCAAGATGCAAATCAAGGAGGTCGAACGAGAGTTCGGAATTTGAAGTCAAGAAGGAAAGTCAAGTAGATGGATGAGATTCTAAACTATAATCCTATATTGCAGGTCCGTTTGGTTCAATCATGTAACCGAAATGGCAAACTAGACCTGCATGGGCCACCACAAAAACATGTAACGCCCCAGTCCTAAAATACGTAGGACTAGGACATAACCATGCCAGCTGTATACATACGAAGTATATGGACCCTCGTATATATATATAAACTGTAAAATACAGTAACCAAGGTACTAAATCTCATCCACAAAGATTAATATGATATAAAAGTAACTTTGAATTTGTCATGTATACAGTCGTTGGGCGGAGACAAAGTCCACTACCAACTAATTTTAATAAGAACAAAATATACAAGGAAAGAAATTTAGTAGAGCAAGGAGATGACGATCCAAGAGCAACATCTCGATGAACAGAGCGCAAGTCATGGCCTTAGCTAGAGCACCTGCAGAAATCATAATAGCACACACCTGGCGAGATAACCAGGTCCTCAGAGGGACGTAACAAGATACACAAAGAACATGCCATAATAAACTGAATATATAATATGTCACAAACCGAAATAAGTGACAAGTCGACAATAAGGTAATCTAACCGTACTACAGTGTTTATGCAGTTAAGAACAAACCTCCAACGTATGGACACTCTGGCTCAGTAGTAGTAATCTCAGGTATTGCCCATCAGGATACCAGGGACCTCAAAGCATAACATTCATCGAATGTCAGATGCTAGCAGTAAATCAGTATCAGGATCCAGGACCGTATCTCCCACGGAGATAACCGGCAATAGGGAAGTGCATACTTGGCCCATACGTCAAGGAAGTGTTCTTCCCACCCAATGCCTAACAGAGTCACATCCATGTCTCATATACCTCTACTAACTGCTAAGTCTCCTAAAATGCCTCTATTAGCAGTTAGCCCTATCGCATGCGCATGGGAGGTCAGCCCACACACAAGAACCTCTACATGTACTCGTCTCACACATCCTCGTGGTACAACTGTATCAAGGTATATGCGATACACTACAACGGTAGTCCCTTAACTCTAGGTCCATATGCAATCAAAGGATAAATAACAAAGTACATCTAATATCACTGAGCAGGCAGTAATCAAGAACTAGAAATAAATGAACAGTGATATGTAATAAAAATGCAGACTAAATATAAACAGTATAATAGCAAGGTATCTTGCCTGTTGTTACGCCTGGTGTGCGATAATCTGACAAGTCTAGCTTGGTCCACTAGCCATAGTCATGGTGCAGAGGTCCAAAGTCGCGAGGGAATAGGAATATGATCAGTCGAAATCAAGATATTTGAGGGAATTTGTGTAAAGATTACTTATATTATTTCTTAGAAGGGTTACGTATAATACTTGAAAACCATGTTTATTAGTAAAAATAATTTTTGACAAATATTTGAAAATACGGAAAAATTAATTTAGGCTAAAACTATAAGTTTACCAAAATAGGATTTCTAGGAAGATAACACGTAATTTATTAGTAAGATAATTATTGAAATACTCGAAATCATCTATAATTTCGAAAACCCTTTTTACTAGTTAAAATAATTTTTGGAAAATGTTTGAAGGCAAAATGGTTTTGGACTAGTATCAAAATATGCAATTATTAATAATAATATTGACAAAAATATATTTCTAAAATTTCTAAAAATAATACAATTATTGATACTGCAATTATACTACTAGTATTTTAAATAATATTAATAATAATACCTATACCATATATAAACAAAATATTATTTCTAATAATATTAAAACTAAAACTAATAATTCTAATAATAATAATAATAATAATAATAATAAAATGATAATAATAGTACTAATAAAGATGATAAATAATAATAATAACAAGTAATAATAAGAATGATAATAATGATTGTACTGATGATAAATAATAATAATAATAATAATATTAATATCTACTCTTTATAGAGCTTCCCCTCCCAATCGATTCAGAGTGAGAGAGAGAGAGAGAAAGGGTTTCTCACCCGAGGGAGCGACTCCGGCGGTTTCGGCGCCGGTGGCCGGCGAATCCGGTGGTCGGAAGGAGTACGGGGAGCCGGAGGGCGGATGCTGACGCTGGCGGTCCAGCGGGAAGGAGCGACGACTGGGGTTTCTTGGCGGGGCGCGGCGTCGGATAGGCGGCGGTGGACGGTTCTGCGGTTCTCGAGGAAGGAGAGGGCGGCCGTAGGGGATGCGGTCGCTGGGACTGGGCACGCGCCTGGAGGCGACGAGCTCTTGCCACGCGCGTCAGCCGGTGTGGTCGCCGGCGGGTTTTGTTGGCCGATGGGGGCACCGGAGGTGGCTCGACGGTGCGGGAAGGATGCGGAGGAGGATCTCGATGGTGGCGGCGCTCGGCCAGGAGCGAGGCGCTGCGGAACCACCGATCTGGAGGCGGCGGACACAGGCGCGCCTATGCGGGACGGTGGCCGTGAGGGCACCGCGGCCGAAGTTTGTGCAACCGCTCGTGGCGGCGTCTTCAGGTCGGCCGACGGCTACGGGAGGGCGGCGCTCAGGTTAGGGTTCGTTTCCTTTCTCTTCTTTGTCGGGGAATTTGGACGGTGGTGATAATGTCGTGGGGTTTCTTCGAGTGTTGGCCATGTTCGTCGACAGGTGGAAGAGGGGATGATATCGAAGATGGGAGTGGCGATGGCCTTGGCGGTGGTGAAGTTGGTTGCGGAAGTGTTGTCGGGATGCTGGGTTTGGGGAGACGGGGATGGTGATGGCAGAACCGTCGTGTCCTGCGAGACACGGACGGGTATCCGGGATTGTCGGATACGGAACAAAATTATTGTATTTGTATGAAAAAAATAGTGGAGGAGAGGAGGCACAGACACGATGCACTTGGTTGTGGATGGGAAAATGCTGGAGGAGTACCTCCTTTTATAGGAGGTGGGAATACCCAGTTAGATAAATATTAGGATTAATTTAAAACCCAATTTAGAACAATAATCAAATCCAAACTCAAATTAAATTCCAATTTAAAACTAGACAATCTAACTCAATTTAAGTATAAATTCTATCTTTAACTATTTAAAATAAATCCATGAAATTAAATCGAGATTTAAAATGGCCACAATAATTTTCAAATATATTTTCCAAAAATACCAATAATAATAATTTCAAAAATAATATTTTTAAATATCTTTTTCAATCATAAATATTATATAATATTTTGAAAATGAAATTATATTTAAAAAAAATTCATGTACCTCATGTTAAGAATACTTGCATAAAATAGTAATTCTAAATTGCCACTATTAAATAAGTTAGCCTTTTATAATTAAATAAAATAATATTTGGCCATCCCGATACGATACTTTTCACAATTTTAAAAATATATAAATACAAATAAATATTAAAATAAATATTTTCCAAAAATATGTACGCTCGTACATATTCGTACTCGTCGAGCATTCATGAATAAACGTAATTTGCGCGTACTGTACAATACGACTATGCGGCGTACAAAATTAAAATAGTACCAAAATATATAGTAGAAATTTAGGGGTTTTACAGATATGCTTGTTCTTGACACATTGGTCACACGGATTGGTATTCATGGATCCCGTCATGAGATGTTATTCCTCGTTATCTTGGTATATCTTGTGCAAGCTCCCTTGTAGTTCTTGTGCAGTATATGGACACCGATTCTCGAGGAGACTTGCTCCCTTCTCGCAGAATCCCGTGTCGTAACGTGTCTTGCTTGGATCCACTCTACCAGTCGGACGGGGTAGTATTAGTGTAGATATGTGGTCAAGCCTATTGTGCGCCTATTGTGTATAGATTGATTGTGAGTGTTGATCATACACCCCACATATGGTTAGCCAGGCCTGTTACTATTGTGCAATGTCCCAAGCCGGTCACATATTGTAGCTAGTACTCACACGTCTAGATAGATGATTTTTGATTCTTGTACATGCCATGATCAGTTTTACTTGCCTTGTTCTAGCTCTAGATTTACAGCTTATCTTGCCATGATACTCACATGTACATTCCATGATTTCTTGTATATACTCTATATTTACAGTCTTATAGCTTTTGTCATATCTTGTGAACTGTTGTTAGTTGATTGTACTCGTTCCATCCTGACTGGATATGTTGACAAAATATTACAGATGCTGATAAGGAGGATTACTGTACCTACTATGGTCCGGATGACGTAGTGGGCTTAGACTTGGAGACCTTGGCTCAGCAGGGCTTAGCTCCGCCTGACGAGACTTTACCTATTGTTTAGTTAGAGTTATTTTGGACTGGACCTTGTCTCCAGCTTGCTACTTATGTTATTATATATATTTTGGGATTGTATAACCATATTACTTTGTGACTTTCTTCTCTCTGTTGAGCTGAATATTGCACTTGTGATTATATCTATCTGATTTTTCGTGCCATGATTCTTCCTTCTAGATTGTGATTGAGTTTATCGATATTTCATATTATATTCCTCCGTGCGAGATGACAGGTTATTATATACTGTTTGTTAGCTAGCAGACCAACAGCGTTCTACGCCGTTTTTACGGAGTAGGCTGGGTTGTTTTGCACTTGTTCCCTTACCTAGGGTACGGGTCGTGACAAATGTGGTTTAATCTTACAATATTACAATTAATAATTAAATTGAAAAATAAACATAACCGTACTTGCCTTAGTTTATAACTGGATTTGAAATCAGTACCGGGAAAGAAGTCAGACTCGTCCCCGAAATCCTACAGTTGAGAATCCCTTCTTAGAAACATATTTGAACCATATCTAGGTGTTCTAGTTATAATCTCTAAAATTTGATCCTAGTCAAGTTTTATGTTATTCTATCATAACACGCGTATCGATGCGATTTACTATTATAATTTACGAAGTAAAAGTTAATTTAATATTTTATTGAAACAATGGTAGTTACAGGTTATTTGGCAAAACTTGGTATTTTCATAAATATATAAAATTAGTCTTTCTTTTTAATGAGAAATCATGAATTTGTTAAATTACAAACTTGTAATTTTACTATCTATTTAATGTGAGAAAATCTTATAAATTTTCTATAATTCAAAAAATATCTTTTAATATTTTACACGTCTACGACAAAACCAATAAAACCAGAAAAGAAAGTTAAAAAGCTATGCTACACAAATACAGGGTCACAAAAATAAAGATAAAAACTGGGCTTATGCCCTTACAAATTATTATATCAATTAATTAAATAAAATACTGGTGAACTATGAACGCCGGAAAGCGGTCCATTCAGCAGGCCGAGGTCCTGCACTCAAAAATGCTATTGGCCATAATACGTTCTAAAATTATTATTTAATTTAAAGATATAAAAATACGGTAAGTCTCAGACTTGGTCCAAAATATCATGTTGCATTCTAGCTTATGCCTCAACGTTCGAAAATTCTAATTTCGTTGCATTTCGCTAGGGTCTACAGACCGATACGGTCATTGCCCGAAAATGATACAAAACCATATTTTAAAACCAACAATTCAAGTTGTAATTCGTTTTGCAAAGGCCGGGATTTGGAAATAATTTTATTCAAACGTTAATATATTTTCCGAAAATTTGGACAGCACCTCCTCTATAATTGGGACAACCCAATCCTGGAAAAATGCCAACACTAATACATATCTCAAACCAGAGATTATAAACCATAAAATAAACCAAAAACTACAGAACGTTTCCGAAATAAAATTCAGAAAACCCGAAATGAAATTCGGAAAACCGAAAACCACAAAACCAATCACAGAACCATATACGAGAGAATCTGGAAAATCCGAACTTAACTCAGAAATTCCGAGAAACCACAGAAATCACAAAGCAAAGTCAAATCTACAGAATCATTCCGAAAAGGAGTTCGGAAAATCCGAATCCACGAATCGATCCGATTTCCATAGCGGGATCGGGGACCATGTCATCATAGACACAACAAGAGGGACACGGGGACATGAATTTTTACCTCAATTGCTCGGCTAGAGCTCTCAGATGAATAAAATAGATAGAAATATCCACGGACAGTGGGAACGGAACGCGAATAGCAGCGGATCGAGTCCGAATAGCGCTGGAGTCGCGCACGGAGGTGCTGGACAGCGAATCGGGATACGGGACAACAGATCGGGGTCGCTCGGGAATTGTGTCGAAGGCTGGCGCTGGGACAGCGCACTGGAAGAGGGGTCGGCGGCGCTGGAGGCAGCCGAACGGACAGCTAGACGGTCGGTCGAGGAAGGCCGCGCAGGGGGTCCGACGGCGGGAGGGGCCGCACGGAAGGTCGCCGGGCTCGGGCGGAGTCGGGAGGCGGGCACTGAATCGGGCGGAGATCGCCAGATTTGGGGGTTAGGGTGTAGAGGAGGGATGGTGAGAATGATGGAGAGGAAGAGAGGGTGTGGGTTTAAATAGGGGAGGAGGATGGGGGTTACCTGAAGTGAAGAGTCTCCGACGATTTCGGAAGCCGAGGAGCCTCGGAAACGACCGGGAAGAGGAAGGGGAAGGGTCGACGTTCGGAAAGGAGGGGGTCACGACATAAACTCACGAGAGAGAGAGAGAGGAGAGAGATAACTACAGGAGTTAAGAAGGGAAAAGAAAAGAAGAAAAAAAATGTTTTATTAAATCACTAAAAATATTTTTAAAGCTTCTTTAAGTTTTCGAAAGCCGAGATCGCTCGAAAATGAAAATTAATTTTCGAAATCGGGTTCGGGATGCGTCAAACAAAATCCAATAATTTCTTTCCTAAATTAATAATTTAATAATAATGAATTACCAACAATAAAATAATTAATAAGTAAAATCGTAAATTACGGGTTTCACAGTGTTCTCCAAGCAAGGGACAGTGGCAGTCTGGTAATTAGGGGTAGATCTGGGGGCAAGGAACAGTATTTAGTAACAGATTTTCTAACCAACTAACTAATTCAGCTATTTCCACCAAGTAAACGATTAGTAACAACTAACTAAAATTAGTTAACTACTAGCTAAAAAAATTCAATAACTAATTTAACAGATAATTAGTTAATTTGTAGCTAATTAGAAATATTTTTAAAAATAAATAACTGCTTTAACCTTTTCTCTTTAGTCTATTAAAAAAAAGCTTTAGCTAATATCAGCAGGCTTTTGGAAATAATAATCAATAAATATAATTAACTATTAACTAAAAATATTTTATAGATAATATTAAAGGTTTATAAGCTGATTTATTAATTGTCAAGCTTATTCATTTAACAGGAATGGAAAAAATCTAATCATGAATTAAATAACAAAAATATACCTTTGTTTTAAGAATTTAAGTTTTATTGTCACGACCCGCACCCACCATGAGGGTACGAGTACGTAATAGCGCCCAGTCTACGCCGCAGTGTCGGCGGTAGAACGCTGTTCTAGGTCATGAACTATAACTATATAACATGAAATATACTCTCCAAAAGGAGGCCAACACAGAGGTACAACTCAATCACAATCTAGGGTAGAATGTAACACGATGGAAATAGATAAGAAATCCTCAACTGAGGTACAGCAGAATGAAATAATAAAGTCTCAACATCTATAAGATATACAACTCTGAAAATAAAGACAACAGTTTAAACATGAAAAGAGAGGACAGTCTAAGCTATCTACACTATACAAGGTATCATCCTGAGCAGCTGCCTGAACCTCCCCAGGGGTCCAGGTCGCGAGTGTCAACTAGGCAAGCTCTAAGGGTGCAGGGTTCCTCATCATCCTCTGTAAAATTTTCAACAGGTCCAGTCAGGACGGGAGCGAGCACAAAACATCTCACATAGTTCATATCATGTTAGGAAATATAAAGCATGCAATAGAGTAAGGTACATGAAACGCTGAAAGAAAGAACTATATGAAAAACAGTAGAGATTTGATAACAGGAAATATCTAAATATGATAAGTAAGAACTGTAAGCCTACTATGATTTAGAGTACAATATGGTTATGTAAACGGTCTAGAAAAATGCAATGGTAACTCCATTGTACGTGGGTGTACAATAGACTATACAATAGTTATACAAACTTGTACAATAGGATTTGAGTACATAACCAATTCTACTCCCCCCCCCAATTAATACACAAGGATCCACTCTAGTTACGTTATCTTGCACAATAGTGTACAATGTTATACAATGGATGTACAATATTATACAATAGATGTATAATGTTATACAATAGTTGTACAATGTTATACAATAGTGTACAATGGTCTATCCCTGGGACTCATGTGATACTGAGAGTACAATATGCACAAGGAGTATACAAGGATATAGGTATTCAATAAATATAATATGGAAGTGAAACGCACATCACAATATGTATCTAGTGAATACAAGGAGATAACATCTCAAAAGAAGATCCGTATAGTACCAATCCGTGATAATGATCGTGTCAGCATCAAGTACAGTAATCTAGAGCAAGAATATAATCCAGACAAGTATGAAACGGTCAGAGAATGTACTCGCCTGGTATCTGAATGTCTGAAGTAAATGTACTGTCCGAGATGAGGCACATGACTCCTAGTTAGAGCAACACAAGTCACAACAAGTCCAGAATAGTAATAAGATGCACTACGATGCATACTACATGAATCTAGGTCAATCTAGACCAAAGTCAACTCTTGGTCAACTCTGGTCAACCCTAGAAGTCAAACTAGGTCAACCAAGTCAAACCTAAGTCAAACTAGTCAAACTAGTCTAACAAGGCTATTCTAAGTCTAACTAGACTACACCAGTCTAATCTAGGCTCCACACTGACACACAGACACAACCATAGGCCATAGGCTAAGAGACTAGGCCATGGGCCAATAGACAACACCATATACAATATCTATATCTAAACAATACATATATATCCATACCACACAATCTAATATAGAATACACATATATCCATTTAAATAATATAACTAGAATATACCCTATAGGCTAATGTGTATACCATACAACATTATATATTAATACACTATATAGCATAGGTATAGAGAGGGGACACATAAACATGTGTCCAAGTGTATGTGTGTATCATGGAAATTGGGTGTGTGTCAAATACAAGAGTGTGTGTCAAATAGTGAGAGTGAGAGTGACATATATATACTAGTGTATGTGTGTGTGTCATGAGAGAGTGTGAGATATAGAGTGTTCAAGTGTGTGTGTGTAGAGGAGACATGTGAGTGAGTGTCATAAGTGAAGTGAGGGTGTGTGTGAGAGTTAGGCTAGAGTGTGTGATATAGAAAGTGTGTGTGTGTGAAGAGGGTGATAAATTAGAGGGTGTGTGAGTGATTGTAAAATCAGTGATATATAGAGTGTTTAAATAGTGAGATAATAAGTGTGAAAACAGTGAGCAAATAGTGTAGATAAACTCAGATTTTACATATGAGATCCCCCTCTAATCAGTCCATAGAAACTCAGGAATAAAACCAAATCTAACTCAGATTTAAACAGTCCCAAACTTCAATTTTAATACAACCCAAAGTCTAAGTTTAAAGAGATACCAATCTCAGTGAAAGAGGGGAAAACAGTGAGGAAAAATGTGCACAGTTCCAGGTTTCAAACCCAATCAAATTCGAAATCCAAACATCCAATTCGAACCCATAGTCCAATACAATCACAATGACAGTTAACCTATCAAATTGATTTCCAACCCATAAGCAACTACACAAATCAAATGCCTATCCATTCTTCCTCAGTTAAATAGAAAAAGAGAATCAAACAATTAAGAAATCAGTTTAACAGGAAAAAAAATGAAAACAGTTCACAAGGAATTCAGTTTTTAGTCTTCTAGTATTAGCCTATTGCATCAACATGAAAAACTTCATTTGAGCCCAATTATCGAACACCCCACACTATCCCACAATACATATACATAAATACATATGTTGGTGAATCAATTTGCCATTCAACATTACAAAAAAATAGGAAAGGAATGAATCGAAACAGGAAAGAAATGTATTCAGCCATGTATCAGTGAAAACAGTGAAGAACAGAGAATTTGGATTTTCGAATGCAATTAATCACTAAAATTGTGAAACAAAGGTTGGTAATAGATGACATACAAGTGAGGGTGCATGAGGGTGTCCTCGTGTCCAGGAATTGGACACGAATCGTGTCCAGAATACACGTGTTCACAGACACGAAACAGTGCACGAATATCATCGTGCACGCGTGCACGTGTATCCCACACGCGACACACACGACGACACGGCACGTGCTCGTGTCCAAGGGTTCACCTAGGATAGACCTAGGTCTGACACATACTGCACCGTGTCCACGAGTCCCACAGACACGATACGATACGCGTATCAGTGGTGTCTGTGTCACTCGCACAGCAGCCCGCGTGCGACAGCGCACGATCCGTGCGAGCTTAAAAGCTCGGTGCACAATCCACGAGACACTCCCAAATTTTGGGAGTGTGGTCGCAGACAATGCCCCATGGTTCACCCCAAAAATTAGGAACACGTGTCCTGTGTCCAGAGAACTGGACCCCGAGATGCAGGGCACGTCCAATGTGCTCGTGCAGCGTGTCCACGTGCAAAAATAGGACACAAAAGGACACAAAACACTAGGACACCTTCACAAAAGTTAATGTACACATCAAGATCTACAAATCCATGTAATTACATTTCAAAATATAAAAAATTATTCCTATGTAGCATTTCTACAAACACCTAGTGTATCACTATGATACGTGTCCGATACGGACACGAACAGACGCAAAACTTTGCAAAACCTATACCAACAGAGGGAGGACACCTAGGGCTTCCTAAACATGCAAAAATCAAAATTTAGTGGAGAGAATAGGGATTTACCTATAGGTTTGAAATGGCTCAAAAAGCCCCAAAGTGAGTTGTTCCTCAAGCTACCCCAAACTCTTCCAAATTGTCCCTTCCCTGAAATTTCTCACCATAGTCATCAAAAACACAGAGATTAGAATCTATTGCAAGAAATTAGGAAGAAAAAGGAGTTGAAATGGAGGAGTTATGGATTGGGAAAGAATGGACAAACCTCTTTCTTCAAAACTTGGAGAAATTCCTAATGGAGGCTAGCCCTAATTTCTAGGAGGGGATTAAATAGGGGAAAGGATCAATGTGGCTGCCATGGGATGATTAGGGTTAGGTTTGGTTCATGGTGTGGGCCTGTGGGCTATTAACCCTTAAGTCACAAGTCATGACTTGTGAAATCACAAGCCATTCCTTAAACAATTCAAATCCTATTTCCACCAAATTAATTCTATGGTTTAATTATCACTAACTTAAGTCAACCTAGGGTTCCATATCCTAATCACATAGTCATGACCTTGGTTAGCCACTAGGTTAGTCTCAAAAGTCAACATAAGTCAAAGTCAACTAAAACACCAAAATCAATTATACTAAAAATCTCTAAAAATCATATAAATTCTAATGATTCTAAATAATACATAATAATTCCAAATAATTCCCAAATTACAAAAATGACTAAAATACCCCTCAATCTAGAAATGATAAACAAATACTAGCAAGACACCAATAGTCACAAGTCATGAATTTAAATAGTTTAAAAATAATTAAAAATCACTGAAAATCATAATATGAAATAAATATCATTAAATAATAATTATAATTACAAAATTTCAAAATTACCCTCATTTGGAAAACTGGGTGTTATATTATACATGAAACAATATTGTTCTTTCAATATAATTTAGGAAAAATTCTTGAAATTCACGAATAAATCGGTTTAGGGAGTTACATATGTAGTGGCCCGCTCCGGGAAGGAAGCCTTCACGAAGACGATTGATGTGGATGAGTGAACAAGGACTTCACTCTCTGATTCTTTCACACCTAATAAAGAATCCATTGTTTTGAATGTATATTGAACAAAACTTTGCTATGTTGAGTCAAGATTATATGGTTACATGCTAAAGTAGACTGTCACTGTAATTGAAAGGACCATTCCATGCTTAATAAGAAGATAAAAAATGCTTACATGTCCCTAATCGTATGCTATCAATAGTAGAGTTCCTGCTTAATGATTTAGAACTGTTGCCATGCTTGCCTAAGTAGGGGTGTAAACGAGCCAGATGGACACGGACAGTCCAATGTCTGTGTTCGGTCCGAAAATAAAAATAAGTTCGGACGGACGGGCACGGGCAGTCCACTGTTCGAGTTCGGGCCGAACGAACATGGACAACCACTGTTTGTTAATTCAATCGAACGATCCGCGGACAAATTAAATATATTACCAAAAGCTATTATTTTATCAAGATAACTTGATAGTTGGTATAAAAAAAACAAGTTAAAAGAAAATACAATTGAAGGTTATTGAACATAATAAATAATGGTAAAAGGTTAACAAAAATCCAAACTGGAGAACCAAAAATGATGCAAAACCAAAATGATATGACATAATTGATACAAAACCAAAAGGAGTCTCCACTATCGGACGGTCCACAGACAAATTCGGACCGGACATGTATATGACTGTGTCCGAGTCTAATTTTTAAAAAAAATTGTCCAAGTTCTGTTCGTTAATCAATCGGACGGCCCGCGGTCGAACCATTTATCGAGCCAGACTCGTACGGACAACGGAATGCTTTATCCATTTTACAGCCCTATGCTTAAGTAAAGATGTTTGCATGTTCTTTTATCGTATGCTCAAATAATAGAGCTGTATGAAAGACACTTATGCTGTTAAAAAGAGTTGATACGGTTTGTCCGTATAGAGAAAAATAGAGAGAAATTTTGTTTCTCTGATATGAAAAGAAGAAAATAGTTGGAAATGTGTGATGATCGATAAACTGTGCATCATAGAGTTTTATCTGATAAAGTTGCATTCACGCATTGGTTTCAGACAACTTGTGCTCAAGGTAATAGTCTTTGGACGGTTCCCGGGACACTAGGAATCGATCGACCTTAGGAGAGATTGTAAGGCACCCTGAGGTAAAGAGGTCTCACGATCAGGGCGAGTGTTGTGTGCATTAGTATAAGCTGAACGAGCGAGTCACAACTTCTAATCATGGAGAATGGCCCATGGACCATCATGTAGATATGTGTCGATTAGTGAAGAGTTGAACCCTGAGCCGCATCTGCTAGCTAGTATGAGTGAATACTAGTGAAGAGCTGAACCGTGAGTCACAGTTGCTGGTATGTGCATGTATTAGTGTAGAGCTGAGCCTTGAGTCACAGCTGCTAATAAAGTTGCATGCATATGTAAAGATTATTGACAATATAACAATTCAAAGACGTACAAGAACTCATAATATATATTCAGTTTATGCTAATCTTTGTCTTGTGCATGGATGAATTGTCGACCGTAGGTAAAAATTACTGTATAAGTGATATCTGTGTTGCTTAAGTTTCTTCAATAAATTATTCCTTTGAATAATCAACCTTACATGAAAGTGTTGTTCCATTCAACGTAAAGAACTGTGTTGCCTAGAATGTTGCTAATTGTTACTAAGAAAGAGTAAAATGAAATAAAATGTTGCTTATATGTTCCTAAAGAAATGATATAATGGTTCATAAAACACGTTACACACATCAAGTAGATAGAATGATTATCATGCATGAAATTGACCATATCGTATATGCTTAGATGGAATATGAAATATGGTTTTCAAAAGAAGTAAATTGACTATGATCCTGTACTGCATTAAATGAACGTAGGTAAAAGACAACAAGATCACTAATAACATAATATTTTCTCACATGAATACTTAGTGATCGTTTAAGACGGTGTAGCCTTTGTCTTTCACTAGTGCAACAGTACTGATCCCCACCAATTTGCCCGCAAGTGCGAGATGTTTGAGTGGATAATCCGAAGCGATAGCCAGATCCTTATCCTTAGGAGCTGAAAATCAGAAGAAGATGCAAAGAGATGATTTTCTATAAAAATGGATGTAATGTATGGAACGATATCATTGTAATTCTGTATAGTTCATGATAGATGTAAGCCAAGTATGTCATGTATTAGAGAGATATTGAGAGCCTTGTAATCGATTCAAAGTTATCAATAAAAGAGATTGTTTCATATATCATTGTGTTCATTTGGTTTTCTATTTGTCCGCTACTTCAATTCTGTATCAAAGTTTCGCTGCATTTTTGTCAATTCTGTCTATTTTGTTATTGTAAAAGTCTTGGTCTTGTGCAAGCGCAACTTAGACTTGCACGACATCACGTCCAGTGACGACTTTACGGTCCTTCGGGATACCCTGTGTTATAAACCAAAAACTTAGTGGTAGTTAGTGTAAATAACTCTCTTTTTTTTAAAAGAGAGGGGTAGTCCGTGTAATTAGTTTCAAAATATTCTATGTAATACTCGTAAAATATGGAGGGTTAATGTATTTATTTATTTCTTAATTAATGATAAAATTTAATCAATGAACTAAAATAAATTAAACCAAATTAAATTAGACACTAAAACTCTTATCATAGAACCCTAATCCCTAGATCTACAAACCAATCATACGTAGTACACAAGGTTTTAGAGAGAGGGAAACCCTAATCCTACCCCTACCCCTACCCCTACCCCTTACTTTCCTTGCTTAAAATTCCCACCTCTGGATTTCTTCATGGATTCCCTATTTATTATTTCCCTTATCTAAACCCTCCTCCACTCTTCCATTCCAAAGTTCACCCCCTTTTCTTTCTCAATCCTCTCTTCTCCAATTTCTAGGGTTTTATCGGTGGAGATGGAAGCTTTTGCGGAGGTCGGAACAATGGATCTGCTGATCTCGAGGGGGTGGTCCTCTCCGCCATGGCGGAGTCCATTGTGGTAGAGACCGTCCTGGCCGCTGCAAAATCTCTCCTTGCGCTTCTCGGGGCGGTAAAAATCCCTTCTTTCCTCTAATTTTTAATGTTCTATCTGGGGCTTTGGTCCCAGTTGCTTGCTGTTGAGGTCCGAAACGGTTTGCTGATTTCTGTATAAGGTGGGATCTTTCTGGGTTTTATGGGAGAATTCAAAATAATGTCCATTTATTTGTTCTTAATGGATGAAAGATGAATTTTTTTTATGAGGGAGATTTTTATCTCATAGTTTTGATGTTTGTGGCTTAAGGACGAGATTTGTTTTCATGTTGGAAACTACAGTTGATGTGTTGGTGTAATGTGATTTCTTGCTTGTGTAGGGATGTTCGTGGCTTAAATTACTGACTACATTGCATAAATATGTTGACATGGCACTGTCTGTCGCATGCCCTAGTGTAATTTTAGAGTGTGTGTCGTGTCTGACACTGAACTAGTCGGACACGACACTGGTTTTTGTTGTGTCTGCTTCTTAGATTACTGATTCGTTATGCAGGGAGTGGATTTTTTGAATCCCGGTGGTGTTGATCTTGTCTGACTTTTTGGTCTTGCTTTGTGCTGCTATTGAGTATTCGTTAACTTAACTTTGGTCTCGAATTCCTTCTACCCTAAAAATAGGTTTTTGGTGCTTTTATGCTTTCGGAAGTCTATATTTAGTTGTAATGGTAAATGGTAATGATTGTTTCCGTTTCCTTTTCTTTGTTTCTACTTAAAATATTTGGGGTCCAACCTTTTGGAAATTTGTGTCCAGAATAATTTTCTTTTGCTTACCTAAAGCCCACGCTCTGATCTGTTTAGGTTTAAGAAGTAGAAGGTTGTATAGGATTTCTTATCCTCCAGAAAGCACGGGAACACCAAAACTCCATGCCGTGTCCATTTTGCATCGTGTAGGACACTTATCAGACATGCCATGGACATTGCAAGACACTAGGACACACCAAAATAGGTGCCGATACCGTGTTGCTATTTCCGAACCGTGTTGTACCCATGTCTGTGGAATCTAGGATATCCCCCATTTTCTTGGCATTTATCCCTCCCCCTCCCCCTCCTTTCTTGGATTATTTTTAGTGAAGCCAGCAACTCAAACCAAGAAATTACTCTTCAATATGATCCAATTATACAAAACTTAAAAGCATAAAAGTGTTGATTGAAAGTGTGGTTTCAAGCTTGTAGTGTTTTAAAGTGCATTTCTCATCGCTTTTTCACATATATGATTTTGTACACACTTCTAAGCATTTTAGGCCCTAACAGTGTAAAAGCGCATTTTACTAGTAGAAGCGGTAATGCATTTGTTACCTGTTTTTTCGTGTAATTTCTTTATCACTTCAATATGTATGTTGCCAAAGTCTTTAACACTTCTATCTCAGTTTTGGCACCTTCTGTCCACTTATAAAAAAGTGGAATCACTGTTCCTATTATCCATTGATCATATCATGTAACAGTCGTAACAATAACATATTCCACGACAGTTGTTTATTTGTAGTAGGGAAGCAGAATAAAGTTCGGGGCCTAGAAGGTTCCACACAAGGGGATGATCATAGAAGGGTTTAAAGAACTGGGTATTGGAATCGATATCAGATCCTCTCTGAGTATAATTGTTGGTAGTTTAGACAGCTAAAACATTTTCGATCTGAGTATCTTAGCATTAGGTTTTGGTAATTTATAAACATTTAAAATGTAAATTTATTAAAGTATATGAACCGTTGTTTAACGGGTTAACCATAATTTCATTAACTTTTTTGTATAGTTTTATGTTACTGTATGCAATTAGTCATATATGCAATAAGTTCAACTGGATGATGTAAATTTATAGGTTTTTTTTGCATACAAGTCCCCTCGTATTTTTAATTAAATTTCTGAAATCTCATGAATTGCTGAAAAATCCGTTAAATCATTAGAGAGCCTAGGAGAACTTGGAGAGAAAGGAGATAATATAGACAGACATGGAGGAAATGTTGGAGATAGAATATATAGAGAAAGGGAAGGAAGAGAGAGGTTGTTTGATGAGATCAAAGAAGAAAGGTCAGAGAAGTTTTAAAAGGTTTGTGAGAATGATAAATTGATAATGGAGGAGTGTTAGTTGGGAACTTGCCTTTCGAACAATTATTGAGGGCAGAATGGTCAACAAGGACATCACCGTTAATTAAGTATAACGAAATATTCCCCTTTTACCCGTGTTAATTTAAACATGAGGGCTCATAACTTGAATTTCTACTAATTTGAGGAATTTATTAGCAAGTCATGATATTTGAGGGATTTTATTAAAATGCACTCGACTTAAGGGACTTATTCAAAAAGGCCCAATTTTATAACATAATAGATGCATAATCTAGTAAAAACTTACCATGTATGGGCGGGAATTAGTGTTTTTTTAAGAAATGTATGAAAATAAAGTTACCCAACTCAGGTACGAGTTTGTTAGTTTCAATAAAATTTTGAAGTTTCTGCAAATTCAGTATTATTTAGGAAGTTTCATCTTGTTTCACCAATTTATTTGAATAAGTTTCATTCAACTTTTGTGAATTTTGTAGAGTAGCAAGTTGCAACTCAGGAGATTCAGGGTATTTAGTTGTTAAGGGCATGGATTTGTTAATTATGATATTTTAGGATAGCAATTTTTTTTGCGCGATGTGATAGCAATTTGTTGATTATATTAGTTTAGGCTAGCAACTTGCAATATGGAAAAGTTCAAGGCACTTAGTTGCAAATTAGCTTTCTGGATTTTTTTTAGTAACTACAGGTTAATTTCTGCCAATTCTGGGCCAAAAGAGACTCGAAATTGATCAAAGCTTCCCACTAGTATCCTTGTACCATAAGTATTTGCAAATGCCCACCTACTTTTATTTTTAAATTGGTTTTGTTCAAATCTGATGTGATACATCCATTACATCATTATTCACATTCAAACCTTGAATGTTAGTTAATAGCGCTGAGTAAACTGGGTCATATAAAAAACATAGAGTTGTGAATGAAGGTAGAAGTGAACGGCAGCTAGAAAATAAGTGATTAGTAATCAGTTAGACATGTAGGTGTGTTCAACTTGCATCAGGCATGGTTAATGTTAAAAGAAATAGTATGCAATCTACCAAAATAATTTACTTGGATTTTAGTTCAAGGTGTATATCGGGCGGGCGGCCTGAAACCCGTTTTGGGCCCTGCTCGGTCAAACCCAAGATGGGTTGGTTCGGCCCGGCCCGACCCACTCCTATACAGGGTTCGGGCTGGGTTTGCTTCCCAGGCCCGGCCCGTACTCCCTACCGGGTCCTGACTAGGTTTCTTCCTCAAGCCTGGCCGACCCGACCGGGTTACAGGTTCGGTAAGAACCCCATATGTAAATATATCCATCTATACATAAAAAAGTTTAGTAAAGGGGATAAGGGGATTTGAACCCAGAACTTCATGAAGGCATAAAGCTTCCTCAGCTAGCCACTAGATCCACTTTACTTTGTGTTATAAACATATATAAATCTAGTATACATAATAAACCTTTATTTAATTTTTTTTTTAAATTAATGGCCCACGGGTCGGGTCGGCCCAGACCCGTCAGGATTTAGTCCGAACCCGGCCCAGGCCGAAGCTACCGGTTCTCGGTCCGGGCTGGGTTTGAAGTTTTGAATTTAAAGCCAGGCCCCGCCTGCATTCCTAGCCGGGCTGGCCCGGGCCAATCGGGACCGGCCCAGTACACACCTTGAGATTTTAGTAGACAACTGAATATATTGCCTTACACCAGTTGTATCAGATTTGATTATTTAATTAATTTGTGGAAATGTATTTTGGTAAGGGTATAATGTTTTTTCCTTCTTGGTGCGTAGTCTGGAGGACATGGGTTTGCATCTAAGAGCCAGGCTCTGTGACCATGGGTATGGCCATGTACATCTTGCCCTTCTTCAAGTCTCGCATTAGCGGGAGCCTTGCGGCTTTGAGATGCCCTTTTCCTGTAAGATTTGAAACACATTCCATTCCGTTGAGGTTCCTCTAATTCATTGCATGTGGAAGGTAGACGTGTGCAGCTTCCCCCCATTTGTGGAGTTTGTTTCTGTGTCTTGAGCATTACAACCACACAAAGTAACATCTTCAAAAATTCTATTTAGTATTGTGATAAATAATATAGATTCTTTCTTTAATTGATCTCAGAGATCAAGTCAAGGATGTAATTCACCAAAGGTGTACTGGTATGTAATATATAACAATAATAGACATTACTTAAAAAGCCTGTTTACTTTTAGCAAATGGAAAGTAATAGGAAAACTAGGAAAATGTAGGAAAGTAGAGCTAGTTTCCATATAGTTGCGTTTTTGGTATTTGAAAAGCACTTTAAGACAATTGTAGGACCCACCACCAAATTGAAAGTACTAATCATTCTAGTTTCCTTCCAAATAGATGGAAACTCATGGAAAGTCATGAGAAACATTATTTTGTATTTATTTTTCAAAAACAAACACCCACTTTTAAACCCCAAATGTTACTTTATTTTTTATTGTTACCATGTCATTATTAGCTACAAGTTTTATGTTATGGTTTCTACCAAACAAGCAACGATTTAAGTTGAAAACATAGTTTCCTTGGGTTTCTAGAAACCAATAGAAACTAGTTTCTTAGTTTCTGAAAGTTTCCATTTGCCAATCAGGCCTAACAGAAGAGAAAGGAAGATTATAGAATATTATAATTGTAAGTTACCGATAGCTTATGAATCAGATTGCGACATATATCATTTATTGGTTTGCTTGATGTCGTGTATCGTAAGATAATTTATTACATGGGCAAGTATTGGAAAATTCATATAGCACAACATATAAGGATAAGTTGAGCAGAACAGCACATTAAGCAACAATATTGAGGAGCATTAAGCATCTAACTAAGTGACTATCATTATAAACCTGATAAGTAAAAAAGTGAAACTAAATCAACACATGATAGACATTAATTATCACGAGTTCTTCATATCCATAAGCTTATTCATTCCACGCCATAAGGTCCATACTAGAAAAAGGGCTCATGGAACATGCAAAAAAGAAAATGATAAAAAAGAAAGTCCATAAATAGACAAAGAAAATGTAAATTAAGAAAAAGAAACCGTATAGCATCGCTGTATAGTATTGAGCGTATCATATCGGTTAAAGACAACATACAAATTTTGTCCCATAACCCCATTCAATACACATACGATACGTATCGAAAGCCCTTCGTATTATACCGTACGATTACCGTATCCTACGAGGTTGACAACATAGGGTATGGTACATATTATATACCTTGCCTTTTTTCTGGCTCCAATATTTCTTTTAGCGAAGCTATCCGACAGTAATTCACCATAAATATAATATACAAGAAAGGGCGGTATTATCGGTATTGAAAATCCTTTATATCGATCATACGATATCTGTCATGTATCCTACTAGGTCAACAACATAGGGTATGGTACACAGAAAGAAGTACGTAGCAGATACCTTGCCCTTTCTGGCTCCAATATTTCTCTTAGCAAAGCTATTTAATTTGATATCACAGGTAAGTCAAGATCTGTGTAATGCACCATAGATATAATACCACATTATCTTACTGTAATAAAAGTTCTGTGGATAATGAAAATAAGAAGGAAAAACTTTCAAATTTCAGCAAAAAAGCTTAATTGGTGACGGGTTACAAAATAATAAGAATGATATCATACACAGAAGAATGATGTATTCATGTAACTTACCTTTTATTCAATAATTCTCAGACGATAACCTACCCCATTTTAGTAGAGGCTCTTATGTTATTCAACCTGCATCCCCAGGAAATATATTTGGTATTGTGAATAATATTTGATTTTTTTTTGGTTGACTTAAATCGTAACAGCTTGATGAAGATCTTTGCAATGCGCCAAGATATAATAGTGTATATTGTGGTCATAATAAACATTCAAAGTATGAGAGCAAAAAAAAAAACTTAAGCATTTTCTACCAGAAAGCTCAAATTTACTGAAATTTTAGGAGAGGCTGTAATTGTAACTCTGACTCACATCCTCTAAGATAGAAGTGGCAAGCCTTACCTATGGCACCGAACATCATTAGGAAACATATTTGGTACTTTTGGTTGATAATAGATTGTTTCTTAGATTAATTGACAAGGTTCCTCACAGATTAATCAAGATCTGAGTAATGCACAGTATGAGCCATTGTCATAATGTTATATATTATTTATGCAACCATAATAAAGAATGTGTCCCCATACCTCCCGTTAATGCAAGGGTCTGGGAGGGTCAAGATACACATGATAGCTTTCCAAAAAGAAACTTAGTAAATATTCGTTAAATAAGAAAAGGAAAAAGGAAAAAAAAATTGACATACCATTGTAAACACAAATTAACGAAACCTTCTCAAATAAGTTATAACCAGTAGAAAGAGGTATCCTTTCATATAATTGCTTTTGTGTGTGTGTGTGTGTGTGTGTGTGATAGCATTGGTTTTTTACTCTGTCTAACGGGCTGCTCTTGGCAGTAGGACGTCCTTTCTTACAGTTGGTAGGATCTCTCTTTGCCACGAGTCTCCTGCTAATAAGTATAATTGTGTGGAATTTTGATACACACAACCTTATCCCCCTTTCAGAAGAGGTTGTTGCTGTGACATGAACTTGCATCCTCCAAATGGAAATGGAGTCTTAGTGACACATCAATCAACTTCCGCAAGCCATATATTTCAGCTGTGTTTAATAATTTCTTGGTCATCCCTTTTCCACGAGGCTCCTGCTAATATAGGTAGGTAAGTGGAAGTTTGATACACACAACCTTGCCCCTATTTTGGGAGAGGGCTGTTATAGTAGTGCCAAGTCTTACCGACACATGAAGCAACCTATCTTACCTGGACTCGGGTACGGTGTCGGTACGGGTACATATCCAAGAGTCGGGCCTTTCAACTTATAATTGAAGGATACACAGACTTGGCTAAAAAGGATCCAAATTTTGGGTACGGGTATTGGGATATGACTATTAAAATAAATATATTTGAACATGGTTTCATAAAAAACATCATGTAATTAAATTTGTATGGTTTCATAAAAAACACATGTAATTAAATTTGTATGGCTTCATAAAAGACATGTAATTAAATTTGCACGGTTTCATAAAAAGACACCTCTAATTAAATTTGTATGTTTCCATAAAAAGACACATTTGTAATTAAGTTTGCATGGTTTCATATATTTAAGTTTATAATTAAATTTGTATGATTTTCATAAAAAGACACATCCTTAAATTAAATTTGCAAGGTTTCAGGTCATAAAAAGAACATGTAATTATAAACTACTAGTAAACTTTACTGAACTAGTTGAGTAAGTCCCTAAGGGACCGTCCCTTCATCTCCTCTACCACTTTACTACCAGTCTACTATTTTAAAATAAACTATCTACTTAACTACCATATTAAAATAAACTATCTACTTCACTACTAGTCTCCCGATTGTCACTATGAAGGATCTGATTGTCACATGGAGGGTCGGATATGGATCCCTTACCCATGTCCTATCGAGTCGACACGGGTACTTCTCCTTAAAGTTGAGAGTCCGGGTAACAGAGGAAGCAACATCTTTAAGAAGTATATTTCATATTTGCGACGATAATTTGTTACTACTGATTGACCTGACAGATAAATCTTTCTCCGTATAAGGCACCATAAGTATAATAAATATTATGTAACCATAATAGACAATCAGACATTCCTTAAAAGAAATGAAAGAGCAGGAAACTACATGGAATATTCTGCCAAAAAGATCATATTAGCAACAACTTACCAAATAGAAAAACGTGTGGTTCACCTAGATTTTTTTCCCCTCCATATAACTGGATCTTTATTGCTTCAATAGATTTCAGACCTATGTCCTTTGCTATTGATTTCTTACTCGTGTCATGTTATGAATAATGCTCTTGAATAAGATATCGTCCTTCTGTTCATGCTGTACAACAAATATTACTATGGATTTTGGGGTAGGAAGCCTCCACAAGGGGGGGGGGGGGGGGGGGTGCCATTAAGACAAAATCGAGCACTTGGTCATGAAGGAAGTTATGAGTCAGTAACTTACATTTACTCAATCAGGAAGGTGTAGTTAACTCTGCTTTAATGTGTTGCATGTACACAAATACAACATGACACGATCCGGACACGAGTCCCACGACGGCACAGACAGGACAACGGTTTTGGTGTTTCATGAGTATTTTGGAGCATCTATGTCGTGTTCAATGTGTTTGCCATGAGGAAGCACAGACATGGTACTGATTTTTGGAGTGTCCATGCTTCCTAGGCTCTAGGTCATGCTTTGATAAATGTTAGAAATGTTTAAATAATAACATTGTCCTTTTCCAAAAGAAATGCATGAACGTTAATAGTAAAGAGAAGATGTCTTATTTTAATTATTTGAGAATATCTGCATGGATATTAGTTTAAGGTACCAACACCTAGTCATTTAGAGATGTTACATTTAGTTCTCATGCACATTAATTGGGAATGGAGTATGATAACTTGATTTTGTCTCCCTTGAGAAGATTTACATGGACAATAATAAAAAGGAGGTACAGTTCAAATGACTTGACACCTAGCCAATCAGGGAGGTTGATTAATGCTAAATATTTATAAGTACTCTTATTTGGAAAGATATACATGAATATCTTAGGGAAGAGAAATGATAGCTTGGATTTTTTTAATTAAAAATAATAATTTACATGTATATTAATAGAAAAGTGAAGATGGTACCTTTAGTGTGGTTAGTGCGGATTTGATTGCTTAGCTAATATCAGAAATTATATTTCATAAGGACGTCCCAACAGAAACAGCCTCTTTATCTCAAGCAGGTTTAATATCCAACACATGTAGGTTCCTAAGTAATTGCTAATCTTTTCATGGTAAAAGAATTGGATCCTGCAACAGCTGTTGGCAGGACATAGCTCTAAATAAACCACCAAATGGGAGGATATGTAATAGAAATGTCGCAAGGACAAGTATGTAAAAAATTCTGAAGCAATAATATGGAGTGTATGTTTTTTTGTAATGTGTCAACAGATGATTATGTGTCTTTGACTGTTTCGTGTATATATATAATAGTATAATAGCATACTGTGCTCTTATTTTTGAAATTTGTTGGTACAACACATATTGAGCACACCTCCATGACTCAAAAGGGGCTAAATATCTTTAAAACAAATTCATCCATCAATATAACTGATATCAATGTTCATTGTGTAGTGCAACTATGTTCTTGTTTCAGTAACATCCATATGCTGTCAGGTGAATTCTTCAGTTTAGTGTTATTTAATCTTTGTTTATCTACCTCATTAATATGATCACTTCATACAATTGTTTACTTTTTATCTTTAACAGATTGCCAAATTTTGGAATAAAACACATGCATAACACTATTTTTTAAGTATCTGAATGTAGTTGAGGCTTCACATTCAAATTATGATACCTTATTGGATCGAGTAGGTGAATTTGCGTAATATTGAGTGATTTGTCTATGGCTTACATGTCATAGTATCTCTCTTGCTGCTCTTCGTAGTAGTATCCATATGAGAAGTTAGATTGTGAGATAAAAGGAATGAGGTAAGTCCCCTCTACTGTCACACTTGATTCTTGGCTCGCCACCACATTCCTTAGTATATTTTTCTCCTCTGCCTTACTGGATGTCATATATAGTGTTTGATGATTCGGTTGAGGAATTTATTGAGAGATGCAGTTACTTTTTGTGCTGTATTTATCTTGCGAAGACATTCTATTAGTGTTTCTCACTCAAGTTAAACTTGTTTCAGATGGGTTCTTTGTCAAGTAAAACAGATATACTGGGTAAAGGTCCTGAAGTAATAACTGGGTAAAATTCCTTTCTCCTAGTTTTGCTTCAAGATCAACTTAGAATAGACCTTATCATCTTGATTTTCAGATAGAAGGAACCCAGCAAGCAAACTGTCTGTTTACTCCCAACTTGTCTCTTTCTACCTTTTGGTATGCAGGATGCCTGTCGTTATTGCTGGGAAAAGCAAGGCTGAACCTGAGAACAAGGATGATGGTGACTCAGAAGATGACGATGATGAAGACGATGGGGATGATGGTGAGGAAGACCAGGATGTTGATGGAGGTGATGATGATTCTGGTGATGAAGGGAATGATAATGAAGGAGATGAAGAAGATGATCCTGAGGCCGATGCAAACGGTGGAGGAGGAAGCGAAGACAACGAGGATGACGATGAAGACGATGGTGACGAGGACGAAGATGATGACGATGAGGAGGAAGAAGATGAGGAGGAAGATGACGAAGACGACATTCCCCAGCCACCAACTAAGAAGAGGAAGTGAAGTAGAATTAGATTAGTTCATCTTGTTGACTAGATGTAGTAGAAATGGTGAGCTTTGTGTAGGATTGGGGAGTGTTACTAAAGAGTAGGAAAGGAAATACCTGTTGTGCAAGGGCTTGCTTTTTCTTCTTTTGTTAATTTAAGTAGTAGATTCTGCTATTGACATTGCAATTGGAGGGGCCAAAACCTTCAGAATTTGTTGAAAACTTTAGTTTCTAACATCTTATTGATCTTGTTATTTTTCTGAATGTGATGTTATATTCTCTGCGTTTTCTTCTCTTTGTTTTTTGGGCAGTTTTTAACTTCTTATTGATCTTGCTTTTTCTGTTGTACCTGATAATAAACATCAACTGTAGTGACTTTTATCTTTTTCCTATGGAAAATTTTCGTACAGAGCATAAAAATTATACAAAATTACAAAAAAGCAGTGTCAAAATGAAAAATTACAAAAAAAGCACAAAGTGTCAAAATTTAAAAACAGCACAAAAACGCCCTTCCAAAGGGGTTACGTAAATATGCTTACTTTAAGATTTTTGGTTAGTTTTTTTATATATGTCCCTCTAAACTTTGATTTATTATGTTATTGATATAAATAATAATTGGATATAACATATGGGATGTTTTGGGCGTTTCCAAATTTTTTTTTCCAGAAAACTCATTTAACTTTTTTTTATCAAGGGAAAATGCAAAACACGTTTTAAAATTTATTTTGCAGAACGCCCTTTCAAAGGGCTTGTTGTGGTGTTTTAGAAATTTGTTAAACTTTATGTTTTCGCTACAATTTCGTGCAACTTTTATGCTTTGTACAAAAAATTTCGGAAAAAAATTTCCGTTCACATATGTACAAATTAGACATGTGCTTCGTATTGTGAAACTAAAAAAAATTCTTGTACAAAGCATAAAAGTTGCACGAAATTGCAACGAAACTCCAAAGTTTCACAAAATTTTCAAAATCACCTTTTCGCATTTTCCCTTAATAAAAGAAATAAGTTAACAATTTTCTGGAAAAAAATTTGGAAATTGGAAAGACGTTTCTCCGGTGCTGACATGGAGGGATCTACATGCAAAATGTCCTTTACCAATTATCTCCAGTTTTTATTTTTAACAATAACGTAATAAATCAAAGTTTAGAGGGACTTATACGAAAAAGCTAACCAAAATCTTAAATTGCCAACAAAAAATAATATTCAGAGGGACCTGTATGCATAAAATATAAAACTGGAAATTGCTGAGAAACCCAATTTCGGGGTTGGTTTGTATGAAAAACTCACCCGCAGGATGGCTTTTATGAAATGCCCCAGAATTATATAATTCCACGTTAAATATTCCAAGATTCCCTTTAGATGCTATGTATTTACAAAATTGACATTTTCATAGTACCAAAAATACCCCTTCGCGCAAATTTGGTCATATAATATGATTTTGAATTAAAAACTCAGATTTGGATTGCGATTTTTGTCTTCTTTTGCTTCACGAGAGATCTGAATTTTATTGCTCTCATCTTCAGCAGAGATCGCAAAGAACGTTCGTAGTTCACTGTGATTCTTTTTCAGTCGAACTTTGATCATCGCTCACCATCATCGCTCATCATCATCATCATCATTGCCATGGAGAGATTTGAAGTTTTCCGGCGATTAGGTTAATTGTGGAGAGAAGATCTTCTTCTTGTCTTTTTATAGATCTTAAAACAAGGTGAGAGTTCAAATATGTAGAAATTCATTCATCATCTTCGCATATCTCAAAATTTTTGCTGAATTTGAATTTGTTATGAAGATTTATAACTGAGAAACGATTAGAGAGATCTTTAATCTCGTTTTTTGTGCGAATATGAAGGTGAATAATATTCGCCGTGCTAATATGACTGGAATGGTCATCCTCCGTTCACTTGTCATAGAGAATGACCATTCTCCGTGAATTTAACACGGAGAATGATCATTCTTCGTGTAATTTAACACGGAGGATGCCATTCTCATGCATTTTAACACTGGAAATGACCATTCTTCGTGTAATTTAAAACAGAGAATGACATTCTCCGTGTTAAATTATACGGAGAATGGTCATTCTTGTCACGCCCCGATTCCGTAGAATCGATAGTCGTCCCCCGGGCATGATGCCGTGCGAACCTAAGTTGCGATCGCACAAGACATAGTCATAAGGTTATCCGAAACACAACATCAAGTTAGAGTACGCAGAGATAATTTATTGACACATTTGAAATAGAAGAAAACTTTTCATTGATAATAAGACTTCATTTACATTGACTCCATTACAATCATTGCCGCGTGGGCTACAACATGACTCGAATTATAAAACGAACGCTGATGAGATAGTCGTTCCATACATTACATCCCTTTTTACAAGCAAATATAACACTTTCCACCTGCTATTGAGGGGAGTCGGGTCGTCATCTTCTCTTGGACTGAGTGCGGGGTCTTCAAAAGGATTCAGAAACAAGCCTTCAACACACGAACGAGGCTTCAAAAGTTTTCCGTCGCCTTGAGCTTTAAGTGGCATGCCCGTCGTGGGGGGTACCTGCATAGAGAGCGAGAATCAGTACATTATACTTTGTACTAGTGCGTGGCTATTTAGGTTCTAAGCTCTCATTTGGTTGAAGAGTTTATATGACTTAGTTTATGAATGTTTCTAACCATCCTAATGAATTTCAACAAGCATATAATAAGCATAATGTGAAATACGTTGGAACTTACCTACGACGGACCGCGCCACGCCTTATAAAACTTACCATGTTCTTTCCTGTCAATTGTTATCCTTTTCATACCAAGTGCAATATTACGTGTGATAGGTCACTGTCATAACAAGCCATCCTGGACGTATAGCTTTGTTAATCGGGATCCTTACAATGCGAGTAGCGAGCCCCACTGCAAGTCCCCGCTTAACCGTGCTATCATCCAGCACAACTATACCCCATTTCCTCCTAGGCCGAAACGGTCCCGTGGCCCCGGGTTGCCGCTCGAGGAAACTATCACCTTGTCGACAAGTTGTCCATGACCGTACAAAGACATATTTTTATTAAGCTATAGCCTACATTTCCTTTGAAAACTTGATCATTTTATCGTATTCGTGTCCTTGCATCTATCCTTTCATTCGCAACAAACATCATTGATTGACCTAAGAAGGGGTCGAGGAGAGAAAGGTCAGCCACTCACCTTGAGTTTACTTCAGGCGAGAGAACTTGTTGGTCGCGCTAGACGTCGCCTACGCGATTACCTGAAATCGCACAAGCAATCGATTAGAACACTGTATTATTCAAGAAGTTCGATAGGAAATGCGAGTTCGAAATGCAAGCCATGAAAACCATCGAAAATATTCACGAAAATGCATTCAGAAAACCAAGCCAAAACCAACGCAAGCGGCGTGAAAACAGAGCAACGGGAGGTATCTCCCGACTCAGCCGCAGAGTCAATCCTTGAGGTGCTACCCGCTGAATATGGGACTTGGTTCCGAAGAAGTCATTCCATAACGGGGAATGGATCTTAATTCAACCGTTCCCATTCGATCGATTCGATCGATCCCGACCTATCGGTCCCGGCCGAATCGATAGCGACAATGTTCCTTTCTCGCAACCCCGTGGACGGAGAACGGGACACGATGTAGGGACGGGGCACTACAATTCTTATGCGTTTTAACATGGAGAATATCATTATCCGTGTAATTTAACAAGGAGAATGACATTCTCCGTATTTTTATACACGGAGAATGGCATCCTCCGTGTAATTTAACACAGAGAATGATATTCTCCGTGTTAAACTACACGAAGAATAGTCATTCTCATGCATTTTAACACATAGAATTCCATTATCCGTGTAATTTAACAAGGAGAATGACATTCTCCGTGTTTTTATACACGGAGAATGGCATCCTCTGTGTAATTTAAATCATTCGCCGTGTTAAATTTACACGGAGAATGATATTCTCCGTGCAATTTAAGATGGAGAATGGTCATTCTCATGCGTTTTAACGCATGAGAATGCCATTCTCCGTGTAATTTAACACGGAGAATGGCATTCTCCGTGAAGATCTGGTGGTGCTACCCGAAGACTTAAATGAATAGCCATCGCTGTTAAGAACAACCGAGATCCAATGAGAATTTTCGCGTAGCTTCTTGTCTTTGACATAAAGAAAGAAGGTTGTAATAACGAAACGGACATGTGAGAATTTTGTCCTTGCCTTGCTAGTTCCACAAAAAGACATGGATGTATATGAAATACGCAAGAAAAGGATTTCGCATGCTTTCCAAAAGTCCTTCCTTAAGGATCCTGTAAGCAAGTAGGTTCAGATTGTCATTTCGCTTCAATTTCTTGGAAGTCTCACAAGCGGGTCCGCATGCAACAAAAGAAATTGGATTTGCCTACTACTCTGACCCCCTCAAGGATAAGGAAATTGGACAAGAGCGAGAGCTAGACTGACTGTTGGCCCAATGCTCGTGGACGATGAAGACTGACGACCCCCTGCGGCGGCTACTCATAAGAAGATGAAGGATTGAAAGAGGACTGATCACCCCTCTTATTTGTGATCTCTTCGACTCGAGGAAGTCGACTTCAGGATATTTATTCACTTTTGCTGGGGGAGCTGTGTCATGGCAGTCCAGGTTGCAGAAGTGTGTGCCCTATCCAACTGAGGCCGAGTACATTACTGCGACTGAGGGCAGCAAGGAGCTGCTATGGATGAAGAGGTTCTTGAAGGAACTAGGTGTTGAAAAGATTTGTTCTTCACTGTGATAGTCAGAGTGCCATCCATCTAGCAAAGAGCCCGACTTTCCACTCGAAGTCCAAGCACATCGATGTTCAACCAGAGCAGTAAGGGTCCGACTTTGCATTAACCTTAAGGAGTAGCCCAGACGGTAATAGCCAGGTCCGGTAGAGCAGCCCGAACAGTGAGGTCAGAATCAGTGTGCCAGGTAAGCCAGTTAGAGCTGTAAGCGGTAAGCGGTGTCGGGTAGCCAAGTCAGCCAATCAGAGCGGTAAACCAAGCAGTAGTCAGGTAAGCAGCTTCGTCCTCGTTCTCCTCTTCAACGCGGGAGGAATAAGCTGTCAGAGTAGCCATCGCGGATTAGGATTGGAGAATTGCTGCGATTCTTCCTGAATAGACTCGATTCTCCCGTCGAGAGTGACTTTGAAAGTCTTACCTAAACTCTTACGACTGAATATAAGAAAGCCTATAAAACAACGAGCTACTATCATTTCTTCATTATAGATTGAGATTTTCTTCGGACTTGATGCACAAATAGATGGAATAGCAGCAAATAGCATCTTTCTATCCTGCATATTCGTTGAACTCAATCTCATTGGACGGTCGCCCCTTCAACAAGAAAATGTAGAAATATGGAAACTTCTCTGCCATTTGGATCGGAGAATTTATGGAGGAAATCGGGTTTTAAATTCCCAGAAACTGCACGATTATATAGCCAAAGGGAATACGCCGCGACTAAGGTATGAGTTTGTATACTCGTCATTACGAAGCCAGAAAGAATAGGCCAAAAAGCTGTATTGCCCGCGCCTTTAGCCAGGAGAGGGTTTTGGAGAAAGATAGGTAAGCGGTAAGCGGTAAGCCGCAAAGGAATTCTTTTTTCTATTGATTCTGTAGAGAGAAAAAATGTTTCATTTCATATAATAATATAAGGAGAGCCGGCTTCAAGCAAGGCTATAGTGCGTTCCCAAGCGCGAAAGGATAGAGAGTTTGTCCAGAGAAGTTCAAAAGGGGCAGAGCAAACAAAAACCGCCTTGAAGCGAACTTCCACCTCTAACCCTAAATTTGGCGCTAACTGAGCCGCCCATAGGCGCAAGATGTACCTTGTGGGGGGCGGCGGTCCCCTGGACATAGTCCTTTCAGGCAGTGGCCGTTTAGTCCATGGTCCGTTGGATGGTCGGTGCAAGGCCAGAAATTGGAACACATTGATTCCGCTCATTCCTGTCCTTCGCTTCAGGGCCTGTCCCTCGTGTGGTCAGTACTCCATACTGTCGGGCAGCGAAGCTTACACTTGTTAGGAATCTTCTTGAACATCTTTAGCTGATGCAAGATCAGGTGAGTCTTCCACTTACAAGTTAGCCAGGTAAACCCTTTTCGCTACTAGGGAACTCAACTAAGATGGTGGAGCAGCCAGGCGGGTAGGTGAGGAACTAGGTTCCCGGAAAAGAGAGAGAGAAAGGAGGCGAGCGAAGTGAGCTGAATAATCGAAGTGAGGCGAGCGGGTTCCCAACCTATATGTGCGACGAGTTTCGGTTTAGCTAACCGGAGCGCTACCCCCTCTGGAGGAGACAATCTTCCCGAATAGGGCGAGATTCTACTGCTTACTGCTCATTTTACAAAATATTCAAGAAAAGATGACTATGAAAGAAACTTTCAGTAATTCTCGTTCTCTTTTAAATATTTTGGAACGGTGCTCAGTGCCTTTATCTTTGAAGGCTCAAGCGCAGGGACTTGGAAAGCTCTGGACGTATAGCTGGACTGATAACAAAGGTCCAGTTATGCCTCTTCGGTTTAACACGGAGAATGGCATTCTTCGTGTAATTTAAGACGAAGAATGGTCATTCTCATGCATTTAAACGCATGAGAATGTCATTTTCCGTGTAATTTAATACGGAGGATGCCATTCTCCATATAATTTAATACGAAGAATGGCCATTCTCCGTGAAAGAGTGACGGAGAATGTCCATTCTCCGTCATTATTACACGGAGAATGACCATTCTCTATGATTTTATTATAGAAGACACCGCAGATGTTACAAAAGATACAAACACAGAAAAATAAAATTCAAACAGAAGGTATAGAAAGAAGTTCTTTTATTACTCTGTCTACAAAGGATTTTTTACAGATTCAGAAAGACTTATATTGTTCTTCTACAAAGGATCTATTAAAAAGACTCATATTGTTCTTCTACAAAGGATCTATTATAGATTCATAAAGGCCTAAAGAAGTCTAGAATGGGGTTAATCTTCATAGAAGCACAACCCTTATTCTTCTTGGTGCACATACAAGAAGATTGATCTTCATCGAAGCGTATTCCTCCACAGGAAAGAGCACAACCTGTGGCTCTTCAAGCATAACGGGATGCTAGACTGTTACTGAGAATGGTATAGCATGCATGAACCCCAACTTTTCGACAAAGCACCAGGACTGCCAAGATGTTGTCCAGGTTCGAACAAGGTGTTCCAATGCATCTCGAGATTCACTACTACGTGTCTTTTACAAGGACATAACTACTTTGAATGAAGAGATCCACAGCCAACAGCCAACTGATGCCAGGACAGGGTCCTCTTAAAGCTAAGTCAGGGTCGTGCATAATAGGAATGCTATGAAGATGATGGAGTTTGCTCCTCAAGAAACCCCTTTTGTTAGCCATATTGGCCAATAAATGCAGATGAACCTAATAGTCAGCATAATGAATCTCATTTAATAGGTTCGTTATAAGTGGATGCCATGCCACAAACTCCTCAACTTCCCCTAAGAAAGAAGGTGACAATTAATGTAGTGCCCCACTTCGCGAAGGCACTAGATAGACAGAAAGATCGGATTGCTGGCTCTGCAACAGAAGACGATTGATCTGGGTGAGTGGACGAAGTCTCATTGGCTGATTCGTTTACGCCTAATAAGAATCTGAGTTTTTGATTGAATGCTATTGTTAATAAAAAGATGGTAAATCTTTGAGTATGCTTATAAGAGAATCCACATGCTGCCATGCTAAGAACAAGAAAAGAGATAACATGTATGCTAAGAAGTAGAACTGTTGCTTGCTAATAAGAAATGAACTGATGCCTGTATGCTAAAGTAAGATCATTGCCTGATAAAAAGAAATGAATGTTTGCTATGTTAAATCAAATGAGATGATGCCATGCTAATATAGATTTTTGTTCTGAATATGACTCCTTGTCATGCTTGATTAGAAAAGAGAGAAGTTGTTGGCTATGTGATCCAAAAAGAAGAAAGGCACGAAATGAACGTGTCGTACAACTGCAAAGGCGTGAAAAGAACATGTCGTGTATCTAAAAAGGCATGAAAAGAACATGTCGTACATCTGATCGCAAATCTGTTTTATCTGATAGAACTGCTAGAGCATGCATTGGTCTCAGACAACTCGTGCACGAGTAAATTTGTCTCTCGGTGGAATCTGGGGGCGCCTGGAACCACTCGGCCCAGGAGAGATTAGGGCCTCCATGTGAAAATAGTAGTCGATATCTGAGTCCTTAGCGACGAGCTGAACCAAAGAGTCACAACGGCTAATCGTGGGATTTCCCATGGACCATCATATAGATAGGTGTTGGTTGGTGCAGAGCTGAACCGGAGAGTCACAGCTGCCAGTCGAGTCTACATGTGTCAAAAATATTTTACTAAGAGCTAACGATGCAGAGACGAACATAGATTAAGAATGTTGGTTATATTATGTTTATGCTAATCCTTGTCTTGTGCAGGGATGGACCATCGGCTATGATAAGAATCACTGAACAAGTGATACATTCGTTGCTTAAGTTTTCTGATCATGAATTGCTTAAAAAGAATAATCTGTCGCAAAGAATAGCTATGTCGCGATAAAATTAAAGATGTGATAATCATGCTTGTAATCTGACCCTTAGAATGTCTTGAATCAAAGAAAGAATGCCAATGCTGTTGTTCCCTAATAAAATGATATCGTTCATGAAACACGTTGCGCACTGCACATAAAATGAATAATCATCGTGCTTGAATTGAATAGTCCCTTGTATGCTTCAAATGAAATAAAATAAAATGAATTATATTTTTCAAAGATGTTTTCAAAAGAGATGTGAACTGACTCTATATGCATGAAATGTACATAGGTAAAAAGTAGCAAGATCACATCACAAGAAATGTTTTTCTCACTAAATGGACAGTGATCGTTCCAGACAAATGTAGCTCTTTGTTCACAATCACCAGTATGCTGATATACTGATCTACCATCAGTCTGCATATATGTACAATATGCATCGAGAAGGATAGTCCAAAGCGATAACCCGAGCCTCATCCTCAGGAGCCAAAAATCAGAAGAGATGCCAAGAGACGATATCTGTTACAAGAGTTGGTTTTGTATATAAAGGGATGTAATGTATGAGAACGGGATCATTGTAATCTGTAATATTTCTGAGAGAATGTAACATTGTATCAGAGAGAATCGAGAGCTTGTAATCTGTTCAAATGAAATCAATAAAGAGAATTGTTTCTTTTACCATTGTGTTCAATGCATGTATTCTGAAATATGTCCACTGCTTCTTCAATTATCTGTAATATATTTTGCTGCGTATTGTCAATCTTGTCTATCTTGTCTTGTTTCAGGTCTTGGCCTTGTGCAAGCGCAACTTAGGCTTGTACGACATCACGCCTTAGCGAGGACGATCGGTCTCACAGAGTCCGAAGCGAGGACGAAAGGACTCTGCAGGATCGGGACGTGACAATTAAGACTTGTTCAAAGACAGTCATTAAGGAAAATTCAAAGACAGTCATTTAGCATTTTTTGAAAGTAGAACGGAAAACTCTTGATTCTTTATTCCTGACAGATTTTTTTTCTACAAAAAAAAACAAAATAAAACAAAAATTTAGGTTTCTGTCAACTGTTCTCCGTCGATATAACACAAAGAATAGACATTCTCCATCATTTTGACACGGAGAATAGTCATTCTCCGTGTTATTTAACACGAAAAATGGCCAATCTCATACATTTTAACACTGGGAATGCCATTCTCCGTGTAATTTAACACGAAAAATGTCATTCTCCATTTTAAATTATACGGAGAATGGCCATTCTCATGCGTTTTTAACAATGGGAATATCATTCTCCGTGTAATTTAACAAGGAGGATGTCATTCTCCGTTTTAAATTACATGGAGAATGAACATTCGCATGCGTTTTAACACTGAGAATGTCATTCTCCGTGTAATTTAACACGGAGAATGATATTCTCCATGCCATTCTCCGTTTTACACGAAGAATAACATTCTCATGCGTTAACACTGAGAAAGCCATTCTCCGTGTAATTTAACACGGAGAATGATACTCTCCATGTTTTTATACACGGAGAATGCCATTAAACGTGTAATTTAAAATGGAGAATGGTCATTCTCTTGCATTTTAAACACTGGGAATGACCATTCTTCGTGTAATTTAAAACGGAGAATGACATTACCTGTTTTAAATTACACGGAGAATAGTCATTCTTATGCGTTTTAACACGAAGAATATCATTATTCGTGTAATTTAACAAGGAGAATGACATTCTCCGTATTTTTATACACGGAGAATGGCATCCTCCGTGTAATTTAACACGGAGAATGATATTCTCCGTGTTAAACTACACGGAGAATAGTCATTCTCATGCGTTAAAACACATAGAATTTCATTATCCGTGTAATTTAACAAGGAGAATGACATTCTCCGTATTTTTATATACGGAGAATGACATCCTCCGTGCAATTTAAATCATTCTCCATGTAATTTAACACGGAGAATGGCATTCTCCGTATAATTTAAGATGGAGAATGGTTAACGCATGAGAATGTCATTTTCCGTGTAATTTAACACGGAAGATGTCATTCTCCGTGTAATTTAACACGGAGAATGACATTCTCCGTGTAATTTAAGACGGAGAATGGTCATTCTTATGCGTTTAACACGGAGGATGCCATTCTCCGTGTAATTAAAACGAAGAATATCATTCTCCGTGTTAAAATTACGGAGAATGACATCTTCCGTGTTATTAAACACGGAGAATGAACATTCTCATGCATTTTAACTTCCGACATGGTACGAAGATTGCGAATGGAGAGGAAGGTTTGAAGAAAAAAAACCTAGATTCGAAACTGAGTGGCGTATGGAAGAAGAGGAAGAATCGAAACGTTTTTTTTTGAAGAGTAGGGTTCGGAGATGTTTTCAATAAATTAGAAGGACAAAAAGGTCATTCAGAACCCGCTTTATATATTCATCGCTAATTCTGGGCACGCGATGAAATGTTATTTTGCGGTGGATTTTACATAAACTTTTACAATTTTTGAACATTTCATAAAATTTTCCAATATAAAAAATCAAGAAAACACGTCCATCCTAAAGACGCTTTGATTTATTTTTTTTATTTTATTTAACAAAACGTCCTTTTGAATGACGTTGTGTTGTTTTTAGAAATTTGAAAAAACTATATACTTTCTTTGCAATTTCGTACAACTTTATGCTCTCTACAAAAATTTCCGTTTTCCTATTGGTTGATGTGAAGTCACTCTTGTAATGACTTAAAAACATATTTGTCATGACTGATCATTTACATGATGTGATTGGAACATATTTGTCATGACTGATCATTTATATGATATGTGATTGGTCAAGGACAGCTCTAGTTCTAATATTTTACCAATAAAATAATGGAAATAGAAATTTATTATGAATCTTATGGAAACCAAAACATTTATTATGAGTTATGGGTGGAAATCAAAACAAACTAATACAATATAATATATTACAAGATAACAGATCTCAACCGATCTCAACGCTGGTTAGGAGGATGTCTCCTCCAATCCAACTCCTAAACATTAAAATTATATAATATTTTAATTAAATGTCCAATACAATATATCTAATACAATTCTAAACATTAACATTAGTAAATATTTTAAAGACAATTGATTTATTTTAGTTTAATGTTGAGTCAAGGGGCTTCATTTTAAAATTTATAATGAAATAAGTTTACCTTTTTTAATTATAATTGTTTAATTAACTCTACTATTATTCATCAAGTGTTACACAAAACAATTAATTTGAGAGACAAAATTATTATAATGGTTTAATTAACTCTGCTAATTATTATATATATATATATATATATATATATATATATATATATATATATATATATATATATATATATATATATATAAAATTGATTTATTTTAATTTAATGTTGAGTCAAGGGGCTTCATTTTAAAATTTATAATGAAATAAGTTTACCTTTTTTAATTATAATTGTTTAATTAACTCTACTAATTATTCATCAAGTGTTACACAAAACAATTAATTTGAGAGACAAAATTATTATAATTGTTTAATTAACTCTGCTAATTATTCATATATATATATATATATATATATATATATATATATATATATATATATATATATATATATATATATATATATGAAATGGGTAATTGGCTTATGATATTGTATGGGTACATAGGGTAAATACTTAGATGAGGGTAAATACCTTAGTAGTAGGGTAAAATCATAGGAAATTGGTTTAGGACAACCCATAGGATAGTCGAGACCTATAAAACCCATAGGTGCCTATAAATAGACTTGAAGCTTGAATTAAATGCAAATATTGATTTATGAATTTAATGAATATGCCCCTCCAAAATTTTTTTTTTTTAATGAATATAGATTCATTGGAATTCGACTTGGACGCCGGTTTGATCTAGATTTCAGCTCAGATTACAGGCAAGTGCATACCATGATTTCTTTCATTCCCTGATAGTTTCTCTATTTCATTGATGTAGATATGTGTTCCGTGATTATTGACGCACTGTATACACGTGATTAGTACTTGCATATTCTATTTATATTTATCATGTTTCATGATTTCCGTAATTATCGTGATTACCGTGTTTATCTTGTATATCATGTTACATGCTTCGTGTCGTGACTTGAATCAGTATTTACTAGTGGGGGGAAAGGAAATACCTTAGTATATATGTGATCAAACCTATAGCCCATGTTTGTTGTAGACCGCAAAAAAAGTAGACTGTGAATAATAATTGGACCATGCACAGCCGATCACATATAGAATATGGCATATCCAAAACACTTAGTATCAGTTAGCTTATATTACTTTACATGTTCCTCCTTACTCATGTCATGTTTACCTTGATTACTGATTACCTTCCACTTATTGTCCCATATTTCATGTTTTTTTTCTGTTTAAAGTTTTCTCACATTCTATCTCATTGTTATATAGATGTTATGAATAATTATTATGTTTGTATTTTATCCAATCCTGACTGGATATATTTTTAGGTGATAACTTAGAGGATTATTGTCCTACTTACTATGGCATGACAGAGGATAATGTTCTGGAGGCTGATCCTTATATTATTGAGGATCAGGGAGCTGCATTAGCATAGCTTTCCTTGGAGGACATTTAGATATGATTTACTTCATAACTGCTTAGCATTCAACTCGTATTTGTCTCCGAGACTTGATACTTCGGTTGTATATGTATTTTGGAATATAGTGTTTTCTCTTCACGATGGATTTCTTTATTTTGGCTGAGATTTTCTACTTATTTGATTTATGTATTCCTTAGACCTTCCTATCTATCTTAGCACTTATGGTTGAGTATTAGTTATCATATCTAATCTCATTCTTGATGCTATATAATTATTGTTGGAGAATGTTCTTATATATTGTTTGTGAGATGGATATTATACAGAGGTTTAGACAGCTTACTGCGCCTATGCTGCGGCGTAGGCTGGACGTGTCTCACAGACTCGTGCCTAGAGCTGTCAAAATGGGCTAAGCCCGTTGGGCCGGCCCGCCCCGCCCGCCAAAAAGGTGGGTTGGGCCGATCGAGCATTTAGGAGCCCGCCAAATAGGCGGGCCTAGGTGGGCTAGCCCGCTAGTAGCTCGCCCCGCGGTGGACTAGCCCGCGGGCCAAGTGGGTTGTCCCGCCATCTATTTTTTTTATAAAATTTTTAATTTTTTTTATTTAGCACATATATGAGATATGTATTATAAATGATAAAAATTCTCATTTAATGCAAGTAATGACGTATAAAATATTAAATTTGGTCATTTATTTACATGAATGAAGGTGTTTTAAAGAAATATCTACTATTATAATGTTTCTTGTATTTTACTTGCAATTTGATGCATATGAGAGTGAGTAGAAAATATTATATATATAATTTTTTTTTCTTTTAAGAAACTAAACAATAATTAAAAAATTAAAAAATTAAGCGGGCCGGCCCGCCTAGCCCGCGGCCCCGCCGGTGGATTGGGCTGAGTTGGAATTTTTTCAGCCCGCCAAAATGGTGGGTCGGCCCACCCCGCCCCGCCAAATGGTGGGTTATGGTGGGTTACGGGCCGGCCCGCCCTGTCGGCCCGTCTTGACAGCCCCTACATCCGAATGCGGGTAGTGACACATTTTTATGGTAGTCCATACAGATCTCTGACTCTGAGCTAACTACCAGACCGAGTCCATCTTGTTCTTTTTCTTATTACCCTTCTATATGGCCAACATAAGTCCCGTCTCTCTTTCTCTGTAACTTATTGTTTCCATTAAGGAAAATGCTAAGTTTACTACCAAATTCTTACAACCTTCTTACAACTACTCTCTCCCACCCCTTACACATGGGTCCCACCGGGTCCCACCACCACTCTCACCCCCCTGCTACATGGGCTCCACCTGGCCCCACCATTTTTTTCTCTCCTCCAATCGAAGTCCGACACGTGTCCGGTTGTAGGGGGTTTATAAAATTTGGTTGTAGGCATAGCAAAGCTCTTCCATTAAACCTACCTAACATGATGTAGGTGCTTCATGCAGCATGCATGATGTTACATTGACAAAGATGTTTGACAAGCACAAATTAAGATATCATAATTAAAGTTCAATTTATGCATAGCTTTGAGAACTACAATAAAAAACAAAAACTACGTGCTTAACAACATTAAATTTGGTGGTGCATGTCACTACGAGAATGTACAAGCTAAAAGACTGCAGAGTTACAAACCTTTTGAACAGTTCACAAGTTTTCCAAGATGTTGTACTTTGACACATAGTCGCAAAAAACATAAACAATATGCACAAGAAAACAATTAGAAATTATCAATTACTAATGCTACATGTATGTAAATTATCATCTCACCGTTTATCAAAACCTAAATAACAATCTTATCCTGTATGATTCAAAGATAAAAATTAAATACCATTTTTGGGTGTAATTATAGTATGCATCAAGCCATAATTCCCTTCACGAGTTAAAAAAAAAAAGTACTCTATTCTTATTTGCCGCTTCCTCTCGTGCTAATAAAATACAGAAATTCATTCAATTGCTCATAAAACCCAAAATATAAATGAGCCAAACAGTTGAAATGCAACACCCCCACTTATTAAGAACTTGTATCGACTTTATTTGCAATGCAACAATTATTTTTCGAACAAAATATTCTTTCAATGATAAAAAATTAATACAATTTTTGGGGTATAATAATAGTAGGCATCAAGCCATCATATCCTTCTTGAGTTAAAAAAAAAGGGTACTCGATTCTTATTTGTTGCTTCCTCCCATGCTCATAAAATCCAAAAATCTATTCAATTGCACATAAAATCCAAAATATGTGAGCCAAATAGTTGCAATGCAGCATCCCCATTTATTAAGAACTTGTGTCGACTTTATTTGCACTAGTACAATTGTTTTTCGAACAAAATATTCATGCATGAGTTTACATATATAAGGTGGGGATCATATGACACATACAATTTGACATCTAAAAGAATATACAATCTCAGCCGCATATCATTTGAAATGAATGGTTCAGATTTGATAGAGTAATTTGTAATAATTAGCATACATGACAAATTGAATATCCCACTAATTAATACAATCTACTATTAATTAGTATGCATGTAAATTTATGCATTTAAATTTGAACCATTCATTTCAGATGATGTGCGATTGAGATTGCGTATTTTTTTAGATGTCAAATTGCATGTGTCATATATATATATATATATATATATATATATATATATATATATATATATATATATATATATATCATGTGATACATACAATTTGATATCTAAAATATATGCAATTTCAGCCGTATTAATAGAAATTAATGATTCAGATTTAACAACGATGCATAAAAAATTAATGCATACAAAATTTCCATGCATGGTAGGTGTCATAGAAATTAATAGGTGACAACTCAAGCCCGAAGGCCTACAACTCAGTCCGATGGCCTTCAACAAATCCCGGCTCGAAGGTCCCCCAATCGCACTGCACACAGGCCGCACCCACCTCGCATAATTATCCAACAAGAAAATTAATGTTTCCCACACTGCTTGAACCTGCAACCTTTGGACGGGTATGCCTCACTCTAACAACTTGAGCTAGAGGTCCTTGGTTATATATATATATATATATATATATATATATATATATATATATATATATATATATATATATATATATATATCATTCATTGTGTCAAGACTTGGTAGATCATGTTGGGAAAAACAAGACCTTTTTCGTCTTTGTGATGAGATGAGAATAAAAAAATAGAAATTGGAAGAGAAGAGAAAACTAAAAGATTGCACACACAAGATTTACCGAGGTTCGGCTCAATGTGAGCCTACGTCCTCCGTCCGCCCCTTCTCCGCCGTTTTCACTATAATCAAATAAAAGATTACAAGGGCATTCTCTCAAGCTGGTACAACTAGACTTAATGATCACTATCTCTCTCACAAACTCACTTTGAGTGGATTACAAGTGTGAGGATTACAAGTTGTTTTGTTCTTCTACTTGTTGTGTGTTTCAACCTTCACCATCTCCCCTCTATTTATAGGAAGGATATGCCTCTTGGGTACACCACATTCATTGCATGGAGAAGTCCAAAGGTCAGCCCTTCCATCTCCCAAGATTCGTTCTTCCATTCCCCCCAATGCTTGGAGAAAGGCAATACATTAATATTGCATGCAAGCTGAATGCATGCAGAATATTAATAGATAGACTACTTCAGATGGTCATAACTTCTTCAATACACCTTCAAATGACATGGTTCAAAGCTTGAATGAAAGATAAATTATTTCTCAATAAATTTTGTATTGAAGAACGAGCCAAGAAATAACTGTAACATATCCAAAACAGCCTCCCAAAACTGAATCTTGTCATAAAAAATTGTACCCAGAAAACTGGCTAAGTACTTGGCCAAACCCAACAATGAGTGACCGATTTCCATGGATCAAATCCATATTATTTCATCATGGGGATGGATCCCGTTCCCATCAATCTTCCCCTCCATACTCATGAGGAGAAATTTTTTAAACAATTGTCATACCTGCATTCCTACGGCAGAAGTCATACTTCTCTTTTGGTAGAGGCTTCGTCATCATGTCAGGCGAATTTTGTCTTGTATCAATCTTCTTAATGTGCATCAGGCTATTCTCCAAAGCATCTCGGATCCAATGATATCGTACATCGATGTGCTTTGTCCTTGAGTGATAGGTAGCATTTTTACTCAAGTCAATGGCACTCTGACTGTCACAATATAATATGTACTTCTCTTGCTTGAAAGATAACTCCTTCAGAAATTTTTCATCCACAAGAGATCCTTGCTAGCTTCTGTAGCAGCGATATATTCAGCTTCTGTGGTGGATAGAGCAATACACTTTTGCAGCTTTGACTGCCATGATACGGCTCCCCCTGCAAAGGTAAATAAGTATCCTGATGTGGACTTTCTTTTGTCCATGTCACCTGCCATGTCAGAATCAGTGTAACCTTCCAAGATAGGTTTTCCATGTCCAAAACATAAAGAATATTTAGAGGTTCCTCTAAGATATCTTAGAATCCACTTTACTGCTTTCCAATGTGCTTTTCCAGGATTGAGAAGAAAATACCACTCCAACTGCATGTGCTATGTCGGGTCTTGTACAAACCATGGAGTACATCAAACTTTCGACGGCTGAGGCAAATGGAATGCTCTTCATTTCCCCCTTCTCCTTCTCACTTGAAGGACTTTGTCTTGTACTTAGCTTAAAGTGAGCTGCTAGCGGTGTGATGACTGGTTTAGAGTTCTCCATATTGAGCCTCTCCAGAACGCATTCATTGTATCTTTCTTGTGATAGCCACAACTTTCTCGCACTTCTATCCCGAGAGATCTTCATTCCCAATATATGTTGTGCTGCTCTTAAGTCCCTCATGTCAAAGGACTTGCTCAACTCTTTCTTCAACCTGTCAATCTTAGACATATCTTTTCCAACAACAAGCATATCATCAACATATAAAAAGAGAATAATGAAATCATCATCAGAGAACTTATGGACATAAACACACTGATCTGCAGATGTTCTTTTGTACCCATGCTCAAGCATAAAAGAATCAAACCTTTTATACCACTGTCGCAGTGCCTGCTTGAGCCCGTACAAGCTCTTCTTCAATTTTCAAACCAATTATTCTTTGCCCTTTACCTTGAAACCCTCTGGTTGCTCCATATAAATTTTCTCCGCCAAGTCACCATGGAGGAATGCAGTCTTCACATCTAACTGCTCCACTTCAAGATCTTGGGAAGCAACAAGACCAAGAATAACCCGAATAGAAGACATCTTGACAACAGAAGAAAAATTTTCTTCATAATCAATACCTTGCCTTTGACTGAAACCTTTCACCACGAGGCGAGCTTTGTACTTGACTTGGTCATTTCCTTCATTCTTGATTTTGAACACCCATTTGTTCTTCAAGGCTTTTCTGTTCTTTGGTAGCTCCACCAAGTCATAAGTGTGGTTCTTATGCAAAGAATCCATCCCCTCTTCCATAGCTTTCTTCCACTTTGCACGATCTTCATGTACTTGTGCTTCATGGAAACTTTCTGGTTTACCTGCATCTGTCACCAAAGTATACTCTGAAGCAGGATATCTAATTGAGGGTTGTCGTTCTCTCTCCGACCATCTCAACTGAGGTGCTGGTGGTTGATCCATATCTGGTGGCTCTGCATGTTCATACTCCCCCTGATCAATACCTAGAGAACCTGCAATTTCTTCTTCTTCCTGCACATCTTGAAAATTATTATTTTCTGGCATAGGAGAATGAGCAACAATCGGTGTGGAAATTGGATCTGTAACGATGTGAGTGTTTTGTGGCTCTTCTTCTTTTTTAAAATCAGCAAGTGTTTGATCTTCACAAAATACAACGTCCCTGCTTCTCACATTTTTTTATTTATAGGATCCCGCAACCTATATCCAAATTCATTATTTCTATATCCTAGGAAGATGCATGGAATGGCTTTATCGTCAAGTTTTGTTCTTTTTTCCTTAGCTACATGCACAAATGCCTTGCACCCGAACACACGCAAGTGGGAATAGGAAATATCCTTTCCACTCCAAACCCTTTCTAGAATATCTCTATCCAAAGGAACTGAGGGGGGACAAGTTTATCAAGTAGCAGGCAGTTCGTACTGCTTCTTCCCAAAATATTTTTGGTAATTTAGCTAAGGATAGCATACTCCTTATCCTTTCTACAATTGTGTGGTTCATCCTTTCTGCAACCCCATTGTGTTATGGTGTGTGAGGGACAATATTTTGGTGTCTAATACCATATTTTGAACAATAATCTTCAAACATCCTTGAAGTATATTCACCAATATTATCCGTGTGAATACACTTCAAGAGCTTCCCAGTTTCTCTTTCAACTTTGGTATGAAAATCTTTGAAAACTTCAAAGACTTGATCTTTGGCTTTTATGACATATACCCATACCTTTCTAGATGCATTATCTATGAAGGTCACAAAGTAAGAGACACCACTAAAGGTCTTTACATTTTTGGGTCCACACACATCCAAATAGACTAAGTCCAATACATCGGTTTCTTTTTTGTTATAATTTTTAACAAAAGCTACCCGGTATTGTTTTCCAATTAAGCAATGATCACAGTGAGATAGTGTTGTACCTTGTATGGATGGAAGTAGTTGTCGCCTTACGAGAGTTTTTAGTCCTTTCTCGCTCATGTGGCTAAGTCGCTTGTGCCATAAATCCATAAAGGTACCTTCTACTGTTCCAAGTGCATCATTCTCTAAGTGGAACTGAGTCTTTTTGAGAGTGCAATACTTCTTTCCTTTCGCCAGTACAAGTGATCCTTTGGTAAGCTTCCAACACCCTTTACCAAAGCTGCTTGCATATCCTTCTTCATCAAGCTTGCCGGTGGAGAGAAGATTGAGACGAAGATCGGGCACAAATCTAATATCTATTAGAACTATCTTTGTTCCAAGGTTAGTGATAACACAAATATTTCCGATGCCAAAAATTTGAGAAGAGTCTTTGTTACCCATTTTTACCGTTCCAAGGTTACCTTCATAAAGCGAAGTGAAGTAGTCCTTCTGGGGAGTAGCATGGTAGGAGGCACCAGAATTAGGGGTGAGTATTTGGTTTATTCGTTTCCAACCGAACCGAATAATCGAAAACCGAATTCGACCGAAACCGAATAAGCAAAACTGAAACCGAACCGAATTGGTCAATAACCGAACCGAATTAAATCGGTTCAATTTTTGGTTTATTCGGTTTTTTGGGTTTATTTGTGTTTATTTGTTAATATATATAATAACTAAATATACCTAGATATATATATTATATACCTATATTATATACCTCTCTCTCTCTCTCTATATATATATATATATATATATATATATATATATATATAAACTAAATTTTTTATTCGGTTTTCGATTTTGGACCGAAACCGAAACCCAAAACCGAAAAAGAAAATTTAGTATTTTCAAAACCGAAACCGAAACGAACCGATATTTTTCAAAACCGAACTGAATCTATTATTCGGTTCGGTTCGGTTCGGTTTTCGGTTCAAAATCGAATAATGCTCACCCCTAACCAGAATCAATCACCCATTCTGACTTGGCAAGTGAGATTTGCACATTCTTCTTCACATGCCGAGAAAAGCACAATTTTATTTTCAGTGGCAACGACTGCACTTTCATTCTTTTTTTGCTTCTCATTGGTCCTTCCTTCCTTTTGTTCTCGTTTGAGCTTGCGACATTCCCGTTTTATGTGTCCATTCTTTCCGCAGTGATAGCAACTAATGTCCTTTATGGCCTTCAATTTTCCTTTCGACTTGTCTCGGTTTTGAGGTTGTCGGCTTTTGCTCCTTCCCCTATTCTCGGTGACAAGGGCATGAGAATGGGAGGACCCGGATGACTTTTTTCGGATTTTTCATTCAGAAGGCTGCTTGTAACTTGGTTCATGGATACAACTCCGTCAGGTACGGAGTTACTAAGAGACATCACTAGAGTCTCCCAACTATCCGGTAACGAGCTAAGTAAAAGAAGGGCTTGAAGCTCGTCGTCCAACACCATGCATCTTCATGGCTGCAAGTTGATTTACAATACTTTGAATTTTATTCAGATGTTCAGTTATGTAATCACCTTCCTTGAACTTGAGATTGATAAACTTTCGGATCAAGAAAGCTTTGTTGCCGGCAGTCTTTCTCTCGTCGAGATCTTCAAGTTTCTTTCACAAGCTGTTTTTCGAAGTCTTATTTGACACATATTGGTGGAATACAGTGTCATCCACCCATTATCGAATGGTACCGATGGTCTTCCGGTCGATCTTCTTCCACTCTTCCGCCGTCATGGACTCCGGCTTGGAAGATTCACCTTCAACCGGTGCATAGAGGTCCTTGCAATAAAAAAGTTCCATCATCTCCGCCTTCTATATCATCCAGTTGCGGCCATTCAAGCTGATCATATGAATTCCCCCAATGGAAGTCTCCATCTCAACACAAGAAGATTAGCAACCTAGCTCTGATACCACTGTTGGGAAAAACAAGAACTTTTTCGTCTTTGTGATGAGATGAGAATAAAAAAATAGAAATTGGAAGATAAGAGAAAAACTAAAAGATTGCACACACAAGATTTACCGAGGTTCGGCTCAATGTGAGCCTACGTCCTCCGTCCGCCCCTTCTCCGCCGTTTTTACTATAATAAAATGAAAGATTACAGGGACATTCTCTCAAGTTGGTACAACTTAACTTGAGGATCACTTGTCACGACCCGCACCCTAGAGTTAGGGCACGAGAACGTAACAACGCCCAGCCTACGTCGCAGTGTCGGCGGTAGAACGCTGTCCTAGGTCTCATGCATCTAACAGTATAAGGCTAAGCAGTTTATACTCCCCGAATGGGGGTGACATAGCAGAATGTAAACTCAATCACATCTAAGGTAGAGCATAATGGAAGATAGATAAAACATGAAATCCAAAAGAGATACAGGAGATAGAAGTCTAAGTGTCTAAGATACATAAATCCAGAAGTACATCTCAAAACTCAAATACAGTAATCCACAAAGTAAATACAACTCCCGACAAAATAAAATAACTATCTAAACAACCTCTACTGTGTCTCCTCTAGGCTAGCAGGCAATCCCAGGCCATCTGTAAAATTTATCAACAGGTCTAGTCAGGACAGGAGCAAGCACAATAAATCTCATGCAGTTCATATCATGTCAGGAAATATAAAGTAGGCAATAGAATAAGATACATGAAACGCTGTAAGAAGATGTACATGAAAATATGAGAGATATTTGATAACTGGAAATATATACATGATAAGTAAGAACTGTAAGTGACTAGTGATTTAGAGTACGAGATGGCATATAATTGGCTTAGGTTGAACATGATGTACATGGGTGAACATGTAGGACATCAACCAATAAGGCTGTGTTGTACATGATAAAACATGAAAAGTAACAGAGTGAACATGATGGATAAATCGCATGACCATTTATACTCACCCCTACCCACAATCAATACACAAGGATCTATTCAAGTTACGTTACGGACATGATGTTTTGGTTATACAAGAAACACATGAGGAAACATGAGCGTACATGAAAGAACATGAGAGTACATGAACGTACATGTAAGAACATAAGAGAACATGAGTGTACATGAATAACGCAGAAGCAAGGAATACATGATGTACATGAAACACATGTCATAAAGTATCCGATGCGCCCGCTAAGGGGGATAACATCCCAAGAAGATATCCATATAGTACCAATCCGTGATGATAACGTGACAGCATCAAGTAAAAGTAATCTAGAGCGAGAATATAAATCGTGACAAGTATAAAACGATCAGAGAATGTACTCGCCTGATATCTGAATGTCCAAGGTAAAGATACTGTCCGAAGAGAGGTGTTTGGCTCCTAATTAGAACAGCACAAGTCACAACATGTCCAGAAGGGTAATATAAAGCACTACAATGTATTCTACATGAATCTAGGTCAAACTAGGCCAAAGTTAACCCTTGGTCAACTCTGGTCAACTGTACTAGTCAAACTAGGTCATGTCCTAACCCAGCAAGTCTTACTAGGCCTAACCAAGACTATCCTAGCAAGCACACATCAATACAAGGCTATACAAGCCAACATACACCCAACTCTATATAGCATGCAATTATTCAATACTCAAATAGGCAAGAATTCACATTGGATATATACTAGGTAATCTATTACTTTAAGCTATATATGTCTACACATATATACACATGCATATATTGGTATTCAACATTAGGTCTATAATCATGGCATTTCAAATGGTTATATAAACTTATATATTACGACACAATATGCTAACATATATATAATATACATATATAGCTAAGTTAACTATATTCATAAATACTTATTTAAGAGGCTATGTGTGTGTATGTGAACATGACAAAGGGGCAAATGAGGGTTAAATGGGCATATATAGTGTATATATATCAAAGAGTGTCAAAGTGTAAGTGAACAATGTGTCAAGTGTGATAGTGTCAACATAGTGTAAGGGGGTACATGAGGTAATATAGGATTTGTGTTAACATAGAATATTACATCTTATTAACTTGTATATTGCGTACATTACATCTATTATTACATTACATTCATGCTTGCATTCATTCATCATTCATTATTCTCTTGCACCACTATATGCACCATACATTACATACTATGGAACCTACATATTCATTACAAGCCATACTTATACATGCTTACATTAGATAGGATACTTACACCTCATACATCATTTATTTAATTATTTACTCATGCTTGTATTCTCTATTTAATTACATAATGTATATACATTAACATGGATTAAAATCAAATAGAACATTATATTACTCACAAGGGTGCACAAAATGTATATGCCGAATAGTAACTGTTGACACAAAGTCACAGTCAACCAAATATTGACTACATTGACTAAATAATATTTGTATTAATTCAATACGACACACGACGACTGCATTCAGTTCAAGACAGATGACAGCTCAGTCTTCGGCTCTCAGTGTGTTCTGGAGTCTGTATTTTATAATTTCATTGAGTCTAGACTTGTGTACTCTGAGTCATGCTGAGCTCTTGGAACTTAGTCTATAACCTACCCAAAATCCCTAGCTCCACTGAACCAAACACTGCCCAAAAAGCCCCTTTGAACCACTCTGTGCTCTGGAGACAGAGTTCGGGCCGAACTCTGCCTCCACACAGAGTTCGGGCCGAACTCTGTCCCCTAGAAATTAGGAACCCTAATTTTAGGGTTAGCTGGTTGCTAGTTGTCCAACAGCCAAATTTTTGAATTTTCCTACCCGAATTCTGGCCGAATTCTGCCTATAAAAGTACTATAAATAGGGCATAAATTCTCTCATTTCAATTCATCCAATCTTCTCTTCTCTTCTCTCTTATAAGCTCAATAAGCCATACCCTTCCCATCTACTAGCCACAAGCCTCCTAAGTCTCGAGTGCTCAGCATCTCTCAGTTAGGATTCTTGTGCAAGAGTCGAAGAAGTCGCTTGGACAATTTCAAGCAAATCGCCACTGCGATCCTCTGTTAGAAGTTGACGTGCTCTTCTGAAGAAAAGGTACGGGTTGTAAACTACTATTTCACAAATAGTGGATTTAATCCTGAGCTAGAGTTCTCAGGCCTGGACTAGTCCTCCACGAGGGAAACCAGGTTAAAATCGCTGTGTTTGCGTATGCTCTTCTGCTCTTCATTTATTTTCCGCACTTTACTCTGATTATTTATTGTTCGTGAAAGAGTTATTTTTAATTGGCTATTTTTCTATATAAACTCTATTCACCCCCTCTAGAGTTGCCAAACTGTTCTTCAATTGGTATCAGAGCTCTGTTCTCTTTACAAGGACTAACATCCTAAGAGCTGATCCATGGCAACCACACAATCCTTGATTTCCAATCATGGTGAAGGTCAGTCCACTCATAGGCCTCCCCTATTTGATGGGACTAACTACACATATTGGAAAACAAGGATGAGCTTCTATCTTAAGTCTCTAGACTTTGACCTGTGGACTGTCGTCACTGACGGTTACAAAAAGCCCGCCAGAATAGTTGTCGATGGTGACCTCATTGAGAAACCATACGACAAATATTCTGTCGAGGAGAAGAAACAGGCAAGTCTAGATGCTAGGGCTATTAATGCTTTATTCTGTGCTATAGACAGGAATGAGTTCAACAGGGTCTCTACATGCACCACTGCTCATGAAGTATGGAGACTTCTAGAAGTGACGCATGAAGGAACCATACAGGTCAAGGAATCCAAAATAAGCCGTCTCACTCAAGAATACGAAGCTTTCAAGATGAAGCCAAGTGAGGCGATCACTCAAATGTTCACAAGATTCCTCGACATCATTAATCCTCTATCCTCGCTTGGAAAGCAGTACTCAAACCACGAGAAGATTCGTAAGCTGCTCAGAGGGCTACCAAAGATTTGTAACCCTAAGGTGACAGCCATCATAGAAGGAAACGATCTTACAACAATGTCAATGGAGACCTTGATGGGTAAGCTTATGACTCACGAGCTTGACCTCAAGGACTTCGAAGAGCCTGCTCCGAAGACCAGGGGGATCGCACTCAAAGCTCATCAACGAAGAGCTAATCATGATGAGACCGAAGAAGATAATTCGGATGATGAAGACCAGGCTCTCATGGTTCACAACTTCAGGAAATTCCTTCGCTTCAATCGAAGGAAGAAGGAATCTCAAGAAGACGATGAAGAAGAACCAACTTGTTACGGTTGCAAGAAAACTGGACATGTCCGAAAAGACTGCCCATTCCTGAAGAAGAGCAACCGCTATGAGAAGCCATACAAAAGGAACTCATCAAAGAAATATGCCAACACAGGCATTTGGCATGAAAGTGAAGCGAGTGACTCTGAGGAAGAAAAGGACTCTCCTCAAGATACATCAAATGTGTGCCTGATGGCAACTTCCAACAAGGTATCTAACGAAACTCTGGATGACTTCTCTTTTGATGAACTTGGCGATGCTTTCACTGATTTACTCGATGATCATAAAAAGGTCATCGGTAAATATAAACATGCCAAGGACAAAATCAAAAGTCTAGAAGATGAGATTCAAAGAATTTCTTTACTTCTTGATAATGTTAGAAACACATCACCCACTAATGACACTGATGAAGTATCCAAGCTTAAATTAAGCTTACATGATGCTGAAGCACGTATTGAGCAACAAATTCAAGAAATCACTACTCTCAACACGTTGCTTGCTGAAGAAAAGAGTAGACACAAGATTTCTATGACTAAGATTTATGGCTTAAATATTAAGGTTGATGAACTGCAAGCTGTTTCTAAAAGATTAGAAACCAAATTGGGTAAACAGGTTGTTCAACCTCAAACCCAATCACATGGGCACAACACCACTCATGCTAGTCAACCACGTCATTCTCATGCAGCACATAACCATGCATTTATATACACAAACTTTCACAAACCACGTGCACGTAAGAACAATTATCACTCAGTACACACTCATCATGCACAAAGACACAATCAACATCACTCCACACATAAAAATCATCATGCCATGCCATATAGACAAAATCATCATGCAATGCCATATAGACAAGGTCCTCATATACTATATAGACAAAATCATCATGTCATGCAATATAGACAAAATCATCATGCCATGCCATCTAGACAATATCAGCATGTCACACATCATAGACAATACCATCATTCTATGCCTCATAGACACCATCAACATGCCACTTATTCCATGCATAATCATCTTCACCATGCTAACTCTTCACATCATGTCCATCCTCATCATGTTGCTTACAGATATTATTCTCATGCTCCTAGTATAAATAAGAATGCTATCTGTACTTATTGTGGATCACATGGACACATCTCACCACAGTGCAGAGTTAGAAGACTTGTAGATAAAAAGATATATGCTTGGTTTCCAAAGACTAACTTTTCAGGACCCTCAAGAACTCGGGTACCAAAGGTCACATCTACTCTTGATGTAGGTGGACCTTCCCTCCTCAACTGAAAGTAAGTGGATTCTCGATAGTGGATGCTCGCGACATATGACGGGAGACGCAAATCTTTTTGCATCACTATCGATGAAGAGAGAAGGATACGTATCCTTCGGTAACAATCTCAAAGGGCACATTATAGGTAATGGTGTCATTGGTCATCCTCCTTCTCCTGTAATAAAGGATGTCTGTCTAGTGACCGAGTTAAAGCATAACCTGCTCAGCATTAGTCATCTTGCTGATCATGGATATGATATTAACTTTGGACAAAACAGTTGCTACATCTATGATAGGTCAACAGGAGACATTGCTTTTGAAGGAAAAAGAGAGGACAACATCTATATTTTCTATCTTTCTATAAAAACTAACAATGCAGGTAGATGTCTATATGCCCACAAAGACGAACGACTACTTTGGCACCAGCGTCTTGGTCATGCCAACATGGATGCTATATCCAGGCTTTCTACCAAGAAGCTAGTGAGAGGATTGCCTGACATCACATTCAAAAAGGACACGGTATGTGCCGAATGTGAACTAAACAAGGCAACTAAATCCTCATTTCATTCCATCAACTCTGTAAGTACTACTAGACCCTTGCAATTACTTCATATAGATTTATTTGGTCCTAGTAGAATAGCTAGCCTTGGTGGCAAACTTTATGCATTTGTTATTGTTGATAATTTTTCGAGATTTACTTGGGTTTTCTTTCTCGCTAATAAGAGCGATGCTATTTCTGCTTTCAAAATTTTTGTAAAGAAAGTTCAAAACGAAAAAGGCTACATGATTACTCGAATCCGAAGTGATCATGGAGGCGAATTCGTAAATTATGATTTTGAAAGTTTTTGTAATGCAAATGGCTTTGATCATGAATTTTCTTGTCCTAGAACTCCTCAACAAAATGGTGTTGTGGAGCGGAAGAATAGAACTCTCGGCGATATGGCCAGAGTCATGTTGAATAAATTTTCACTTCCGAAATATTTTTGGGCAGAAGTTGTTAGTACAGCATGCCATATTTTGAATAGGGTGCTGATTCATCCCATTACGAAGAAAACACCCTATGAGCTTTGGTTTGGGAGAACCCCCAATGTTTCTTATTTTAAAGTTTTTGGTTGTAGATGTTTTATCCTTAACACCAAAGACAACTTAGGCAAATTTGATGCCAAAGCTGACGATGGTATCTTTCTTGGTTATGCCGCCAAGAGTAAGGGATATAGAGTTTTTAATAAACGCTCACTTATTGTGGAAGAGTCAACAAATGTGACCTTTGATGAAGACAACAGTGCAGCAAGTACTCTTAATGATGACGTTGAGCCATCAACTTCTACTCCAATGAATACTTCAACCGAAACTAATTCTCTGGAGGGTTTGCCTAAGAAATTCTCTTTCAAACCTTCTCATCCAGAAAATTTAGTTATAGGAGAAGTTTCACGTGGAGTAACTACTAGATCATCACTAAGAGACTCCGTTGCTAGCACTGCCTTCATTTCACAAGTAGAGCCTAAAAACATTTCTGAAGCTTTAATGATGAATTTTGGATTTCTGCTATGCAAGAAGAACTCAACCAATTCGAGAGAAGCCAAGTATGGGAACTCGTTCCTAGACCGGTTAATCACTCGATAATTGGTACTAAATGGGTTTTTAGAAACAAAGTAAATGAAGATGGTTCAGTCACACGTAACAAAGCTCGTCTAGTAGCTCAAGGATACAATCAAGAGGAAGGTATCGACTACGATGAGACGTATGCTCCTGTTGCTAGACTAGAATCCATTCGGATGCTTTGTGCTTTTGCTAATTTTCAAAACTTTAAATTATTTCAAATGGATGTGAAAAGTGCTTTCCTGAATGGTTTTATTAAGGAGGAAGTTTATGTGAAACAACCTCCTGGCTTTGAAAATCACAAATTTTCCGACCACGTGTTCAAGCTAAAGAAAGCACTTTATGGCCTCAAACAAGCCCCCAGAGCTTGGTATGAAAGGCTAAGTAGCTTCTTACTTGAGAAAGGTTTTTCAAAAGGGAAAATTGATACTACACTGTTTATAAAATCTTTTAAAGACACTATTCTGTTGATTCAAATTTATGTTGATGATATCATTTTTGGTTCTACTGATGAAACCCTCTGTCAAGAATTTGCCAAGTGTATGCAGACAGAATTTGAGATGAGCATGATGGAAGAGCTCAACTATTTTTTTGGTCTGCAAGTGAAACAAATGGCTAATGGAACTTTCATCTGTCAATCGAAGTATACCAAGGACATGCTGAAGAAGTTCGATCTTGACAACATCAAACCAATCAGCACTCCAATGGCTACTTCAACCAAACTCGAACCAGATGAGAGCGGCAAACCCGTTGATCAACGTAAGTATCGAGGTATGATAGGCAGCTTACTTTATTTAACTGCTAGTCGCCCCGATATCATGTTTAGTGTTTGCCTATGTGCTAGATATCAAGCAAATCCTAAGGAATCTCACATGACCGCGGTTAAGCGTATCTTTCGATACCTTAATGGTACGGTTACAGTGGGCCTATGGTATCCCAAGTCAACATCATTTGACCTCATCGGTTACTCTGATGCTGACTTTGCTGGATGCAAGGTCGACCGTAAAAGTACGAGCGGCACGTGTCATTTATTAGGAAAGGTTTTAGTCTCATGGTTTAGCAAGAAGCAGAACTCTGTCGCACTATCCACAACAGAAGCTGAATACATAGCAGCTGAGCGTTGTTGTGCACAAATTCTATGGATGAAGCAAACCCTTGAAGACTATAAGTTATCTTTCATGCATATTCCTATATTCTGTGACAATACTAGTGCCATCAATTTGACTAAGAACCCTGTCTGCCACTCACGCACTAAACACATTGAGATCAGACACCACTTTTTGCGTGATCATCAGCAAAATGGCACGATTAACTTAGAATTTATTGACACTGATCATCAGCTAGCAGATTTCTTTACTAAGCCATTATCCGAAGAGCGCTTCAATTATCTTTATCGTGAACTCGAAATTTTGGATGAAGCAGTTATAAGTTGAGACTTACTTGCGTAAATGTCGAGTATATTTTGATTCTTTTATGACAAATTTATTATGGGTACAAGCCGAAAGGGTCCTTCTGACAAAAAGGCGTAAAAGCCTAAGCGACACGGTGCACTAGTCCTCAGGACTACCGCTAGCTGGGATCCGGCCCCTGCAGCTAACCCATGGCAAATTTGAAATACTGAATTACAATATATTTCCTTGCTTATTATATGGTTTGTTCCGATTTATTATTGCCTAGTTGATCTTTCCTAAAGTTCATTCTGACCTTTGTGTACCTCTCTATGTACTTCACTGTTTTCATCAAACTTTTATCCTCAAAATCTCTTTTGTTCAACACTTAATCAATTTTTCTATCTTTTCAGCCTGCTTTTAGTTCTGGACCACTGATCCAGAACTCGGGCCGAACTCTGCCCCTAACAGAGTTCGGGCCGAGTTCGGTCCCTAAGTTCCAGCGTCGAGATCTGGCTCTGCCGTTGGATCAATTTAGATCCTATGGTCAATATTTCATCCGACCAAAGACAAACCCCTATTTTATTTCGGGACTCCTTCTCTCTCCTTCACCATTGCCTCCTTCCTCACCTCTCCAAACTCCTTCCTTCAAACCCTAACCCTAGTTTTTGATCTAGAGTGCTCCATTGCTCCTCAAAATCAAGGAAAAAGGGTTTCTCATCATTCTCTTCCACTGTTTGGTATTATTTTCAGGTATAACTCTCTCCTTCTATCCATTTTCAAGTTCTCCATTTTCTTGCAAATGGCTCCTCGCTTGCCCAATCGTGGGAAAAGGGTTCGAACTGAGGGAGCTTCCTCTTCGAATCCTCCTCCTCCAATTGAGCAAGTAGGTGAACAACAACCCATTCATCCATTGTTCAACCCGCCTAGTCCCCAAGATCCGAATACATATGACGAACGCCTATTTGTGTCGCTAGACGCGTCTAATGCATGGTTTAGCGATTTTCGTACTCGTCCGGTGTTCGGGGGACATCCGATAAATTTTACAATCTTTGCTCAATTTGAATCTCTGTTTCGTGATCTATGTTTGGATGCTTTAGTTGCTTCAAATTTTGTCATCTACCGTAGTGCAATCCAAATGTTTTATTACAATTTAACTTTCGATGCAACCCACATCTATTCCCGGGTTGCCGGTATTGACATAGTTTTCAATGATTCTGAGTTGGGGAATTTTTTTGATCTTGTTAATCTTGATGCTTGAGATAAACTTGTGGAAGCACGTCAATTTCAATTTGTTGGCGATACTTCTCTTGAAGGATTCAAGGAGGAATTATGTGCTCCTAACATAAGTCCTCGCAAACTTATGGCCAAGCATCTCAACCCCTACTTCTATGAGCTTCATCGAATGATTTTTAACACCATCTTACCAAAAGCTGGTTCAACTGATGAAGTTACCTACTTTGAGATTTCTGCCTTATATCACCTCCATTATCGTATCCCATTCAATCTTCCTAGGACAATGATGGATTGGATGATAAATTATAGGAAGAAACCAAGAGCGTTGGTTTATCCTTTATACCTTCCTATGGTTTTTCGTGCATTCATCATTCCTATTCATGACTGTCAGTTCTTGCCTGCTCCTGCTTTTCTGTCCAAGGCACGCCGTACTCAGGCAGTTGTCGCCTCTCCTGAGGCCTCTGAGCATTCTGATGATGAGGAGCCTGACGCCCCTCCTTTTGGTCAGGATGCACCTCCTCTATCTGCCACTCTTGAGTCCATTCAGACCATGCTCCGGGATCGTTTTACTCTTGAGGACGATCGCTGGACACAGCTAGACTATCATACCACTCTGCAGATGAGTGCTCTCGGCAATTCTCTGCATGATATTCGGTACTTTCTGTCTCAGCATCTGCACATTCCCATGGAGAGGGATCCAGCGCGCGCGGGTCATCGCATTGATGATCCGTGGGTTATGCGTTACATGGATCCGGATGATGCTTTTGTGGACCCTCGTCGCTCCTTCCCTGGTCCTTCAGATGTTCCAGGACCTTCTCGTGCTCCGTGATGGAGATTGGCTCGATCTGCTGCTGCTACTGCTGATGATCTTAGTTATTTTTTGCTTTCAGTTATTTAGTTTATTATGGTTTTATGTAGCTGGTTTTATGTACTCTGTTTATGAGTTGGCCACTTGGTTTGGTGGATGACATTATCTGTCCTTTATCATAGTTTTACTTTATGTCAGTGACTTATTTTGCTTAGTATTTCACTGTTTCTTCTCTGCTTGGTGTGGTTGCATTACTATTCGTTGCTTCTTTATTGCTAACTGCCAAAAGGGGGAGAAATATGTATATTTTTATAGTTTTGTGCTTGTTTTGCTTTTGGGAGATATATTATCTATCAGGCCACAGGTTCTATGCATTCGTATATCTGTGTATATCTGTGCTTGTTCTTGCTCTGGGAAAATATTATCTATCAGGTCACAGGTTCTATGCATTTTGTATGGGGGAGAGCTATAGCTTCTAGCTCGACACCGTTCATGGTTTACGGGGGAGCTATCTTCTTTTAGCTCAGGCATCGTTTATGGGGGAGCTATGTTACAATCAACTGTGTCCTGGTATGAATATTAAAATATACATATATTATTTTGTCAATTATCAATATGGGGGAGATTATTGACACAAAGTCACAGTCAACCAATATTGACTACATTGACTAAATAATATTTGTATTAATTCAATACGACACACGACGACTGCATTCAGTTCAAGACAGATGACAGCTTAGTCTCCGGCTCTCAGTGTGTTCTGGAGTCTGTATTTTATAATTTCATTGAGTCTAGACTTGTGTACTCTGAGTCATGCTGAGCTCTTGGAACTTAGTCTATAACCTACCCAAAATCCCTAGCTCCACTGAACCAAACACTGCCCAAAAAGCCCCTTTGAACCACTCTGTGCTCTGGAGACAGAGTTCGGGCCGAACTCTGCCTCCACACAGAGTTCAGGCCGAACTCTGTCCCCTAGAAATCAGGAACCCTAATTTTAGGGTTAGCTGGTTGCTAGTTGTCCAACGGCCAAATTTTTGAATTTTCCTACCGAATTCTGGCCGAATTCTGCCTATAAAAACACTATAAATAGGGCATGAATTCTCTCATTTCAATTCATCCAATCTTCTCTTCTCTTCTCTCTTATAAGCTCAATAAGCCATACCCTTCCCATCTACTAGCCACAAGCCTCCTAAGTCTCGAGTGCTCAGCATCTCTCAGTTAGGATTCTTGTGCAAGAGTCGAAGAAGTCGCTTGGACAATTCCAAGCAAATCGCCACTGTGATCCTCTGTTAGAAGTTGACGTGCTCTTCTGAAGAAAAGGCACGGGTTGTAAACTACTATTTCACAAATAGTGGATTTAATCCTGAGCTAGAGTTCTCAGGCCTGGACTAGTCCTCCACGAGGGAAACCAGGTTAAAATCGCTGTGTTTGCGTATGCTCTTCTGCTCTTCATTTATTTTTCGCACTTTACTCTGATTATTTATTGTTCGTGAAAGAGTTATTTTTAATTGGCTATTTTTCTATATAAACTCTATTCACCCCCCTCTAGAGTTGCCAAACTGTTCTTCAGTAACTCCTACTAATAATCAATACTGTACCATCTCAGCATGAATTAAAATTTAGGATTAAAGTATGTTATAGATCAATGTGTTAGCTTTCCGAAACTTCAAACGGATCGTTTTCGTTTCCGAAAACTCCCGGAATCGCGAAAACACCGAGAACGCGTTTGTCTTTCGTACAGCTGACACTCAAATAATTCTCCAAAAAGTTACAGAAAGAATTAGGCCTATTAATACATGTTTTTGGGAAGCTAACTTCAATACTCTTCTTTTAAAAAAAACGGGAGATTAAACCGAGCTTTGAGCTAGAAGTTATGATATTTCTAAGTTAGGGCTGAAATTAAAAACGTGGATAAAAATCATGACGGATTTAGATAGTTTGAGCCAAAAGAATACACAATATATATCCTAATTATCCACAACAATAATAGCAATAATAATATGAGGAACCACACTCACAAACTTGATTATATAATCATCATGAACCATTTATTACATATATAAATATAGATACACTCTCATTACAATATATATATATATAAATCTATATATGTAACATGAACACATCCACAACACAAAGGACACTCCTATGACCTCCAAATGGACACAAAATGGACACAAATGGAGATACAACCATGGGGGTCATTCCTATGGGTTTAAAATAGACCTATATGCATGAGGAAATGAAAAGGAGAAGGGATTTATACCTCCCGGTAGATCGAATCGAAGAAAAACCTTCCCAGAGTGACACCGACACGTAGAGATTCCAAAAGGACACGAACGAGCTCCGAATCCTCCCAAACTTGGGTAGCTTCCTCCTTGGCTAGAATGGAGAAGGAAAGAAGAAGATTTGGTGGTGAAATGGAAGGATTTGGTGGAGAAATTGCTAGGGATTGCTCTCTAGGAATTTGGGGAAGAACAAGAGAGAGAAAAATAGATGGATAATGACAAATGGGAGGCTCAACCCTATCCTTATTGTGGCTGGCCATAAAGGTGGTTTTGTCCTATTAGAAAAAGTCCAAAAGCCCCTACTAACCTATTCTACGAGTATTAGGAAAGAGCTAATTGGTTGGGGCTAAATTAGTCATTCTAAAGTCTCTAATCACACTAACCTTATCCATAATAATTAGTCTAACCTCTAACTAAAATATTTCTATCATGAACTAAAATTAATATCATGTAGGCCATGTCTAACTAGTGTGTGGGTCCCACTAGAGTCAAACTACCCCCCGGGTCCCCGTTTTAAGTCGGATTGAGTTGAAATTCGAACCCGACTCAAATAACCCCAAAACAATATCATAAATAATAAAATAATATCAAAATAATTCAAAGAGGTCAAATGCAAAAATATCCTTAGGCCAAAAATGATATTAAAATATTATAATCACATGGTTAGGCTCTAGGTCAAACAGTCTCTAGGGTTTCACTAGCAAAACGTCAAAACCACAAGTCATTGATTTAAATAATTTTAAAATGATTTAAAATCACCAAAAATCATATCATGAATCAAATATCATTATTAAAATAATTATAAACACAAAATTTCAAAATTACCCTTATTTGGGAAACTGGGTGCTACATCACTATCTCTCTCACAAACTCACTTTGAGTGGATTACAAGTGTGAGGATTACAAGTTGTATTGTTCTTCTACTTGTGTGTTTCGACCTTCACCATCTCCCCTCTATTTATAGGGAGGATATGCCTCTTGGGTATACCACATTCATTGCATGGAGAAGTCCAAAGGTCAGCCCTTCCATCTTCCAAGATTCGTTCTTCCATTCCCTCCAATGCTTGGAGAAAGGCAATACATTAATATTGCATGCAAGCTGAATGCATGCAGAATATTAATAGATATGCTACTTCAGATAGTCATAACATCTTCAATACACCTTCAAATGACCTGGTTCAAAGCTTGAATGAAAGATAAAACTTTTCTCAACAAATTTCGTATTGAAGACCGAGCCAAGAAATGACTGCAACATATCCAAAATAGCCTCCCAAAACTGAATCTTGTCACAAAAAATTGTACCCAGAAAAATGGCTAAGTACTTGGCCAAATCCAACCATGAGTGACCGATTTTCATGGATCAAATCCATATTGTTTCATCATGGGGATGGACCCCGTTCCCATCAGATCAAGTGGATAGAGTGAAGACATAAGACCGAGACGCGATCTTCGAATCCCAGTGGGAACGATCATGACAAAAATTACCTTCTTATTAAAAACATCATCTTTCCACCCACACCCAAATATATCATTTTGGAGTTTTGATGTAACAGTAGTGCATTAAATGCGTAATCACATTAATTTATACATGGGCGGATATTCGAGACAGCAGATTGTTTAGAAGATTTGACATAATTTATTTAGATTTTCAACTTCGTCTTTATCTTTAGAAAAAGACTTAAATTGAGATTCGATTGTCACGACCCGCACCCACTGTGAGGGTACGAGAGCGTAACAATGTCCAGCCTACGCCGCAGTGTCGGCGGTAGAACGCTGTTCTAGGTCATGAACTATAACTAACATAATATGAATACTCTCCATAAGGAGGCCAACAAAGAGGTACAACTCAATCACAATCTAGAGATAGAATATGGCATGATAAAATAGATAAGAGAATCCTCAACTGAGGTACAACAGAAATGAAATACAAGTCTAATCATCTCTAAAAATATACAACTCTGAAAGTAAGACAACAGCTAAACATAAAAAGAAAGGACAGTCTAAGCTATCTACACTATACAAGGTATCATCCTGAGCAGCTGCCTGAACCTCCCCAGGGGTCCAGGTTGCGAGTGTCATCTAGGCAAGCTCCAAGTAAGGGGTGCAGGGTTCCTCATCATCCTCTGTAAAAATTTTAACAGGTCCAGTCAGGACGGGAGCGAGCATAGTACATCTCAACAGTTCATAGCAGGTTAGAAAATATAATCATGCAGTAAAGTAAGATATAGATACTGAAGGAAATGCAGTATATAAACAGAGAGAGAACTGTAATAGAAATATCTACTATAAGTAGAGAGCTACCAGTGACTAGTGATTCAGAGTACAAAGTCGACATATGAACGGCTTGATTTGTACATGGCTATACTAAAGAGGCGTACATGGCTATTCTACTTTGGAAATTGTTCACATGGCTATTTATACTCCCCCATACCCCCAACTAATACACAAGGATCCAAACAGGTTATGTTATGATTCTATGTAACAGCCCCCGAAGGGTGATAAGCCCCCAAAGGTGATAGACCCCGAAGGTGATAGACCCCGAAGGTGATACATAGTAGTCCCATAAATGGAGATTCTGATAGACCCAATAAATGGGATAAGGATTCAGAGAAGACTCTGTGATCATATGAGTATATGTCACAAGTGATCAAAGAACCAAAGAAGCATCTGATACGCCATGTAAGTGAAACGCACAGAACATAGAGTACCCGATGCTCCCTGAAGGGATAACATCTCAAGAAGGGATCCATATAGTACTAATCCGTGTGACCAACGTGACAGTATCAAGTAAAGTAATTTAATACAGGAAATAATTCTAAGCAGGATATAAAATGATCAGAGAATGTACTCGCCTCGTATCTGAATGTCTGAAGTAAATGTACTGTCCGAGATGAGGTACCTGACTCCTAGTTAGAGCAACACAAATCACAATAAGTCCAGAATGGTAATATTGAGCTCTACGATGCATTCTACATGAATCTAGGTCAAGCTAGGCCAAAGTCAACCCTTGGTCAACTCTGGTCAACTGCACTAGTCAAACTAGGTCAAGTATGGTCAAAAATAGTCTAAACTCAACTAACTAGGTCTAACAAGTCATTCTAGGCTCTATCAAGCCTATACTAGACAACACACATCATTCCAAGGCTATACAAGCCAAACAACAAACCACACATCATAGGCAACATCACATTTAGCTATCTATCATGAAATTCATACATATACATGAATAAAGGCTTACACCTATATATATACAACATATATATATAGAGAGAGCATTATAAATAGGGAGAGAGTTGAGAGGGAAGGAACTAGTATGTAGAGGCTATGTGACATATGAAGTATGTGTGTGTGAACATGGATGTGTACATGAAAAAGGAAATTCAACACTAAGCCCTATATCTTGTACCAACATATTCATATCTATATACACATATGCATATATAACCATAGGAAATCTCTATCTACCACATTAACACATTTACATATATACATTCATACATATTTCATATATATACACATAGAGATATAGAGAGGGGTGGGGGACATTGCATATGTGGATGTGATATATGTAAGGGTGTGTGTGATCATGGAGGTGCACAACAAAACAAGGAATTCAAATGCTAATTATAAGTTATGCTACCATGGCACAAGCTAACAAGTATACCTATAATCATATGTGTACCCTTAGGGAAAAATGGGAAATATATAGAGAGTGTGAGTGTGTGTATGATGAGTGAGTGAACTGTGAGAGGGGTTGTCCCTGAGTGACAGGGAGCTAGGGGGTGTGTGTGTTCATGATGAATGTGTGTGTGTGAGGGAAAAGTGAGTGAGAGAGGTGACAGTCCTCAAAGCATAAAAAAACAGATTTAACATTATTCAATAGTTCAATAAACCTATGAATCACACATGATAAAACCAATACAAAACAGTTTACTTAAACTCAGACTTAAAACAGTCCAAAACAAAACCCAAATGAATTCCCAGATTTCATATGTGTAGGACATGTATGCAGTGGGTATTAAGGAATGTAGGCAGTGTAAAAATAGTGTGCAGGATATATATATATGCAGTGTGTGTGGGTAGGCAGGTAACAGTGCAAAATGGAATAGGAATCCATTTCCAGGAAATGTGACAAGTAAACAATCTCATATTCATATGTGTATACAGTTTAGTTCAACCCAATTTTTCCCATTTCAGGTTTCCCAATGAATCTCAGGATTCAGTTAAAAACTGGGATACCAATTCCTGTGTGTGACATGAATGAAATCTCAGGATTGTTGACAGCTAACTTACAGTTTAAAGTTCAGAAATTTGGAATGTGTGGGTGTGTCTAGATTTCAGCTTGTGTGTGCAAAAATATGTGAACATGTTCAACTGATTTCTCAGGAACAAACATGTGTTCTCAGAAATTCAGTGACAGTGGGTTAACTGGTCTGCTACACAGGCAAGGGGAATGGGTCTATGTGTGTATATGAAACAGTGTCAATTAGAGTTCATGTGTGATGTGTAAATCTCAGTTTGTGTGTGTGAATATACATCAGTAGAACAGTGCCAATGCATTCAGATGTTTTCAATACTCAGGAATTGGTTCTCAGGAAACCTGAGAACCAATTCGACAGTTCATGAATCCATCCAAATACTAACTTTGAAAATTCCTATTGGTTAATCATCAAACCAATTGACAATGTGAATCCAGCCACATTAATTCTGAAAATAATTCAACATATAAAACATTCAAAACCCAACAGTTAAATCTCAGCCTTAACTAATCAGAAAATTTCAGGAAATTTTGATAATAGTGAACATGTATTAGTTTAGTGTTGGACAGCCCCAACCCGTATACAAATTCCATTTTAATCATAACATAACCAACATACCTAGATGAAAACATAGTAAATAAATCATAGAAATTTGGTTTTAAAAGATATCTAACTCAGAAATCAGAAAACAGAGATTTGAAATCCAGGAAATCACTCAAGACTGAACATGGGTATCAGAACATATGAAAACCCCATTAATCCACAAAACCAATTCGAAAGTCCAAACAGGTGCACATACATGTCCTCCACATTAGTACGTGTCATGTGGGTCCATTCGTGTCCAGGAAACTGGACACGAAGTATCCAAACAACCACAAACCCAATCGGGTACACAGAACTAAGAAAAACAGTACAGTGTCGTGCACGTGTTTGTGCAAGTCTAGGACACGACACGACACGAATCAAACCTCGTGCTCGTGTCTAGGGTTAGGGGGGACATATGTCTAGAGGGTCGACACCCTGATTCGTGTCCTCGTCGTGTCAGGACTGGACACGAAGTGCGTGTCAGTACGGTTTTCCCGCGCGTGCACAGTGTATGTAAAATCAGTGCACGCGTGTTTTCTCCCAAACCATTCCATAAAACCTCACAAAATTTTATAGGGTCAATGTCAGTCATGTCCTCTATGTACATGCAAAATTTGGTGTCCTCTCGTGCTGTGTCCAGGGAGAACTCAGACACAGGTAGCAGGACACGTGCACGGGGCTGTGCGGGTGTGTGCGTGTCCAATTTATGACACGAAAACGACACGAAATCCATATTAGTCTTCACAAACATTCATACACACACCTAGATCTACAAACCTATGTAATTAGTTTTACAAAAATCGAAAATCGAATCCTTAGTGGCATTTCTACAAACACCTATGTTTCCTATTGGATACGTGTCCGATACGGACACGAATGGACACAAAACTTAGCAATACCTATACCAGTAGTTAGGGTATTCCTAGGGCTTCCTATTCATGCAATTAAATCTCTATTTTATGGAGAGGATTAGGAATTACCTAGGTGTGTGAAAAAGCCCAAAAAGCTTCAAAGAGGGGTGTTTCTCTTGCCACCCAAGCTCCTCCAAATTGCTCCTCCACTGAAATTTCTCACCATAGTCAGGAAATACACAGAGATTAGGATCTATTGCAAGAACTTAGAAGGAAAAAAGAGTTGAAATGGAGAAGTTATGGATTGGGGAAGAAAAGGTTTTACCTCTATTTTCAAACTTTGCTATTTCCTAAAGGAGGCTAGCCCTAAGTGGTAGAGACATTAAATAGGAGTGGGGATGATCATAATGACCAGGCATGGGCTGATTAGAATTAGGGTTAGCTACTTGGGTGGGCCTATGGGCTTTAAGTCTCAAGTCATTAATCATGACTTATGAAGTCATAAGCCATATTAGCCTAATCAACTCCAAAACTCTCCAAACAAGTTCTAATGACTTAAACCTCACTAAATTAGGTCTAACCAAGTTTACTTAACCTAACCAAGTGGTCTTAACCTAGGTTAGTCACTAGGTTAGTCTCCTAGTCAACACTAGTCAACCCTCATCCAAACAATTCGAAAATAAATTCTAAAAATTCCTATAAATTCAAATAAATTATAATAAAATCAAATAACCCCAAAAATATCTAAATACTCTAATCACATGGCTAGGCTCTAGGGTAGGCAGTCTCTACTGTTCACTAGCACAACACCAAATTATAAGTCATGATTTAAATAGTTTTAAAAAATTATTAAAAATCACCAAAAATTATATTAAAATTTTAAATACCATAATTAAATAAATTAAATACAAAATTTCAAAATTACCCTCATCTAAAAAACTGGGTGTTACATCGATCAAAACCAAATTCCAGTTTTCTTTTTGTCTGTTGCTCCACTTTTCGAACAAGCTCTATCGATTGATTGTGGACGAGTCAGGATTGAAGACAAGTAGGCAACTCTAGAGGTGGGATAAATAGAGTGTCCGTCTAATACCTCAATAAAAGTAAGACAATTTACCGGCTATAAATTATCAAGCTAAAGCACATGTATATAGAAAGTGAATAAATTTTAGAAGATCAAACACAAACACCGCGATGTATACTGGTTTTCCTTATGGAGGACTAATCCAGTCTTGAGAACTTCCGCTCAATGTTAAATCCACTATCAATGAAACACAAGTTTTGATCCGAAGTCTTGCAACTTCGTACAAACACGTGCTTTAATTAGTAGGGCATGACGACTTCAACAACCATAAACTTTTGATACGAAGAGCTTGTCGACTTCAAACAACGTGTAAAGAGAAATACTTGAAAATTTAAGCTTCATAACTCGAACTGACTTCTAACCGAGATTGTAACTTTGGTGCACTACAAGGCTGGGAGTTGATTTCTTGGTGATGGAAAGGTTTAGGCTCAGAATGAATAGATAGGCAAGTGAATTGCTTGAAGAATGAGTAAGAATGAAAATCTCAAGGTCTATTTATAGGCTAGCAGGGGGGACTGATTCTGTCTCATAACGTTCATAAATTTGAGCGTTAAAGCCTGGTCTTCAGGAAGAAGAGGCTGACTAGGAAATTAGATTTTATCCCGACCGAGTTCAGTCCGAGTTCGGTCCGAGTTCATCCCGAGTAAATAGGGTTTTGGATCAGATCTGTATTTATGGGCTGGTTTATATGGTGGACTTAAATATTTTGAGTAGGATTGTTTTCTAAGATTCTTACTGCCAACTGTGAATCCGATGTACATTTCGTCCTTAAAAAAAGATAAAAATACAAAAGAAATATAAAATCGAGCAACATGTAGATGACCATTGTATCATACATGCATGGCTTGACTTGTCTTCTTTCTTTGTACGATGATGACTTTTTCCTTGATTGCAGTTGTCCAAAGATAAACAGATAATGAAATCTGAATACCTTTCAGAGGTTTTGCCTCCGAAACCCCACGGGAGGTACTGCCCCCTCAACTCCCGTACACTGATCGGATAGTGGAACCCCCAAATGCGAGGACTCGGAGATGTCGTAGGCGGTTCAGAGAAATCTTTTGGTATAACACACTCTTTGGCCCATCATAGTTTTTTGTTGCATATGTCTATGTTCGATCTTGCTTACTACTTGTCTACAAATACATGTTAGACAAACAAAGCAGTTTGATACATTTAATAAACTTTTAGGACAATGCTAAGTTTAATAGATCATGAATAGCGCGAACATTAGTGATATCAAAATTTTAAAATTAATCAATTAGCCATATTCAAAGCTCAAGCATATCATTGGGCTAACAAGGATTTGTTGTATCTCGAGAGTAGATCATCGTCAACTCTGGTGCACCAATCTATGGGGAAAAGAAATCTATTTTAAGGACAACGTTTATTGTAAGGTGATTTTAGTTCTTTCATTTTAGTTCCTGCACTGATCTTAATTGCATATTAGGAATTCTAACCAACAATTTGCAATTCCATAATTGTATTTCTAGACAAGATATCCTTGAAATGCATGCAAGCATTATATATATATACTAGTCTACATGTACGTGCTTTGCACGTATTTTAGTCAGAATATTATAATCTCAGTTGTCATCTTTTTGTCTTTTCCAGCAATGTTTTAAAAACCGGACTGGTGCTTGACCCGGCCAAGGCACTGGGTCGGGTCAAATTGGTTCAACCAGTTGGTTCAACCACTGATTCAACCACTGGGTTAATCTAAGTAGTCCAAATTAATCCTTTATGGATATTATTATTTTTTTACAAAAATACTAATTTTTAAAAAACACCGGGTCAAATACTGAATCGGACCGAAAAAACAACCAGTTCACGGGTGAACCGGTTGAACCGGCCGGTCCAGTTTTTAAAACATTGTTTTCCAGGTGATTATTGATGTGTGTTTTCTTTTTATAATGCAAGAGATTCAAAGTACAAATTTTGCTTTTTTTTTTAATTTTTATTGAGAATAATAATATTTTGAAAATAGTAAGGATATAAAATTTTACCATTGGAATATGAAAAATTGTATGAAAAAAGGAAACCTGCATGCAAACTTTATTGCTTTGACTCTTAAACATAAATGACATGCAAGTTGTCATAATAACATCATGACTATAAAATATTCAAGGGTACTTTAGGAATTCAAAAGTTTCACCACCAAGTTTTTCTATTATATATATATATATATATATATATATATATATATATATATATATATATATATATATATATATTGTGGAATCAGGTAAATTGTTTCTAGAATCGCTCCCACTGGAATTCGAACTCATGACCACTCGGGTCACATACATCTCTCTTAACCACTAAGCTAGAGGTCATTTGCTATATATATATATATATATATATATATATATATATATATATATATATATATATATATATATATATATATATATATATATATATATAGGCGCTACCCCTAGCGCGTCGTCGGTGGCTCTCCCGCATCCGGGCCGCTCCCCCTCTCCTGCGCCTGGACCCGCGGCCCCCCTTCCGCCTGGGTCCCCGTTTCCCCTCTCCCGCCCCCGGGTCGCTCCCCCTCTTCTCCGCCTGGTAGCGCTGGCCTCCCCGGAGCTGTTCCCCTAGCGTCGTTGCTTCTGACCCCCCGGCGCAGGCCATCTCCTCCGCGTTGGATCTCGCCGTGGACCCCCGGATCCCCCCCTCCGTCGCAGCCCCTCCCCGGGTTACGCGCCGCCCTTCCTCGGTCCGGGCGCCGTCCTTCCTCGGTCCCTCCGTCGGAGTCCTCGTCGCCCGGCGACGCGCCTCCAGCCTGCGCGCGAGCATCCCGAGGCGTCCCCTCGGGCTAGCGGACCTCCTCTCCAGCGGAGCCTTCCCGGCGCTTCCGTCTCCGGAGCCCTCGATTCGTCGCCCCCGGCGCCGCCCCCCGCCCCCGACGTCTCGCCCTCCCTCCGTTGGCGGATCGGCCCCTGCCTGTTCTCTTCGATGGCAGCGAGCGGGGTTTCCCGAGGCCCCTCGGGGCGCGCCCCATCCCCTCGGGCCCCGCGTCGGGTCACGTCACCTCGGGCCCTGCGTGGAGCAGCCACGTGCCCCCCCTGGGGTAGCGTGCGTCTTTTGAATTTTGAATTTGCTGTTTCGTTTGGTCTTTGCTGTGTTTTTTCTGCTTCGTTTGGTCTTTGCGTGGACCAGTTCGGTGGGTGTGTTTTGTGGGCCAGTTCAGCACGTTTGTATCCTCTGTGTTGGTTTCGTTTCAATATATTTAGATTTCTTCAAAAAAAAAAAAAAAAAATATATATATATATATATATATATATATATATATATATATATATATAATATATTTTTTATTTTTATTTTATATATATATATAATATATATTTTTTATTTTTATTTTTTTGCTATATATATATATATATATATATATATATATATATATATATATATATATATATATTCACTGAAATACACCATTTGAGTTTTGATTAGTGGTAGTGCTTCAAAACATTTTTTTTTGTAAGTCACTCTCCAAAATCTTGTTTCAGGCTAATTTGCACTTAAATTCCAGAAATTTTGAGATATGACAAACTACTATCATAAACTTTCTTTCTTATGCAAGTTGTTATCATTAAGTTTGAATCGTTAACTTAGAACATAACACCCTTAAAAAGAACTTGAAATGACCTATCTAGCCCCAACTTAATGCATAACATCCTTAGAGCATCCACAGTGGGGATACTCCATAGCATACTTCAATTTTTTTTAGAAATCGTATAAATTATTATTTTTGGAGTGTCCCCTTCATATTGACACACAATGATACACTTCAAATAATACACCAAATTCATACTCCAAATTAACCTCTTTTTGTTATTTTTTCTTTCTTTTTCCTTTTTGATGACCCCAGTTGGATTACTATTTACGAGCTAGGACACACTCCAAATTTGGAAAGCCTTTTGGCTTTCTAGCAATTTTTAAGTTTAAACAAGAGCCCATTGCAGCCCGCAAGTGCTACAAATTTTGACTAAAACAAAAATATAGCACTTCAAACTACTCATACTGTGAATTTTCTTACTCAGCCAAAACATCATTCATAATTCCAAATTATCAAATATTAATACTTAAATCCCTAATTTTTCAAAATGACCCAAATATCATTTCCTCTTCCAAATTCCTAAATTATCTTTAAAAAATTCTTTCAAAACCCTAATTTCTTTGAATGTTTGTTCTAATTTAAAGTTTGGAGAAGATTTGAGGGTTGTGAGAATGGATGGACTTTATTCCTATAGCAGGTATGAATTTTTTTGGATAAAATTTTGCAAGTTTTGATTAGGATTTATGAATGAGAATAATGTGATTTTACGAATGGAAATATTGTGAAGTTTATTCATTCTCATTGAGATCTTGCATCATCCTGATGACTTGGCTGGTCGATTGTTATAAGATTGCATGTGTGTGAAGTTTTAAGAAAACATTCACCGTATGAGTCAGTATTCTCACCTTCAGCAAAAACATTCACAGTATGAGTAGGATAAATAGGATACCTTGAAATTTAGAGGAAAGAAACGTAGCATCAGTACTAATAACATGTAAACAGTCCCTTAGAAAGCCGTCAATGCATGTCTTGAAACAAATAAAAAATCTTTTGAATCTATTACAATTTCTGAAGTTTTAAGAAAACATATACTACCAGGATACATCTCCATTATTCTATAACCATACTCCTCAAGGCTAGCATAAGCCTCAGTGTAACTACCATTTATTTTAGCCAAAGACATCTCTCTAGCTCTCCAAGCTTTGGAATAAGTAATATGTACACGGTGTTCTCTATATACATCCTTAACAATTTGTGATGCACTATAAGATTGGTTATCTCTAATTATGTCAATTACACGGCTCTTAACCCATGCAACGGTAGCTAGTCGATGTCGTCCGGTTGTAAGACCAACTAAACAAAGAATGGCGACTTTCTAATTTAGCAACCTTAACTATTTCACCAGATCCAATGGGTTTGGCATATACTCTCCAATTACAATTCGGTCGGTCACAAGTATAAATAATTCCACGAGCATTATTCATAATATTGACTGAACAACTAAAATTATGTTGAATTGCTACATTACTAATAAAACTTTTAAATTTAGAACGGCTAGGAAATTCTTTTCCGATAAATAATTCTGAAGTAATAGCATTATCAACATCCACTACCAAAATCTGTCCAATCAGCGACGCCGGAGAACGTCGCTAAATCGGGCAGATACGTCACTAAATTAAATTGGCGACGCAATTAGCGACGTCTAGACGTAGTCGCGATTTACCTAGTCGCTAAACACCAAAACGTCGTAATACGTCGCTATTACGACGACAATTAGCGATGAAGACGCGTCGCTGATATAGCGACTACTAGCGACGTACAACGACTGTCTTTATCGATGTCAACTAGCGACGTTTTTGCGACGCTCATTACAGCCATACTGACCTGGCATATCAGGACATTAGCGACGTTCGGCGACGTCGGCACGTCGCTATATTACCGACACATAGCGACATCTTGGCGACGTCTATAGCTAAATGCCAGTCAGCACGGTAGCGACAATCAGCGACGTGATGACACATATATATAGTGAGACACATATACTCACTATTCACCCTCACATCCTTCTCACTATAACCTGCCACTTAGGACACACACAGACATGATAAGGACACTGACAATAACATAGGATATCTCAGACGATCACTTCTCACTGACACATATCTCACTCATGCCTTTCACTCTTGAGTCACACACACAAGCCTCTATTGACAGGAACTCACTCTCCTATGGCACCACCCTAACATCTATGTAGCTCACTGATACATCCCTAAATCGTCCATGTATGCACACACTCATTGCCCTTAACCCACATCTCCTATACATACATTAACACTACTCATATACATAGGAAAGCCATAACTTACAACACCCAACTCCTATCCTAACACTGCTACCAACATCAGATAACAACTCTTCCTATACTGCCAAAGGCAAATGCCTGCCCAAATACACCTACTGCTCCGACATATCCAACACAGACATGAACCCCTCTCACTAGTGCAAGTAGGCACACATTCACACATCTCACTGTTAACTGTCCTAGGTAGACACTCATGAATACATATACATTCACGAATGGCCTATAGGCACACCAAAATACTCTCAACACATAACACTCAAGACACTAGATATGCACTGTCAAGTGACAGTTCACTTTCACTAGAATAACTCACAAATTCACTCATTTGACACATATACACTATAAATGACAATTCATTCACTGAGCACCACACTCACAACATGGCACTCAAAACAGTGGTGCCTACAGGAAGATAGACCACATTGCTTTAAAACAGTAACAATTTTTAGAAGAAGAGAAGGAATAATTAGAGCCAAATAGCCCCCTTCATGCTACATGGCAGGTTAGAACAGAAGGACCACTGTTCCTTGTAACAGTTGCAAGGAACCACAAGAAAGACTTAGTATGCACATAATTTTTACCAAAAGAGAAGAAATTGAAAAATTCAGCCCTATTCAGGAAACATTATTAGTGATTACTTATTCATCAAGAGTGTGATAAGAAATTTAATTACTATTTGATCAATGGAGTTAAGTGATTCAAAGCACTAAAAGAATGGATTAAGTGATGCGTAAACATGCAGAAAACACGTGCCATCCTCCTCCTTGTTTTTCGATGAAAATGATGCGAAGGAAAACTTTATAAAAATTGTTGTAGACAAGTGTTGGAACTCTTCAACAAGAGATTATAAAATAAAATCTACAACTTTTACAGAGTTCTAAAGAAATGTGGCGATAAAATCTTGATCAGCGCCCGACTACTCTGTTTCGTTGACGATCCGAATCCTATTTCCCTTCTCATTCACTGTCACTTAATTGAAATGGAAACCGAACTTCTCATTCACTGTCACTTAATACAACTATACTACAAGAGTAGGGGTTAGGGTTTACCGAGACCGAAGGGGTTGATCGGGAGGGGGGCCGCCGGAGGGGAGGAGAACCAGAGCGAAGGCAGAGTCGGAGGGGAGGGGAAGGAGCGCCTGCGGAGGGGGAGGGGGGTTACGGCGCCGGGCTGTAGGCGGAGGGGGGCTGGAGATCGGGGAGGGAGAGGGGGGTTCAAAAAATTGAGGCTCGATTGAGTGAAGGAAAAAGAAAACCCGAAGCCCTATATTAAAAACTTAGCGACGACAAATAGATACGTCGCTAAACATCGCTAATGTAAAAAATATAGCGACGTTTACCGACTATTCCGCGATGTTATCTTTTATGAAATTAAAGCTGGTCGGTATATGTCGCTGTATGTCGCAAATAGTGTCGTTTTGCGACGTCTTTTGAGGACGTCGCTAATATGCAAAATATTGGCGACGTCTTCCTTCAACGCCGCTAATTTCGTCGCTGATTTGACTTATTTTGTTAGTGATCATCATCTAACTCGTAATCTATATTTTCAATTAGATCATCACTATTTCCGTCGTCATAGTCATCATGATCATGATCATGGTTATATTCATCTGATGAATAATTTTTGCGGAAAAATGGAACGATTGGTTGGGAAAAACTAAGACATGAACTAATATGCTGGTAATCAGAAAAAAATTCAGTATTTCTATTATCAAATATTGGTGATACTTGTATAACAAATATATTATATACCATAATTGTGAATTAATCTCAACAATATAATTCCATGCTTCTTCGCCATCTATCAAAATACATCTAGAATCAAAATAGATTTTAAAATAAGCCCATAATGAATATAACAACATTCAATAATAAGATTACGTAAAATTTTAAAAATAATATTATGATAAGTTGAAAAAAATTTGGGTTTCTACTCCTTCGTAATCTAACCCGTTTAATTTACCTTCGTGAGAGCATATTATTCTTAGGCTACGATCCATTAAAACGAAGTTGTTGGAGGAGAGCTAGAATGTTGAAAGGAATAAGCTACTGCTTGATGCTCGAGTGCTGGAGGGAATAAGCTACTGCTTGATGTTTGAGTTGCTGAAGCTATTGTCGGAGTTGCTTGCAGGACTTGTTGGAGAGTTGGATACGGGAGAGTTTGAAGGAGTGAGAGAAAATGTGCGGGTCAGTATAATTTTATAGGGAAAATGAATTGTAAAGTAAACAAACTCGCCGTCTAGTTTGGCGATGGGGGCTAGTTAACGGTACTTCCTATACGTTATAAATGTTTGGAGGAGGACAAGTGAACGTTGAATTTTGTGACACATGCCAAATATCATGCCATTGATAATGGCGGTGCTGCCGCATCAGCATGGCTCACCATTGTTGATGGTGCGTCCGCATCGTCACGCAAGGCCACGCCAGAACAGATGGTGGTCGCTCATCGCGGTGGTCCTCGTCAGCTTGGTCTCGCCATGTATTATGCCGGTGTGCCCACCCCTTTGCAATTTTGGCAAAAGTTTCCCATTTGCTATGAGTGATAGAAATTTCATCCCGTTGGATGAAAATTTATGCTGTGCCAAGTTATTGGATTTGGTGTTGCAAACAGTCTTTATATTGACTTGGTTAAAATGAAGCAAGGACAATATAATGATATTACATGTGTTGGGAACAGAGCTTGGATGCAATAAAATATCAACTTTTTCGACCGAAGTGCCTATACAAGACGTTGAGGACTGAACTAAATCGAAGTAACCTGCAAATGCACAGTCACATATACATTCACAAACACAATAAATTTTATGTGTAAATCCAAATTGGAAGAAAACTACGAGATGATATGAGTCCAACTCGAAAATGCCCCCACTAATGGATAGAATAATACAAAGACTTCTCCCACCTCTCCCGTCGATCTTATTAAGGATCAATCACAATTACTCAGTGAATGATAATATATTATAATAAAGAAAATATCAAGTTACCAAAGAACAAGAACTCAAAGACAAAACGAAGTGGATTTTCTGAACGATCCCCTTCGAACCAACAACGAACTCTGCAATCTTTTCTTCTCCCCCTTCTCTTGAAAGTTGCACACTTTTTTTATTTCTCTCTCTAATTAGGTTATAAAACTCTATTATAGGCATCTCAAACTAATCCCAACTTTGGAGCCATCCAGATCGTCAAATAGATCACTTTAAATTTGACCTGCACTTGACTTTCGTCTAGAACCTAATTTTAGCCCCTTTTTGTAGGACTTCGGTCATATTATGGTCTAGAAATTGAGCTTTGACCGGATATTTGGTTCCCTAAGATATGGTTTGTAAATACTGGAAACAACATCACCAAAACATAATTCCACGAAAATAAACTAGAAGAATGTCATTTCGAATAACCTTTTCGATTTTCATGCACTTCCTACGCCAAAGGATGTCATGGAGGATAATTGTTCCAATTTTCCCGTACTACCAAAATCTTGTCGATTCCTTCAACATCCCAAGCTTATTCTCCTTAAACAACCCTCGTCAACCTCTTAGAATTCTCCATATAGGAAGCAGGGGCGGATTTAAATAGAGTCCAATGAGGGCCTGACCCCCCAATTTTTAAAAAAATATTAATTACTATATAGATTTTTTTTTTGCAATTTTAACATATATATTAGTTTGACCCTCTATTACATGCAAGACATGAGTTCGAATCTCATCTTTATTGAAAGTTTTACTTTTGCTTTTTCTTTTATATATTTTTTGTTATTGAAGTTCAGTTAACATAACTTTTTCTAATATGTTGTACCACGGCCTGTCACGACCCGCACCCTGATTAGGGGCACGAGTAAGTCGTTACGTCCAGCCTACGCCGCAACATCGACGGTAGAACGCTGTCAAGGTCATCTATAAATACTACAACTAAACAGATAAATGTACTTGTACAGTATATACACTCCGAATGGAGGTGACACAGCAATACAGTCTCAATCACAAATGTAAAACTAAGGTAGATAGTATGGAAAGGAAAATATGAATGATGAGAACAGGAAATAAGTCCAAGATCCACACAAGTCCAGAGCTATACACAAACAACCCAGAGAATCACATAATATATAAAAACTACTACAGTCTAAAAAGTACTAGCTGGCTCGTAGGCCAGGCAAACCTAACTAAGCTACACTACTCAGGGTGAGCAAAGTCTAGTGGCTCTACTAACAAACCACAGCCCGGGTCTACTCCATCAGACTCGACCCCATAATAGGTCGGGCAATCTGCCTCAGAATCATCTGTAATATGTCAACGGTATTCTGTCAGGAAAATAAGCAAGTACAAACACCAATAGCAGTTCCATATGAATTGACAAATACTATAAGAGACAGTATAATGAAATACAAGACAAAGATATAGGCGACTTGGGAACCATTTGAAAGCCGAGTTACAACCCTTGAACCAAACAAGGACCGGAGTTGTAACCCTTCTTTCAAACAGAACTTAGTCTCAAATCATGGTACTGTATAAAAGCAGGTAGAGCATGTGAGTAATGGAATCATAGCATGGTGAGAAGTACAAAAAGTAAAGGTGGACTGAAATATAAGATACGACAATAAATGTAAAATGTAATTTGAATTATTAGAGCGATATGTGATCGGCTAGGGAGTCATGGTGGGGTTATCCACTTGGCCCGGCAATCCACGGTAACCTCAACGGAGAGTCATGCCGGCCAACCTGGATAACCTGGCATGGGATATCTGCTACACCCTACGTGAGGTGAGGGTGGCGCTAGCAAAATAGTGACAGGGAGGCTTTGATCACATAACCCCTAATAATTCCTCCATCCCCGAATAGTATCATGGATCCGGACATAGCACATCATGACACGAATTCGAAAGCAAGTGATCAGCCCACTCCCAAATCGATGTCTATATAAGTCCATGAACATGGATATCACATACCAATATACCAAGGAAAATCTGGAAATAACATCTCATGACAGGATCTACCGTATACTAGTCCGTGAACCGTCGTGTCGGAAATCATGTAAGACACTACAACTGATTCGGATATAGTAGATATTAAGACAATGAAAACTATCAGTAAATGTACTCGTCTGCGGTCATGATCTGATAAGGTGAACGGACGTTCAGAGTAATTACAGACCTAGAGATGAGATACTACAAGTCAAAACATGGTTTAATAATGAAAGCAAAGCTAATCTAGTCATGATATGCAAGTCTAAGTCAAAAACTAGGTCAAACCAAGTCACACCGAGCTAAACTAGGTCACACTAGGTTATACTGAGCCAAACTGGATCACACTAGGATAACCAAGGTCAAACAAAGTCACAGAAAGTCAATCCAAGTCAAACTAGGTTAATCTAGGTCAAAGGTTGACTTACAGTTGACTTTTGGTCAAAAAGTCAACTCTGGTCAACTTTGGTCAACACTGAGTCAACCCTGGGTCAACCCTAGGTCAAACAAGTCAAATATTGACTAACAGTTGATTTTCAGTCAACTGGTCAACTCTATTTTGGTTTTGGTCAATTCTAAGTCAAGTGTTGACTTGAAGTTGACTTTCGGTCAAAAAGTCAACTCTTGGTCAACGGGGGTCAAGACTAGCCTAAACTACCCTCATCTAGTCATTACCTACCAAGACAACCTATTTCTAATTTCATCTTAACAATCAAAACCCTTTCTTAGACTTTACCCAAAATCCTACTTTTACCCTCTAAGATACTGATTTGTATCTTAGGATACTCACTCATCTATATCCTAACTTATACCTCTAATATAAGATACTAACCAACTCTAACATATAACTTCTAACCATCTATTCTAACTTATAAACCTAACACAACTAACATATGTCATCTCTAACTAACAATAACATAGACTAACACAACTAATTATCTAACTTATACAAGCTATCACTATCTAACTTCGAATATATCTCTAAACTCTACATAGATTCTAACATAACCACTAACATACTAACATATCCATACATACAACATTTAAATTTCTCTCCACTCTAATACTAACACATACACAAACACATATACCAAATCCACCACCCTTCTCTTCTAACACACCTACACACATCTATATATAAACACACTACCACTCAACCAAAACACAAATCACTCAACAAACTACACTAGCCTCAAGTCAAATAGGATGGCATGATCCTTCCAACTCTCTCACCTTCACAACCCACACACACTATACTACCATCTATACAACATCAAACACACACTAACACATATCCTCTATCAATCTCACTTCTGTCCACTAACCACACACATCCTTATCTCATTCAAACACACACACTATACTAACATATATTACATAACAATAATATATATATATATATGTATATATATATACACATATATGTACTATATCATACATATTCTTGACAATCTATGATACCTACATTCACATGATATCTATACTAGGCTCATAGGTTACACAAAATGCCTACGTTGCATAGTCACTCTTCTACTTAAAATAAATACTATACCAATTGGGCCTTCACAAAATTCTAGGATTAAAGTATGTTATAGCTCTTCGTGTTAGCTTTCCGAAACTTCAAACGGATCGCATTTTCGTGTCCGAAAGCTCCCGAAATCGCGAAAACACCGAAACACGTTCATATTTCGTACAACTGACACTCAAACAATTCTACAGAAAGTTATAGATCGAATTTGGCTTATTAAAATATATATTTAGAAAGCTAACTTCGATACGCTTCTTTTTAAAAATATGGGAGGTTAATTAGAGTTATGAGCTAAAAGTTATGGCATTTCTAAGTTGCTGTAGCTACTAAAAACGTGGATAAAAATTATGACGAATTTGGATTATTTGGACAAAAAACACATATAGGCCAAAATACTTGGATACCAACATAGCTATCTAAATAAAACATATTCTAACCATCCTAAATAAGATCAATCCACTCTCTAACCATCTAACCACACACACAAATAAATATATATATGCACACAAGTGTCCAAATAGGAGTTTTTCCCACTAGGACACAACCACAACACAAAGGACACTCCTATGACCTCCAAATGGACAAGAAATGGACACAAATGGAGATACAACCATGGGGGTCATTCCTATGGGTTCAAAATATTCCTATATGCATGTAGGGATGGATTAGAGGAGAGATTATACCTTCCGGGAGAGAGATTCAAAGGAAAATCCTTCCGACACGACACCGACACGTAGAGATTCCAAAAGGACACGAACGAGCTCCGAATTCTCCCAAACTTGGATAGCACCCTCTAACCATGGAGTAGAAGAGAAATGAAGAAGATTTGGTGGAAGAAATGATGGATTTGGAGATGAAATCAATGGAGTTGTTCTCTAGAAATTTGGGGAAGAACAAGAGAGAGAAAATGGATGGATAAAATGAAATGGAAGAGATGGTGACTCACCCCTTATCCCCCCCATAGGTGGCTGCCCAAAAAGGGCGAGGTGTTCCCATTTTGAATGTCCAAAATGCCCTCCACTAATCCATTTGATTTAAATTAGGAATGGGTTAAAGGTTGAGGTCAATTTAGTCTAGTTTTAAGTCTCTAATTAAACTAAACCTATCCATAAATAATTAGTCTAACTACTAACTAAAATTAATATCATGTGGACTAAAATTAATATCATGTGGTCCATGTCTAACTAGTGTGTGGGTCCCACTATAGTCAAACTACCCCCCGGGTCCCCGTTTCAAGTCGGATTGAGTTGAAATTCGAACCCGACTCAAATAACCCCAAAACAATATCATAAATAATAAAATAAATTTCAACCCCAAAATAATATCATAAATAATAAAATAAATTTCAAAAATATTCAAAAATACAAAATGACAAAAATACCCCTGTTTCTGAAAACTGGGGGTGACACGGCCTCCTTGGGATTTAATTCTGGCTGGCTCCTGACAGGAAGGGAACTCATCCCAACAAATCTGCGTTCTCAAGCTCAGCGTCCTTCACCTCCAATATGTCTCGTACCCAATAATGAAGAGTCGCAATAGCTTGAACCTTCTATAGAACATACAATTTTTCGAGGTTAGCATTATGACTGTCACATTGTAAAACATATTGTTTCTGCTTCAGTTCCAACTCCCTCAACAATTTCTTCAGCCATCATAACTTATTGCATGCCTCCATCACTTCAATGAATTTGACTTATTGTTGGATTGTATCTTGTTTCCAGTTGAGCGCTCAAATGGGCGGTGACAATGGAATTGGTAATTTAGTCCAACAACGGTTAGGAGATGGGATCATGTGGTATAGATAATTCGAATTGGTTCAGGTCTCACATGAGAATTCTCTTTTAAGGCATATGAGCCCAATTCAACATTGTACCTCATGGGCCAACTTTGGTTCGGGTCACACCGCGTTCCTAACAAGTGGTATCAGAACCACCCATGTTTAATTCATGAGCCTAAAGTTTCAGAATCAATTTTTGTTGTTGTTCAGAAATCCTAAATCTTTCCATCTAATTTGATTTAGGGTTACGATTGTTCGATTAATTATTTTTTATGATCCATTCAGTTTAGAAAAGAGATTTGTGAAATCCATAGTTTTTTAATTAATATTCGCTAAAACTCTTACGATCATAAACTATTTATGGGTGTTTAGCACTATCATCTCTTCGCAAGGGCTACATGTTATGGAATATTTTAGCAATGAATTTTCATGCCAATAGATGCAAACATAAAAAAACAGGCGTGGGGACATTGAGTCAGCCAAATCGCCAAAGTGGATTTGTATTCTAATGCATGGTGATGATCACACTACATAAGACAAAAGTGGCTTATATATATATATATTTTTTTTTAAGTGGCTTATATATATATATATATATATATATATATATATATATATATATATATATATATATATATATATATATATATATATATATATATACTATCAGAAAATTGGATATTCAAATGCGGATTAATATTAGTTTGATTTATTTCTGCCAATTCATTGTCAAATCTTTTTTCAGTATGAAGTTTTCTTCTCTTAATCTTAATTATGCCAAGACTTTAATTGATAATGTGCAATGTGTGCTTACATGTTTGTTTATATATTATGCAAATAAATTTTAATCATGCAAATACACACCTACATAAATATTTAATCAACATTTAAATTTATGGTACTTGCAATAATTGTCTAACATTCTAAATAGACCCATTGTAATAAGATGTCGCCAAAGTGACATCTCTTGTGTAGATAGCCTACGAGAGATGTTGGATGTTTTTGTGTGTACATTTATGCGAGTATTAGCTGGCCCAAACAAAGGTCAATACTTGGCCGAATTGCACACATACTTGATATGATGACAATTATAAGGCTTATATGTGAATAATAACTCGATCCAAAGATAGGCTTATTATTTTACATGAATTCTTGTCAACGTTTGATCATTACACCAAGAATACCACTTACAGTTAATATTACTATCCAAAGACTTGATATTAACGGTGTACTAGGTATCTTGAGATGGAGTTTACCATTATTTGAATTTGTTTGATTATTATTTTTTGTTATTAATTAGAACATTTTTGTTTTGTTGTTTTGTTCTCTTTACAGTTAATATTGATAAAATATCTGCCAATGTGAATTTAATTTCCATGTTTAATGGAACAAACTTTAAAGGCAAAAAGGGACAGAATACAGAAGCTGCTAAGGGTTCAGCACAAAATAAACAACAATATAAAACTAAGGATAATTTTTTTGTGACAAGTCGGGATAAATGTAAAAATACCACGCATGGTATATAAAAAAAATAAATTTCTAAATTTGGTATGTTCTGAGGTTAATTTATCTTTAATACCAAGAAACTCATGGTGGTTAGATTCTGGTGTTACTAAATACATCTGTGTTTCTAGACAAGGTTGTTTGAGCTACTGAAAGCCAATTGATGGTGAAATATAGATCTATGTAGATGATGACAAGTCGGTAGAAATGGAAGCAATAGGACATTTTAGGTTATTATTAGGAAGCGATTATTATTTGGATCTAATAGACACTTTTATTGTACCATCTTTTAGACGAAATTCAGTTTCCTTATTGGACAAATATGGTTATCATTGTTCATTTGGAAACAATAACTTTAGTCTATCTTTAAATTCAAATATTATTGATAACGATTCTCTTATAACCTATATTCACTTAAAACTATTACATCTTACAAAGAAACCTTACAAGTGGAGTCATGTGATATTAAACGCAAAATTAACAATATTTTTTTAACCTTATATGACATAGCGATTACATCACATATCTAGAAATAGAGTTGAACGACTTGTGTCTGATAGAATTTGGATTCCATTGGCTTTATAGATTTAATGCCTATATTGAATGTGTAAAGAAAAGACAGACCAAAGTTAAATTGTAAGTAATTACTTTGTTGGCTATGCTGACAAATCAAGGGGTTAATAATGATACGACCCTACATAAAGAATTTTTTTTGAGACGAGAAGTGTAATATTTTTTGAGGATGTTGAGTATGGGGAAGAAATAAGTCAGGGACATTATCTTTGAGGAGGAATCGATTGTGATTCCTACTATCACTTTTGACGATGTGCAGGATTCTGTACCTATCATTGATCAAAAAGTGAATTCGGAGCCTCAACAAGACAATGTCGAATTACCTCTACAAGTTATTGTTGAGATACCTTGACAAGACAACCTAGCGGCACCCCCATTCAAGATAAGGTAATTATTCCTGAGAAATAAACTCAACAAACTCAAGAACCGATAATGTTAAGATGGTCTACCAAAGAAATAAGAAATGTAATTTCGGATGACTCTTTCATATTTCTCCAGGAACATAAGAAAGACTGTAGAATATTGGAAGATGATCCAATCAACTTCCATCAGGCCATGTAAAGTTCTAATTCTCAAAGTGGATTGATAAAATAAATAAGGAGTATAAGTCTATGCAAGACAATAAAGTTTGGAATCCCATTACCAAAAGGTCTGAAGCCCATTGGTTGCAAATAGATGTTTAAAAGCAAGAAGGATTCGAAGGGTAATATGAAGAGGTGTAAAGTACGTCTTGTAGCTAGTGACTTTACTCAAAAGTTAGGGTGTCATGCCCCAGTCCGTATGCGAGACCGAGCCACATGATATTGGTCAGCTACGTATTCAACCTGACTCTAGTCCGACGAGAATACGTATAAGCTATTCGAAATGGTGTAACTATCACTACATCAACTCTATATCTCAATCCAGGTAACAAAAATATAAGAAAGGGAAGTATGAATACTAGTCTGCAGCCCAATACTCATACTTGTCGGAATAGACTCGAAAAGAAAATTATGAGTCTATAAACTCTAGGCTACTAAGCAGATACGAATAACAGTAAATGAAACATATAACTCTGAAAGATTTAATACCTGTAATAAAATAAATACCATCAACAATCCAGCAAGGCGCTCAACAAAATCTACTCAGCCAACCTGGAAGAAAATCAGGTCCTCAAAGGGACGCAACAAGGTACATAATATATAGGCCAAGTGTACGACAATAATGAATGATAAATTAAGTATAGTAAGACTGATAAAGTAGATGAATCTAACATAACCAAATAATATGAAAATGCAATTTGAGAATATCACTCAAACACGCGCGCTGTCACGGTATACCCCGGAGACCTGATAGACACTCCAGCAAACTACGAATACCCTACAGTCCGGTAAGGGAGCTGTGGCAAACTACGAAATCTTCGAAGCTCTGGAATGAGACAACCGTATACTATGAGGGAAAGTAGCCCAAGCGCACGATGTATGTTCTCCCCTCCTATGTGACTTCATGAATCGTATCTACGAGTTGCTTGGCCAGACCCTCTAGCTAGGACATCGAGTCATAATAGTAAATACAGTGTAAGTATCTCATGTCATCGTCCTAGTATTAACACGGCCTTCCGTATAGCAAGATGTAATCAAGTACCAAAATTTGTCAGTATGTAGTATCACATGAACATGTCCTAGGTTCAGAGTGTATCCCGTAACGATTTGTCGCAGTAACGCAAATGTGAATATCTAGTGTCGATACACGATGTCGCTAACGTCCATCGGCACCCGAATGTGATTCGGATGCGAAGTACTGTAAACGGCCCTAGGTGTTGTAATAACAAAATCAAGCAGATATAAAAAAGCTAAATATTATAAACTAAGTACAAAATTGGCAAGGTATACTTTCCTGGAGTTTTCTGAACTGTGTTGAGACTGCGGTACCAAAGTCTATCCTACTATCTATGAGAACCACACTCCATGCAAATATCAATCAACCCAAATCATAAACAAATATATATCACACACTATAGTACACATATAACTAATAACTCCCATCTAGAGAGCTTGGGTTATTCTAGTCGCGTATTATTTTAGGTTAACTAAACACTTGTAATTATATCGCCTAAAACGAGATCACACTAGTCTCTATAATCATTATTGCCAATAATATGAGTGGTAGATTCAAAATGTCAAGTTTGTACCTCGTTATTCGTACAATAAAACCAACGACACACAAATTGAGACAAGACGATCAACTGTAAGATCAATAATCTTATCTTGGCGATCCACATGGTCACCTAGTCAATTTTAGCGATGTGATATCACTGGAATCGCTGATCTCAGTTTCAACGTACGGAATACTAACATGAATATGAATTAATTATAATGGGCTAATTAGAGTTTAGACCCTGGATTTTATACCAGTTTAGAGTTTAGGCCCTAACATGTCCAATTAGAAAGTTTAGGCCCTGGATTTTATTTATTTTTTCAATCTTTCCCATTATACCCTCCATTTTATATTAAAAAAATTATTCTCATGCATTGGAAGGAATGGTATAATGGAAAAAAAAGAAATATTTAGGGTCCAAACTCTTCAATTGGACATATTAGGGTGTAAACTCTAAGTTGGTGTAAAACTCAGGGTCTAAACACTAATTAGCCCAATTATAATCAAGGATGATACATAAAGGAAAATCCACAGACATCGTCGGATGGTGAAAAAATATCACCAATGTGTCCAGCATGGTCAAATTAACTAGGATAGCCTATCCATAAGTCCAAGTTGGACACAGGGGCAAAACGACAAAACGATGTCCGTAGTTGGACCCGCTTTGCACCAAAAAATATGCCAGGATATAAGTCCACTAAACCTAGAAATTTATATGTCCACAAGTCCAGAATGACGATACGAACCCAACGGTATATCTGAAATAGGATTCCGATGACCCAATCTCAAAATGATCCGTTGACCCCGCGGACGTTGGGACCCGGTTTGCACGAAAATGTGTGCCAAAGCCAAAGTCCTCTAAATCTAGCAAAATATATGTCAATGAGTCCAGAATGATGATACAAATCCAATGGTACATCCAGAATTGGATTCCGAAGAGCCGATCTCAAAATGACCCGTTAACTCGAACAAAAGGACCCAATTTTCCACGAAAATGCATGTCGGGGCTATGTTGCTCCAAACTCAGTAAATTATATATCAATTTATGCCATAATGATACCACGAGTCCACTGTTAGTGTCAGAACTAGAATCCGGGGTCCCGGGTTCAAAATTAAAATTTTACAAGTTGAAAATTACGGTTTCGAGAGGCCAACTTTGGCATCGATTTCAACCAACCAAACGACATCCTACGAAACTGAAACTTTTATGGCACGAAGGTGGTTATACCTGCTGCGAACAGGAACATGTGGAACGTCAAATAGAGCTGCGACGGCAGAGAAACAAATCTACGAAGTTGGCTCCACAAAACTGTTAGATAAATACAATTTATTCGAGCAACTTAGTGGTCAGTTTTGGCCAGCAAACGGTCAAATTAACGGCTGAAAATTTAGGTGAAGGTAGAGCTATATATCGATATTGCGATGAAAGAAAGAGTTCGACAATCCAACGGTCAAATTTCTCAAAATACGTGTACGAAGTCGCTGTCTCGAGACTCGATTTCTGACTTCAAAATTGTGCGTTACGACGGGATTCCGTACAAAAAACACGAATCGTCCATTGTACGCGTCGGGGAGGTCGACGACGTCACGGGAGGGTTCGTCGGAGCACGCACCGGGGCGCAGGGGTCGCGGGCAGCGGTGCGCGACCGTCATCGCGTTACTGTGCTGCATCTACTACTACTCTTCCGCTGCTGTCGGCTACCTGTGCGCGCGTACGTGGTCGTTGGCCGCGCTACTATAGCTACGGTTGGCCGAGGTTGGTCACGTACTGACTAGGAATGCTGTAGCATTTTGTCATACGGTGGCTGAACGGCGTCACAGCGACAAGATTAGCGATGTGGGTGGTGATAGAGAAACAATGGAAGGTGGAGGAGGTGAGGTGTTTTGCTGCTAGGGTTTGAGGGAGAATGGAGGAACGAGGCTATATATAGAGAAGAGGCTTGGTGTAGCCGAGGGCAGCTAGAGCTGGTACAAGCGTGCTCTCTGCCTCCTGTAATCGGCATGATGCACAGTGCCATGTAGGCACAAGGTAGACCAGCAGAAGGTGGTCTATTGGGTTCGGGTTTAGGCTCATAGGCCGGGCCTATTATACTATAAGAAAAAGAATAAGAGAAATGTGTATAAGGATGGTTGGGCTTTAATCCAAGGGTTTTGGGTTAAAGCCCTAGGATTAAATATAGGAATTCCTATATTTCAAAATATATATTCGGGTATATTGTATTCTCTACAAGGTATATATATAACTATATACTCCAAAATTCTATATACACATGTATTCTCTAATCTTATATGCATATACATGCCCTATATTATATGTACGTATATATATTTACCCTAAATTATAGAAATGTATAGGTGTACATATATACCTTAAATAGTATGTACTCTAAATAATAGGCACTCTAATAATATATATAAAAAATTGTACACACTCTAAATTTTATATATATATATATATATATATATATATATATATATATATATATATATATATATATATATATATATATATATATTTTATATATATATATAAATATATATATATAAATATATATATATATATATATATATATATATATATATATATATATATATATATATATATATATATATATACTTAAAAAATCAGTGTATGTATAAAAATGTATCTAGTATGATTTGTATTCTAAACTTGGTTAATAATACATTAGAATATAATTATTAGCAAAAAATTAATAAAGAAGAGGGTTTACAAGAAAACGACACTTTCTTCCGTACAGTGCCACGAAGGGTGCCATGTGACTGGCCACAAGAAATTGGGTTGGGTGTTTGGTTCGATTGGGCTAAGTTTGGGCTTGGTGCGGTCATGACTACAAATTAAGTCATTTATGATCATTGATAAAATAATAGCATGCGGGCGCTTAATTGGATGGAACACAAGTGGTATGTGCTTAGTACACTCAAAATAGGTCAAAATCATATATTGGGCCGATTAGGTTGGATCGATATCGAGTCTTGAAATTAATTTGGAAGTTAGGTCAAGTTTTTCGGTAGATGGTCAAATGGCCTAAGTTGACCAGAAAGTTGTGCAATAAAAATAAAATACAAGGGAACGAGTTTGAGTGGGACATGATATGTCAAATTGAAGATAATCTCGTCTACTACAGAACTCATGAAGGAAGTTCCGAGAGATTGACATCCCTGACGCTCCAAAAATCAAAGTCACGAAAAGCTACATTTAATGATCAAAACTAATTATAATAAAATTATTTATGGAAAATAATTCATTCAAATTTTTTTAAAAGAGCCCTAAATTCAGGGGGCTTACATCCTACCTACCTTAAAAAAATTCGTCCTCGAAATTACACTTAGGCATAGGGTAAAAAGGATAGAAGATTTATGTCTAGAGAAGTCAAGTACGACTAGTCGTATGGTTTATATGGGATGTTGATACCACTAGTATCTAGGGTGTATATCCTATCAAGTTCTAGATTACACCTCAACCCCATAGGGCAACACAAACTATGGTCACAATTTTACTAGTAAGGCTTCTGGAATAACATATTTCCTAAAAGAAAATACAAGAATTATAGGTATTACAAACTGCAAAAATCTAGGGGGCTTAGGTACTTTCACAGTACTTATTGGTCAAACTCTATAAGGGAATTACTATCGATTTGTTACCACCCTAATATGGGCCAAGGTTTCAACAAGTTAGAGGAAATTGTCTCGGTTGGACATAACTAAAGCGAGGTGGCATATAGCGGTTTCCAATTGCAAAATCAGGAGACACTACCAAAATTTATCGATTTAGCGACGGCCACATCCGTCGCTAAGACGACGGTAATTACTATTAGCGACTGATTGCCGACGGATATTGGCCAAAAAAATCCGTCGGCAATCAGCTCGTCGCTAATAACCTTCCGTCGCTAAGTTGTCGTCACAGGACGGAATAGCGACGGATAATCGACGTCACAATACGAAGCATTAGCGACGCATTTCCGACGGACTGTCGTCCACTTCAGCTTTTAAGTACTGAACTGTGTAGACAATACCGACGTAAATTTCTGTCGGTAAACCGTCGCAAAAGCGTATCAGATCGTATCATTCCGTCGCTAATCCGTCGATACCGTCGATATCAAGTGACGGATTAGCGACGGTTTTCTGACGGAAAAGCCGTCGACCAGCTCCTGGAAATTCATGTCATTTCCAGCAACTTGGCGACGGATAAGTCGTCGCTTTGCCGTCGAAATTTATCGACCGAATAGCGACGGATTAACCGTCGACCTTGTTCTGGAAATTCTTGTTATTTCCAGAACACGGGCGACGGATAGGTCATCGCTATTCCGTCGAACAATATATCATGCCGACGGATATTCCGTCGACCATCCGTCGCCAACTGGGAAAAATTTTCAAATATCCAGTTAGCGACGGCATAACCGTCGAAAAGTAGTCGGAAACTGGTGATATCCGTCGCAAAACGGTCACAAGTCCGTCGCTAACTGAGAATATTTTGAAAAAAATTACAGCTTTTTAGCTGTTCGCAAAAATTTGCATAAACCAAACCAATATATAATGCACACCAATTATCCAACAATCACATAGACCAAATATATTATGCACACCAATTATCCAAGAATCACATAGACCAAATATGCACATACGAATTTAATGCACACCAATTATCCAAGAATCATATACACCAAACCAAATTAATATAAAATAGACATCAATTATCCGTGTCGACCTCCAAGGGTTTCTTGCCTCGACCCCTTCCTCGACTAGCAGCACCACCTCGACGAGCCCTAGGAGCCATCTTTCTGACAACAAAAATTTTCATATAAGGTAAAGAAATTTACTCAAGTTATAAAAGTTGTAACGTTGGTTTTTTGCGTTCATCATCATTAGAGGGAGCAGCACTGGAAAAGTTGTGACGTTGGTAGCATGAGAGAGGAAAAATCTGTATCACAAGACTAACAGAATTACTATGTAATCATGTACTCACCAATAACTGGATGTAACTGGAGTCGTTGGGCCTATCGTGCAGTAATTTGTGGATCCGCTAGTATAGGCCAGATGTACTTAGTATCTAGTGTATCAGATTAGTATCGGTCTATCGGTTTGGTATAGGACGTATCATATTGGTATTGGCCTTAACAAATTGGTATCGTCCTATATCCGATATGTACATGTATCGGCCGAATAGCTAGGATTCACATGCTTAATTGCCAAGTATGGGAACGAATGGCTCAGAACACAACCCAAAATTTATTCTAGCATACATTAGTGTGAATCATCTACGTTCTGTACATATAGTGTAGTATATGTTCTTATCGTATCTAGTATCTGAAGGATGTAACAGAATCAAGATGAACTCACATAGATTACAGGTGCCCCACATTTGAGTGCTACACCAAGACTCACCGTGATGAGGTTAGTGATTTATTTAACCTAATATAGTAACCTTGTAATTTAAAGTTGGAAGAACATGCAAGTAGCCATATAGTTTCTGTCTCGCCAGTCGAATGGCTTAATTGCCAAGTATCGGAACGAATGGCTCAGAACACAACCCGAGATTCATTCTAGCATACATTAGTGATTCATCTTGATTCTGTTACGTCCTTCAGATACTAGATACGATAAGAACATATACTACACCATATGTACAGAACATAGATGATTCACACTAATGTATGCTAGAATGAATCTTGGCTTGTGTTCTGAGCCATCCGTTCTGATCAAGCATCTTCCTTCTCCTCTCCTCCACCATGGCTCTGAACAAATCTGCTCCTCCTTCTACTTCCTTTCTTCTTATTTGACTCTCTCAGCAACATATGACATCCAGCTCAAGTGTAGAGTCGGGGGAGAAGAAGTGGGCAGAAAGAGGAGGGGGAAACAGCACAGCCGGCGACATGACCCGGAGGAAGTACAGAGGTTTTCTTCAACAGACGTAGGAGAACTATAAGGATATATCTTTTCACAACATATCAACTTGTCAAAGACCCTTTATGTGACAATCATGTTACCGCGGTGTCGGAAGACTACCATGTCATAATTTTCTAAGCCGTGTGTTTTGACACCGCGGTAACATGATATTCACATAAAGGGTCTTTGACAAGATGACATGTTGTGAAAAGATATATCCTTATAGTTCTCCTACGGCTGTTGAAGAAAACCTCTGTACTTCCTCCGGATCATGCCGCCGGCTGCGCTGCTTCCCCCTCCTCTTCCTGTCCACTTCTTCTCCCCCGACTCTACACTTGAGCTGGATGTCATATGTGGCTGAGAGAGTCAAATAAGAAGAAGGGAAGTAGAAGGAGGAGCAGATTTGTTCAGAGCCATGGTGGAGGAGAGGAGAAGGAAGATGCTTGATCAGAACGGATGGCTCAGAACACAAGCCAAGATTCATTCTAGCATACATTAGTGTAAATCATCTATGTTCTGTACATATGGTGTAGTATATGTTCTTATCGTATCTAGTATCTGAAGGACGTAACAGAATCAAGATGAACTCACTAATGTAATACTAAGACATCATCTACTACTATATAAGATATAGTGATAGGTTGTCGTAACATCATTGCCGAGGGATGAGGGTCGGAGGACAGTCAACTTTATCTAAGGCTACTTGCATAGTTTCTGCCTCACCAGTCGAATGGCTGCAGGGACTATGTCCTGATCACCATGGCGTACCGTAGACTAATACAAATGGAGCTGGAAATATCCGTCGCTAACCGGTCACTAGTCTGTCGGTAACTGAGAATTTTTTTGAGAGAATACAAAATACAAAAACCAAAATACAAAATACAGAAACCAAAATACAAAATAAAGAAACCAAAATACTATGTCCTGATTGACACAGTTCTAGTTCATATATGTAGTCCAATACAAATAGTCTAATACAAAAACAACTCAATACAAATAGTCCAATACAAATAAGTACTAATAGCTAATGAGAACCACGCTGCTCACGCAAACGCTCAGTGATACGTTCACGCAACCACCTCGAAAAAGCGAGATTTTTGGCGCGAGGAGAGCTGTCGTCCCTTGCAAGGACTGCATGAAGAGTCCTCTCGGTCTCACTAGCTACCGGTGCTGGATGAATAGAACTCCCGGTCTCACTAGCAACCGGTGCCACTTCCTCCTTAACTGTAGAAGGAGCCACCTCAGCATTCACTGTTTTTCTCAAACGACGTGCCGCTCCTCAGGTCATGGGTGCCATCTGGTAAGATCGATAGTCACAAATAATATAATTGTAACATAAGCAAGCTAACTAAAGGACCCATCATGTAATTTGAGTATATTTTCGAAAGCCGATAAAGTATAAAAAATTCGATTTTTTGCCAAGTGTGAGAACGGATGGCTCAGAAGACAACCCAAGATTCATTCAAGCATACATTAGTGTGAATCATCTATATTCTGTACATATGGTGTAGTATATGTTCTTATCGTATCTAGTATCTGAAGAACGTACCAGAATCAAGATGAACTCACATAATGTAATACTAAGACATCATCTACTACTATATAAGATATAGTGATAGGTTGTCGTATCATCATTGCCGAGGGATGAGGGTCGGAAGACAGTCAACTTTATCTACGGCTACATAGTTTCTGTCTCGCCAGTCGAATGGCTGCAGGTACTATGTCCTGATCACCATGTCGTACCGTAGATCAAATAGAGCTGGAACTGGAGCCAAAATACAGTACTACTTCACCATGTCGTACCATTTTACTCTCTCTTTCTCCTCCCCCCCCCCCTCCGGCGCTCTCATTCTCTCCGGCGCTGTCACACTACTAATTCCTATGTGTTTTAAGTGTGAGAACGGATGGCTCAGAACACAACCCAAGATTCATTCTAGCATACATTAGTGTGAATCATCTATATTCTGTATACATATCGTGTAGTATATGTTAACCTTATCGTATCTAGTATCTGAAGGACGTACGTAACAGAATCAAGATGAACTCACTAATGTAATACTAAGACATCATCTACTACTATATAAGATATAGTGATAGGTTGTCGTATCATCATTGCCGAGGGATGAGGGTCGGAGGACAGGCAACTTTATCTACGACAACATAGTTTCTGCCTCGCCAGTCGAATGGCTGCATACACAATGTCCTGATGACCATGTCGTACTGTAGATTAATGCAATTAATGGAGCTGGAAATATCCGTCGCTAACCGGTAACTAGTCCGTCGCTAACTGAGATTGTCACATACACATATGTATATCACAGCTAAATGTATAGATATATACATCTATACAGAAGCACACAACTGATAGAACTCGCACTGTCCTTGAGACAGTGAACATATACACCATGAATCCAAATCCCATATATATTCACATTTACTAATCCAAACACCACCAAACTAATGGAACACCCAATATGGATAACACATTATTTAGCCAATATACAAACTCAGATAAATTTGAGAAGCAAAGCCACCCGCCACCCCCGACCAAAGCCCGTCGCCCAGTAGTTCGGTTGCATATATATATGAAGAGTGCTTATGGGCACCCGTCCCAAGCCAGCCGCCCAGCCCCCGACGCCGTCGCCCCAAGCCCACCGCCCAGCTCCCGACCCAAGCCAGCGGCCCAGCCCCCGACGCCCCCGCCCCAAGCCAGCCGCCCAGCCCCCGACGCCGTCGCCCCAAGCCCACCGCCCAGCCCCCGACCCAAGCCAGCCGCCCAGCCCCCGATGTCGCCGCCCCAAGCCCACCGCCCAGCCCCCGACCCAAGCCAGCCGCCCAGCCCCCGACGCCCCCACCCCAAGCCAGCCGCCCAGCCCCCGACGTCGCCATCCCAAGCCCACCGTCCAGTCCCCGACCCAAGCCAGCCGCCCAGCCCCCGACGCCCCAACCCCGCCTCCCAGACCCCGACGCCTCCGCCCCAAGCCCACCGTCCAGACCCCGACCCAAGCAAGCCGCCCAGCCCCCGACGCCCCAACCCCAAGCCCGCCTCCCAGACCCCGACGCCCCCGCCCCTGCCCCAAGCCCACCGCCCAGACCCCGACCCAAGCCAGCCGTCCAGTCCCCGACGCCCCAACCCCAAGCCCGCCTCCCAGACCCCGACGCCCCCGCCCCAAGTCCACCGCCCAGATCCCGACCCAAGCCAGCCGCCCAGCCCCCGACGCCCCAGCCCCAAACCCGCCGCCCAGCCCCCGACGCCCCCGCCCCAAGCCCACCGCCCAGCCCCCGACCCAAGCCAGCCGCCAAGCCTCGGACGGCCCAGCCCCAAGCGCGCCGCCCAGCCCCTATACGACATCGCGAGAGAGAGAGAGAGAGAGAGAGGGGGTTACCTTCGGAAGAGAGAGAGGAGAGGACGCCGACGCCGACGACGACACCGACGCCGATCACCGAAGCCGACACCGGCAAGAAAGAGAGAGAGAGAGAGGAGAGAAAGAGTTAATTTGGGGGAATACGAAAAGTTCCCCCCGCCGTTTCATTTAAAGTCTGAAACGTATATATAGCGACGGACGAGCGACTGGTAAAATTCCGTCGCCCGGCAGTCGCCTTTTTTGATAAGTTCCGACTGAATATCCGTCGCTACGTCATCGAAAATATGTCCCGCCAATTTTCTACATAATTCCCGCCAAATATACGACTGTGTAGCGACGACGGTAACTCCGTCGCTATATTACCGTCAGTCTAGCGACGGATCCGCGACCTTTTCTCCTCCTAAAATTAAAATAAAAATGGCAAAGGCTTGTAGTCAAAAGTCAGTCGCTGAGCGGCCACGAAACCGTCGCTAATACCGACGAAAAAATTCCGTCGCTAAAAAGCCGTCGCTAAATGAGTGTATTTTGGTAGTGAGACAAGTTCGAGAGAATCGCGAAAAGAGGAGTTACAGGCTATGGTAAGGAGACTTTGATAAGTTCAAAGGGTAATTTTCATAAGAATAAGGCACGACTAAGAAGGCATTTAGTCAAGCAATTTGGAAGACACGGTGCCTATGGTAATACAAATATTAGGAACAAAGAGGTATAAGAATCAAGGATATGATTTTAAAATTATGACACAATTAGGGAAGGGATAAGATCATTCTCGATCTCATAGTTGGAATGTTCACGAAGTTGTGATTGCGATCATAGAATAGGTGATCCAGGAATGAAAAGACATTTATACGGTCTAAAGCTATAATTCCAGGTCACTTAGAATAATCTGATAATCAAACAAGCTGAAGAAGTTGAACACCAGTTTATACTATGGTCTAGCCTATTTATCAGGGTTCTAGGATAACACATGATTCCTTAAACACGTCTAGTGTAATCTTAATCTAGAATCTAACTAATAGTATTTGAGGGTCTTCTATCTTATCTCTTTTTCGTTAGCACACTCATTGGCCTAGTCTTCTCAATTGTAACTTCTACTAACACAATATCAAGCTGCTCATAATATAATCCGTCAAGGTCTTCAAATGTCATGGATTCTCAAAATTCAACACATCATTAAATTTCTTAAGTTTTTCTCCGTCTATGGAACATCTTCATCTCAGAAATTATCATCCACTATGACTCTAGATTCTATTCATCAATCTATTTTAGGGTTCTCTACTTTTCTATCTTGAAATTCTTGTTTTCTTCTCATCTCATCTTGTTTCATTTTTTGTCTTTTTTTCTGAATGTCTCAATCTTGATCATGTGTCTATCTACAATCCATGGTGCTGGCTTTTTAACAACATACTTGTATATCATAATCATTTTCTTTTCTTTTTCCTAACCTCACATTGATCTGTCATAAAATTTGTATCATTTATTTCTTCGAAATAATGTCCTCTCCCTTTATTCGAACCTCAACTTCAAAGGTCTTGCTTAAGACATAATTCTTTCTACAGTTCTCGTGAGTCATAGTAGATAATCACGGTCGTAAGCCTCGCTTCAACTGACACTTCTTAATTTTCTTATAAACTTTCTTGCAATTCTAACCTTAACCTAGTACTGCTCCTATAATTCTTTCTTCTCTTCAATATTTCTACTACGTACATTGAACACAACTGTCCCTATTACAATTCCCCCAAGATTCCTAATTATTATGCATCGACGAAGGGTTTACTAATCTGCCTCTTGAGCTACGACATTTCTAACTCTATTGCCTGATCCTTGGCTATGACTAACCATCGAAGATAGTTAGGTCATAATCAATACTTGACTCAATCAATCCCTCAAGTTCTATACCATACCCTTACAAGTCATAGGTCAAATTCCTTAACAACATAATCAATGATTCTACCTTTCTAATTATAAACCAGCTATTCATCCCTTACAAGAATGCCTAACTGTTTTACTCCTATCTGCTAGGAAAGGTTTTAGTCTAGGTCAATTAAATACTTATTTTTGGTACCTTTATCATAGTATAACCATATTGGTCAATATTCTAATAATAATTTCTAATAGGTCGTTCAAGGTTTGACCCAACCAATATGGAGATGGTTGACTAGTCTATCTCAGACTTATCTACTCCTAGATCACTTTTCTCTCTTATACCTAATCTTCCTTGGATAGTTCTTTGTTACCCAAGAATTTTTTTTTATATTTCGAATTTCTATATCCTCTACGTAAAAATTTCTCAAATTTTAGTTCAATATAATTCCAAGGTTTATATCTAGTCATGATCTTCACTCTTCAAATTTTGTATCATGGCGGGGCACTTGGGCTCTATTTGTTATTGTCCTGCATGTTGGCACTCTTTAATCTAGAAACCAAATGTGTATTCCTCTAAGTTGTATTCTCACTTACCTCAACATACAATCAAGGAATCTTCTTACTCTTCAAACTCGATCTAGCTTAGAGAATGGTAGCATGGTTTAGTCTAATAACCCTCATGCCCTATTAGGGATAAGCCTTATACTATACTCTATTCCACAACTATCTTGCTGGAGTGTCTATACAAGCCTACCCACCTTAGCTAATCATCTAGTCCTGCCAAGCATGGGTCAATATAACCTTTAAGTAAAACCTTCTAGGTAATCTATTGGCTGAAGTCAAATCACTAATTTACGACTCGTGAAATTATCCTTTCCTCAAGTTTTATCATTTGGTAATTCTATTATAGAGATAGCATTTCTGATCTTTGTCTAGTCCCAAGTCAATCTATACAAATTTTCTAACCATATATGTAGTCATTTCAATAATTGCTGCAATTTCTTCCATCATATTTATAAATATGTAACCCTCTAATTTAATTCCATATTGTTCTAGTCAAGGGGTCTCTGCCTCAATCAAGGGATTTTCCTATAGAAGTTAAATATTCATAGCAATGTCATACACTTCCTATCGGTCCATCTAGTAGTGACGTCTGTCCAAACCCCTATATACCCTAATAATCACCTATAAAATATTCTATATGTCTTAGTCACAATCTATAATAAGATATAGTCAATCAATCACAAAGGTTCGACCTTCCGACACTACTAAAATAACCCCTTTTAGCGACGTCAGAGTACGTCGCTAAAAAGGGCAAATACGTCGCTAATTTCTATTAGCGACGTATTTAGCGACGAAAAATGGATGTCGCTTATAGGCTTGTCGCAGATTACAATTTGGTCGTAATTCGTCGCTAGTTGCGACGTCACTTCTAATGTCGCTAGACGTCGCTAATATGAGCGACAGATAGCGACGTCAGCATACGTCGCCAGTATAGCGACGTAGGGCGACCACTTAGCGACGCCGTAAACTTTACATATGATAACATGGCATGGTAGCCACGTCAGCATATTAGCGACGCCTAGCGACAACTGTAGCGACGTTGGCTCTCAGGTGGTCATATACACATCAGTATTATAGCGACGGATAGCGACGTTACGTCACTATTTTGCGACATATAGCGACGTGTACAGGACGTCACAAAACGTCGCAGAACGTCGCTATACGTCGCAGATGTTATAAAAAAAATAAAAAATATTTGGTATTTTTGTTATGCTGTGTGTCTGTGTTTACAGTGTATGTGAAGTGCAGTATTCGAACCATCGACAGTTTCGCTTACTGTTCTCTGTTTTATCTTGGATAGAAAGTGCAACATTTCAGGGTACACTTCTCAGAGCTTTCTCTTCACGTCCTTCACCTTCTCGGGATCCTTTACGATGTCCCGAGAAAGTGAATGACGTGAAAATGAAGCTCTCAGAAGTACACCCTGAACGGTTGCTCTTTCTATCCAAGATAAAACATACAACATGAATCGAAACTGTCGATGGTTCCGATCACTGCATTTCACATTCACTATAAACACACACACACACATCATCACAAATATACACGTTATATTTTTTTAAAATTTGGGCAGCACCTCCTTTGTATATCAGATCATCGCTTATAACCCAGCGTAGGTATATTTGTCATCCCCGTCGCAGATATCATCACAATTAACAGTCTTCCATCATAACATTCTATAACTAATAGATGAATAACAGTCTCCTATGCATCATAAAAGTCTACAACTAAATATCATACATGTACTCAATAAAAATACCAACAAATTAAATATCACAAACATACATGTCCAACAAACGTACATGTCCAACAGAGTCAAATAATAATGAAAATCAGTGTACAGAACGGTCAATGGGCCCATAGGGCCAATAAATACAAAGATAATAAAAAAATATACTGGATCACTGAGGACCCCTGCCGCGCATCTGGGATAGAATGTAGTCATACTGCTCCTGGGTGAGCTGCACCATAGGGGCAGTAGGAGGCAGTGCAATGTCTGGAGTCGACACCGTCGATGGACCGGGAGGACGTATCTGCTCCAGCTCTCGCAGTCGCTCACCATAAACAGCAAGGGTACTCACCACCCTCTCAGTACTCGCCTCAAGCGAAGCTGAAACCTGAGTGAGTGAGGCAGACATGCTCCTCTGCGATCCCTCCAGCTCGACCTGTCTATGCTCTGTGCGCTGTGTAGACTCGGTGAGCGTGTGCAAGCTGGCAGCTGTAGCCTGATGCAGACTCATTAGCTCCTGTATACTGCGCTCGACCGCATCAAATCGTCCGGTGACGATCGGAGGGTCGGATCGTCGCTCGACCGCATCAGAAGTCTGCTGCTGCAACTCGCGACGCAGCTCCTCAATTTGACGACGAATATCCTCAGCTTGTGACGACGCCTGCGAAGCCGGAGACTGCGTACTGACAGAGGGGGCCCGGGATGACTCCGAAGCCAAATACGCGCCGTAGGATCTCGTACCATAGTACGTACCCTTCTGAACATCACCAACAGCGGTCATCCAGAGCTCGTCCGACGATGGAGCTGTAGGCGGCTGGGAGGAAGTACCAGCCCCTCCCTCTGCTTGCGCACTAGCAGCAGCAGCCTCCTTCTCCTGTAGCCGAACAAACTCGGCCTAGAATATGTTTGCTAACGTGTAAGTATTTGCTAAAGTATATATTGATATATATTTTCCTGTTTTCTAAATTATAGTAAATTAATATAAAGAATAGAACGTACAAATGCCTGCGTCGCCCTCTCGTCAATGAACTCCCCAGCCCTCCGATAGGTGACCAGGAAGACGGTCACCATGTTCGGGTCCTCACCCTTTTTTATCTGTTAAAATATATTATCTATTATTAGTATTAAACATTCTATCGAACTATATATAAATTAATGTCTGTCATAGGAAACGTACCAGACGACGAAAATGCTCCATCATCAGAATAGAGCCACCACACCACTTACCGGCGCTCGACCGCGCCACCTTGGCCTTGTCAGACCGCTCCTGGTACTTGGGCTCGCTGAATCTAGCCTTCATCGCAGCCCACTGCTCTGGTGTGATCCAACCATGGATCGGCTGTCCGGAGCGATCATGAGACTTCTGGTCGTGGATCGCATCACGGATGAGCTTGGCTGCGACGGCAGAAAATTGGCCCTCGATCCTCGCCGCCCGGTGTGGTGGATAGAAATAGGTCCTCTACAAGAAGTAAAATACAAAAGTTGTATAATATACACAAATAATTATTAAAATTTAAAAATAAACAAATTTTTTACCTTGAAGTGGGCAAACCAAAAGGTCTTCCTATCTGCGGGAGCATCTGAGTAGTTAATCCAAGGCCCACCATAGTTCTGCCTCAGAAATATCCCCAGCTGTCTCTGTACTGTAGAAGGCCGATATCTATACAATAATAATTTTTCATGAATATATATGTACATATAATCATTTGAGAAATATATATTAATTAATTAACTTACTTTATAGGTCCGTCCGTCCAAATCTCCATACGCGTCTCGCCCGGGAGAGCGCATGGAGGGTCGCTCTCACCTTCTGTCTGGGCAGGATCAGTCTGATCGCCGTCCTCCATATGCTCGGCGTCGGCTCCCCCCATGGAGCCGTCGGCAGGAGGAATACTGGACGGGGGATCAGGGATGCTGGACGCGAGATCAGGAAGGCTAGACGACGAGGGAGGAGTCGCCAACCTGCTGGAACTGCCCTGTCCCAGTAATGGACCGAAAATAGAACGGTACAATGGCGTACTCGAAGATGAGGATGAGGGTATGGAATCTCCATCCCCAGCCCGAGGCTGACGGGACTGCCTAATATAAAATCCTCCGCCTCGTTCAGATGGTCTAGTCATACCTGATAATAACATATGACAATAAAACAAAAAACATATTTATATGATAGACATCCAAAAATTTTGAAAAATATCATAGTCACAGATAAAAGTGTCAATAAAGTGTCACTGAAGTGTCACAGATTTATATGATAGAAGTGTCACTAAGTGTCAAATATGATGATAAAACAAACATACAGATTTAATCCTCTTCTGAAAATTCATCTAGTTCATTTAGCTCATCTACTTCTTCTTCTTCTTCTTCTTCTTCTTCTTCTTCTTCTTCTTCTTCTTCTTCTTCTTCTTCTTCTTCTTCTTCTTCTTCTTCCTCCTCTACATCTTCACTTTCATCTGCATCTTCCTTTTCAGATAATTCTACTTCTTCTACATAATTAGATGTGTAATAAGAAACTTCCATCGTGTCCACTTCTATAATATTTGTTACAAGAGGTAGTTCATCCTCTTGATAAGCTATATCGTCAACCTCAAAGGTATTTCTAGCTTTGGTCTTGCATACTGTCCACCAGTCCGACCTTGTTGTTCCCCGTTTAGGATAACTTGTAAAGTACACGAGCTGAGCCTGACTTGATAGGACAAATGGTTTATAGGCTTGATATCGACGCCAATAGTTTATATCAACAAGACCGTGCTTGTCTACTTTCCAACCTTGACCTTCAATCGGATCGAACCAATCACACCTGAATAACACAATCTTAGCAGGCTCTATTCCATAACTATATGTCAGCTCCACGATCTCCCGTAGCACGCCATAGAAGTCGTTGTCCGCATCAACATCTTTGTAGTTCGAAGATCTGATACACAAACAGCTATTTTTGGTGGAGTCGAGATCCACAAAGTTGTCTCTGATCGGGCAAGTTGTTGACTTGAACCTAAACCCATTAATACAGTAGCTTGGCCATATTTTTGCAGCATAAATTGGTCCCTTGGCTAGCGTTCTAATAGACTCATTCTCAAGTCTTGCGTATGGACGATCGACCTAAATACCACGAAAGAAGCAATTAAGCTCATTCTCAATCAAGTACATATACAGAAAGGTAATTACAGAGTTCTCAAGTCTTACATATGCACTCAACCATGATAGAAAATAACGCCTCATTTCTTGTTCTTGTTCTTCTTCTGTTATGGGTGGCCTACCTGACCTCACATCATCATTAAATATGCTGAAAACAACATCGTTCAATTGATGTAATAGTATAATAATCAACACTATTAAAATAATGTAGAAGTATTAATTACTTATCCCTCCAGTTTCTCTACTTTCTCCTCGTCGCAGTTTAGTAATACATACACCTGAGCAGCCCTTAGCTCATCATCGTTCAGATATCTCTTCTTTATTTTACCCGATGGCTTTCCTGGAGCATTGAATACCTTCAGTATTGTATCATTACTTTCATGATCTCCGTCGTCGTTTCTGGAAGCTCTCGTTCTATTAGTTGCAACATGAGGCTTGAAATACATCGAACAAAAGTTTGTAATCTCCTCGAGAACATAGGCTTCACAAATAGAACCCTCGATCCGTGCCTTATTTTTTATCTTTCTTTTTAGGTGATTCAAATGTCGCTCGAACGGTACATCCATCGATATTCGACGGGTCCACCAACACGTGCCTCATAGGATAGATAAATCGGCAAATGCTCCATAGAGTCGAAGAATCCAGAAGGAAACACCCTCTCTAGCTTGCACAGTGTTACCGCAATGTCCTTCTCTTGCTTTTTTAGACGATCAACGAGCAATTTCTTAGAACAAAGATCCCTGAAGAATATGCTAAGCTCCGTCAATGGATCCCAAACTGCCTGCGGTAAGAATTCCCGAAATACAATCGGAATTAACCTCTCCATGAATACGTGACAGTCGTGGCTCTTCATACCCGTCAATTTATTTTTCTTCAGATCGACACATCTTCTCAGATTTGACACATATCCGTCTGGAAATTTTAGGCCCTGGATCCACCGACAAAGTCTCACTTTATCCTCCTTGTCCAGCGAGAAAATTGACTTCGGCAGGAACTGTTTTCCATTCTGCTCTATCAAATGCAACGCAGGGCGTTTGCATATTTCTACTAAGTCCAACCTGGCCTTGGAATTGTCTTTCGTTTTTCCTTTTACGTCCATCACAGTATTACTTATGTTATCAAACACATTCTTCTCAATATGCATGACATCAAGATTATGTCTGATCAGATTGGTACTCCAGTATGGCAGATCCCAGAATATGCTCCTCTTTGTCCAGTTATGATCTCTACCAAATCCATCACACTTGTACCCAATTGTAGGATCTTCGATAGCACTTGGAAAATCTTTAACCTCCTCCCATATCGTGGCTCCGCACCACCTTGGCGGTGGATCATCCTTCTCTACAACGCCGGCACGGAATGCATTCCTGTTCCTTCTGAACGGATGATCTTTTGGCAAAAATTGTCGATGACAATCAAAGAAGCACGGTTTTCCTTCGTGTTTCAAGCGAAACGCCTTACTACGGTCCATGTAATACGGATATGAGAGACGGCCATGAGTGCTCCATCCAGATAACATTCCATAGGCCAGAAAGTCGTTGATGGTCCACATAGGGGTTGCCTTCATCTGAAAATTCTGCTTCCTGGAAATATCGTACGTGTTAGCGCCTACTTCCCATAACTAATTCAACTCATCTATCAAAGGCTGTAAGTACACATCAATGTTCCTCTTGGGATTATTCGGACTAGGAATTATAACGGTTAGAAACATGTACTGAGTCTTCATGCACATCCAAGGTGGTAGGTTATACGGAGTGACAATCACAGGCCAGCACGAATACTGGGATCCCGAAAGACCAAAAGGAGTAAAACCGTCAGAAGATAGTCCCAACCTGACATTACGCGGATCTGAAGCAAAATCATGATACACTCGATCAAAGTGCTTCCACGCTTCTCCATCGGATGGGTGATCCAACACTCATTCAATCTGTTCTCGCATGTGCCAACTCATATTTTCGGCTGTCTCTTTCACCATAAATAATCTTTGCAATCGCGGCGTTAAAGGCAAGTAGTGCATTGAATCGGTCGGCCTTCTTGCACCGGTAGACCTTCTTGTACTAGTTTTCTTATAGCGATCAGCACCACAAAATCTGCACACATCTGCGTCCTTGTCGTCTTTGTAGTACAGCATGCACCCATTGCGACAAGAATCGATTTTTTCGTATCCCATCCAGAGCGATCTCACCATCCTCTTAGACCGGTAGAAGTCTTTAGTCAACTTAGCACCCGCCGGTAAGATCTCTATAATCAACTCTAACACTCGGTTGTAGCATTCTTGCGACATATTAAAATCTGACTTAATGCTCAACAGTCTTGTAACCACCTCCAACGGTGAATGATCCTCACAACTAGGATACAATGGAGTCCTTGCATTCTCCAGCAACTCCATGAACTGTGCAGCATTGGCGTTCGGTGCCTCCTCAGGTGCATCATAAATGAAACTAGGCCCCGCAGCATCGAAAACTATGTTCACGTACCCGTCGTCGTATGTATGATTATTTGAAACAAAATTAGGTCCCGCATGCATATACGGCTCAACATAAGGCTCCGGCTCTGATGCTAAAGACACCAGTTCTCCGTGTGCGGTCCACTGATAGTAATTAGGCGTGAAACCCCTCGAGTACAAATAATATGTCACTTCCACTTCTGGATAATATTTCACGTTATGATATTTCACACACGGACACTTAATTTTGGTGCCGTCCATGTACTGAGGGAACGCCTTAGCAAACTGCAGGAACTGCTCTACTCCCGCTATGTATTCATCCCGCACACCACATATATCATCAAGACGACGATTGTACATCCATGAACGATTCCGCAAGTAGTAATTCATATCCATTTAAAAATAATTCTGCAAAGATGGACACACATTATCCAACAGGCACAAATTCGTATATTATTTTTAATTATGGGACACACATTAGTAGCGGACAGTTACTAATAACAATGATATTAATCTAGGACAAACTAGGTTGTACTAAGTCAAACAAGGTCAAGCTAAGTCAAACAAGGTCAAACTAGGTCAAGGGTTGACCTATAGTTGACTTTGTCAACTCTTAGTCCAATCTAGGTCAGATGTTGACTCTACTTTGAGTTTCAGTCAAAATAGTCAACCTTGGTCAAACAAGGTCAAATCTAAGTCAAATATCCTATTTCTAGTCATTACCTACCAAGGTACCCTTTACCTTATCGCTATTGGTATCCCAATACCAATACCTTAAGTTGGTACCCTTTACCTTATCGCTATTGGTACCCTTTACCTTATCGCTATTGGTATCCCAATACCAATACCGCGGTAACATGGTTGGTACATTAAGGGTCTTTGACAAGATGACATATTACGAAAAGATATATCCTTATATATAGTTCTCCTACGGATTTTCTTTAACATTACGTAGGAGAACTATAAGGATATATCTGTTCACAACATGTCACCTCCTCAAAGACCCTTAATGTGACAACCATGTCACCCTCTCAGTCATATCCCTGAGCTACGATGCAGCTGCAGGCATTTAACATATCACGATTTATAAAAGTAACTAATAAATCTCTATCCTAACTAATAAATTAATATCCTACTTTAACATCTAATAACTCTCATATTCCTGCAGCTACGATGCAGTTGCAGGCAGTTCCTTCTAACATAAACTAATATCCTAATCTAAACTAACCCTTTAACTGAAACTAATATCTAAACAATGCTAATCATGAACTGTACACTACTACCTAACATTCACATGAACTATCTATCTCAAACTCTCTATCATAACTAATAAATTAATATCCTACTTTAACATCTAATAACTCTCATATTCCTGCAACTAAAAGACAAAACCATGGTATATATATGGTTTAAAGTATCGGCCGATACCGATCCGACACGGCCGATTCAGATACGGTTTGGCATGTTCCGATCCGATACCGACCGATACCAAATATTGACCGATACCGACATTGGAGGTCTTTGTTCCGGTCAATTCGACAAAACCAATCGGTAAGGGTGACTACTATTTCATATAATTTTAAAACTACTAAGAAATAACGCTGAAATACTTAAAATTATGCCTAAATGTATAAAATATATGTTTTTAAATGTAAATAATTTATTAATAATTATTTGTTTTCCGATACCAAAGTCCGATACTCTGATACGATACCGCCGATACTACCGATATCGCCGATACCAATACTCATAGGAATAGTCCGATACCGATTCCGATACCGATATTGTGAACCTTGGGTATATATCGTCAACATTTCAGATTCTTAAAATGAATTTCAAATAGATTTTTGATTGTATATATATGTGTATTATATACATTGTATACATATATATTTATATATGTATTTGTGTGTGTATGTAAGTTTGTGAGTATATATATACATGTATATATGTAGATATGTGTATTTATATATATAGGTATATATGTATGTATTGTGTGTGTGTGTCCTGTGTCCTGTGTCCTGTATCACAGAGTCGTGTCCGAAATAGGGTTAGGGTCCTGGCCCCTGCCCCCTCCCCCCTACCCCTGCCCCCTCCCCCCTATAGGGTATCCTATTACCATAGACTAATCTTGGACACTCTTAAGATACTAGGATATCTAACTATCCTAGGATACCAAATTCTAGCCAAGATACTAACTTAGGGTACTAACTTCTAGCCCATATCCTAATATCCTATTATCTTGATACCCTCAAGATACTAGCATAATCTAACTACCCTAAGATATCTAACTTAGGATACTAACTTATCTAGGATAAATAAGATACTAACTAACCTATCCAAGACACTAACTAACCTATCTAGGATACTAACTTCTAGTATCCTAAGATATTAACTCACCTATCTAACTCTAGGATACTAACATCCTAAACAAGATATTAAATTAGTGCCTAGGATACTATCCTAAATATCTAACTTAGGATACTAACTTATGGATACATATCTAAATCCCTCTCACCTTTCTCACTCTCAAACACACACACACACACACACACACACACACACACACACACACACACACACACACACACACACACACACAATCTAACACTTATCTCAATATCCCTCTTCACTCACACTCACACTACCATACTACCACACTACCACATCTAAACAAGCCATCAATCACACAACTACCTATATATTTACTATATATATATATAGGCATACATAGGTTAAGATATTTACATATACTAGGCTATAACCAAGGGGACACAATATATACATTCAACAAGTTATGCATTTATATACTAGAGAGATAGAGAGTGTATAGTGTCAAGTGTGCATATACAAGTGTCATGTGTGTACGTGTCTCCCAAACCAAACTCGTGTCCAAATACTCGACACAATGTGTCCAAAAACAAACCAAACTCAACACATCCAAAATTGGACATAATGCACGAACCTAGTGTGAACCAGTACGAGAGTGATTTCTCACGCGACACGAATCCAATGGGCACGAGTCTTTGGGGACACGATGTGTGTCCGTATGTCCGTGTGTCCGTGTGTTCGTGTGTCCGTGTGTGTGTGTCCGTGGGAGAGGAGGAGGAGGAAGGAGAGGAGTTAGGTTAGGGTTTACCTGAGAAAGAGGAGGAGGAGCTCGGATTGGGGGAGGAGGAGCTCGAGGAGGAGGAGCTCGCCGGAGGGGGAGGGAGTCGCCGGGGGAGAGGGGGTCGTCGGGGGTGGAAGGGCACTGACAGAGGGGGAGGGAGTTGCCGGGGGGGGAATTAGAATTTTTGAGTGAGAGTGAGGGGGAAAGAAGGAAACGGTGTGCCCTAAGTAAAAATATTAGCGACGTCAAGTGTTGCAGTCGCTAAACGTCGCAAAATTGGCAACATATGCTAATAATATGTCGCTGAACGTCGCTATTCAGCGACGTAGTAAACTCCTGTCACGGAACATCGCTAGGCAGCGACGTTTTGCGACGTGTATATAAAGCTGTCGCTATATTTCATAACTAGCGACGTCATTTCTTGCCGTCGCTAAATTACGTCGCTATTAGATGATATTTTAGTAGTGCGAGATATGGAAGGACGAGAGTTCATAAATGGAAACTCAAGGAAGGTATGATTTATCCACAAATATGAAATTCAAAGGCGATAGTAGAAGTCAAGAGAATTTTCAATAGAAATGGATTGAGATTCTAATATATTGACCTATCGCAGGCCCGTTCGGTATTGTAACGTAACTGAAACGGCTAACTCGACCTGCATGGGCCACCATAAAAACTATGTCATGCCCCAGTCTGTACGTGGGATCGAGCCACGTGACATTGGTCAGCTACATATTCAACCTGACTCTAGACCGACGAGAATACGTATAAGTTGTTCGAAATGGTATAACTATCACTATATCAACTCTATATCTCAATCCAAATAACAAAAATATAAGAAAGGGAAGTATGAATACTAGTCTACAGCCCAATACTCATACTTGCCCGAATAGACTCGAAAAGAAAATTATGAGTCTATAAACTCTAGGCTACTAAGCAGATACGAATAACAGTAAATGAAACATATAACTCTGAAAGATTTAATACCTGTAATGAAATGAATACCATCAACAATCCAGCAAGACGCTCAACAAAACCTACTCAGCCAACCTAGAAGGAAACCAGATCCTCAAAGAGACGCAACAAAGTACATAATATACAGGCCAAGTGTACAACAGTAACGAATGATAAATAAAGTATAGTAAGACTGATAAAGTGGGTAAATCTAACATAACTAACTAATATGAAAATGTAATTTTAGAACATCACTCGAACACGCGGGATGTCACGGCGTACCCTGTAGACCTAATAGGCACTCCATCAAACAATGAATAACCCACAGTCTGGTAAGAGAGCTATGGCAAACTAGGATATTCCCGAAGCTCTGGAATGAGACAACGGTATACTATAAGAAAAAGTAGCCCAAGCGCACGGTGTATGTTCTTCTCTCCCTTGTGACTTCACGAATCGTATCCACGAGTCGCTCGGCCAGACCCTCTAGTTAGGACATCGAGTCATAATAGTAAATACAGTATAAGTATCTCATGTCATCGTCCTAGTATCAACACGGCCTTCCGTATAGCAAGATGTAATCAAGTACGAGAATTCGTCAGTATGTTGTATCACATGAACATGTCCTAGGGTCAGAGTGTATCCCGCAACGATTTGTCGCGGTAACGCAAATGTGAATATCTAGTATCGATACACGATGGCGCTAACGTCCATCATCACCCGAATGTGATTCGGATGCGAAGTACTATACACGGCCCTAGGTGTTGCAATAACACAATCAAGCAGATATATAAAAGCTAAATATTATATACTAAAGTACAAGATTGGTAAGGTACACTTGCCTGGAGCTTTCCGAACTATATTGAGACTGCAGTACCAAAGTCTATCCCACTATCCATGAGAACCATACTCCATGCAAATATCTATCAACCCAAATCACAAATAAATATATATCACACACTATAGAATACATATAACTAATAACTCCCATCTAGAGAGCTTAGGTTATTCTAGTCGCGTATTATTTTAGGTTAACTAAGACACTTGTAATTATATTGCCTAGAACGAGGTCACACTAGTCTCTATAATCATTATTGCCAGTAATATGAGTGGTAGATTCAAAATATCAAGTTTGTATCTCGTTATTCGTTCAGCAAAACCTACGACACATAAATCAAGAGAAGATGATCAACTGTAAGTTCAATAATCTTATCTTGGTGATCCATATGGTCACCTAGTCAATTTCAGCGATGTGAGATCATTGGAATCGACTGATCTCAGTTTCGACGTACGGATTTCGAAATACTAACATAAATAGGAATTAATTATAATCAAAGGTTATACATAAAGGAAAATATACAGACATCGTCGGATGATGAAAAAATAACACCAACATTTCCAGTATGGTCAAATTAGCTAGGATAGCCTATCCATAAGTCCAATTTGGACACAGGGGCAAAATGGTAATTTCGGATCAAAACGATTTTTGCCATTGGACCCATTTTATACCAAAAAATATGCCAAGATATAAGTCCACTAAACCTAGAAAATTATATGTCCACACATCCAGAATGACGATACGAACCCAACGGTATATCCGGAATAGGATTCCGATGACCCGATCTCAAAATGATCCGTTGACCCAGATGTTGGGACCCGATTTGCACAAAAATACGTATCGGAGCCAAAGTATTCTAAATCTAGCAAAATATATGTCAACAAGTCCATAACGAAAATATAAACCCAAGGTACATCCAAAATTGGATTCCAATGAGCCGATCTCAAAATGATCCGTTGACTCGGACAAAAGGACCCGATTTTGTAAGAAAATATGTGTTAGGGCCACGTTGCTCCAAACTCAGCAAATTATATATAATATTATGCCAGAATGATGCCATAAATCTACTGTTGGCATCAGAACTGGATTCGGAGTCCCTGGTTCAAAATTTGAATTTTATAAGTTAAAAATTATGGTTTCGAGAGGTTAACTTTGGCATCGATTTCAACCAAACAAACGACGTCCTACAAAACTGAAACTTTTATGGCACTGTTGTGCGCAAAAATTAGTGGCACATTAAACGAAGCTACGATGGCGGAGAAATAAATCCATGAAGTTGGCTCCACAAACTGTCAAAATAAATGTAATTTATTCGAGCAACTTGGTGGTCAGTTTTGGCATAGCAAATGATCGAATTAACAGCTAAAAATTTAGGTGGAGGTAGAGCTATATACCAAGATTGTGACAAAAGAAAGAGTTCGACGATCCAACGATCGAATTTTTCAAGAAATATGCACGAAGTTGCTGCCTCGAGACTCGATTTCTGACTTCAAAATCGCAAGTCAAGACTCCATTGAACGCGTCAGAAAGGTCGACGACGTCAGGGGAGGGTTCGTGAAGAGCGTATCGGGCGTGGGGGTCGCGGGCAGCGATGCGCGGCCGTCATCGCGCTGCTGCGCTGCAGCTACTACTGCTATGCTGCTGTTGTCGGCTACCTGTGTGCGCGTACGTGGCCGTTGGCCGTGCTACTTTAGCCACGGTTGGCCTAGCCTAGCTATGTGCTGGCTAGGAATGCTGCAGCATTTGGTCGCGTGGTGGCTGAACGGCGTCACGACGATAATGTTAGCGGCGTGGGTGGTGATGGAGGAACAATAGAAGGTGGAGGAGGTGAGGTCATGTGTTTGCGGCTAGGGCTTGAGGGAAAATGGAGGAACGAGGCTATATATAGAGAAGAGGCTTGGTGTAGCCGAGGGTAGCTGGAGCTCGTACTCGCGTGCTCCCTGCCTCCTGCAATCGTCAGGATGCACAGTGCTATGTAGGCACGAGAGAGACCAACAGAAGGTGGTCTATTGGGTTCGGGTTTGGGCTCATAGGCATGGCCTATTATACTATATAAAAAAATAAGAGATTTGTGTATAAGGATGGTTGGGCTTTAATCCAAGGGTTTTGGGTTAAAGCCCTAGGTTTAAATATAGGAATTCCTATATTTCAAAATATATATTCGGGTATATTTGTATTCTCGACAAGGTATGTATATAACTATATACTCCAAAATTCGATGTACACATGTATTCTCTAATCTTATATGCATATACATGCCCTATTATATATATATATATATATATATATATATATATATATATATATATATATATATATATATATATATATATATATATATATATACCCTAAATTATGGATATGTATAGGTGTATATATATACCTTAAATAGTATGTACTCTAAATAATAGACACTCTAATAATATATATAAAAAGTGTACATACTCTAGATTTTACACACACACACACACACACACACACACACACAAAATCAGTGTATGTATATACACGTATCCAGTATGATTTGTATTCTAAACTTGGTTAATAATACATTAAAATATAATTATTAGCAAAAATATTAATAAAAGAAGGGGGTTTACAAGAAAATGACACTTTCTTCCATACATAGCCACGAAGGGTGCTATGTGAGTGGCCACAAGAAATTGGGTTGGGTGTTTGGTTCGATTGGGCTAAGTTTAGGCTTGGTGCGATCATGACTACAAATTAAATCAATTATGATCAATGATAAAATATTAGCATACGGGAGCTCAATTGGATAGCACACAGGTGGCATGTGCGTAGTAGACTCAAAATATGTCAAAACCATATATTGGGCCGATTAGGTTGGATCGATATCGAGTCTCGAAATTAGTTTGGAAGTTAGGTCAAGTTTTTCGGTAGATGGTCAAATGGCCTAATTAAGTTGACCAGAAAGTTGTGCGATAAAAATAGAATACAAGGGAACGAGTTTGAGCGGGACATGGTATATCAAATTGAAGATAATTTCGTCTACTACAAAACTCATGAAGGAAGTTTCGAGAGATTGGCATCACTGACGCTCCAAAAATCAAAGTCACGGAAAGGTACATTTAATGATCAAAATTAATTATAATAAAATTATTTATGAAAATAATTCATTCAAATTTTTTTTAAAAGAGCCATAAAATTCAAGGGGCTTATAGGGATCGACTTCAAAGATACTTTCTCTTCGGTATCTTTGAAAGACTCTTTTAGAAATAATCATAGCACTTGTTGCACATTTTGATCTTGAGTTACATCAAATGGATGTCAAAACGGTGTTTTTCAATGGTAACATTGACAAAATAATTTATATGGTACAACCATAAAACTTTATGTCAGAAGACCCAAATAATATGGTTTGTAAACTGATAAAATCTATCTGTGGACTCAAGCAGGCTTATCGTCAAAGGTACTTCTAATTTCACCAAGAAATTATCTCGTTTGGTTTTTGAGGTAAACACTATTAAAGATTGTGTGTATCACAAGTTCAGTGGGTGTAAACATAATTTTTTGGTTATGTATGTTGATGATATACTGCTTGCCAGAAATATATGTATGTTGCACGACACTAAAAAGTTTCTACCAAATAACTTTCAGAAGAAATATCTTGGTGACGTCTCTTTTGATTAGGAATCCAGATACATCGAGATCATTCTTGAGATATTCTTGGATTATCACAAAAGAGCTATATCAATAAAGTGCTTAAAAGATTTGGTATGCAGAAATGCAAACGAGGGTGACAGCCCTCTCGTTAAAGGAGACAAATTCGGTCTCAACCAAGTACCCTAAAAATAGCCTTAAAATTAAGGAAATGCGATAGATTTTTCGTTAATGATCAGTTGTAGGAAGTCTAATGTATGCTCAACTATGTACGCATCTGGATACTGCGTACATAATAGGAATGTTAGGCAAATACTTAAGCAAATATGGAATAAATTATTGGGTTGCAGCCAAACTGCTTAAGTTATTAATAGAGAACAAGAAATTATATGCTCTTTATAGGAGATCGTATAATTTTGGAGATCATAAGGTATTTCGACTTCTATTTTGCTGGATGCCAATACAGCAAAAGATCCACATCAGGTTGTGTTGACTGGTGGAGATATATTTTGGATGAGGGTCAAACAGGCAATCATAATTTCTTCCACCATGGCAGTATGGTTTATAGCATGCTCTGAGGCATCTATTCAGAGAATATAGTTGCAAAATTTTGTCACAAGGCTGTGCCTACAGGAGGATGTTGAAAGACACTCAAATAATGGTGTAATAATAAACCAGCAGTATTGTATTCCAATAATAAGAAGAACTTGTATAAGTCAAAGGATATTGACATAAAGTTTCTAGTTGTGAAGAAAAGAATTCATAATGTTTAAAGTGTCCATATAGCACATTAGGACAAACTCCATGTTAGCGGATCCGCTCACGAAAGTATTATCACCAAGGTCTTTCATGAGCATACTGCTAATATGGGTGTTATCTTAATTAATTAAGTATATGGCAATATAGTGGGAGTTTGTATTTTTTTATTTTGGTGCTATTTGGTTTTGGACACATTTATGTATTAAAGTATTTAGATATTTATCTGATCGGATATATGGAAAATTTTGTTTTTATTATGTTAAAGTATTGATCTCATTAAAGTTAAGGAGGACCAGTTGGAAATAGACATGTGTTGATCACATTGCGTGTAATTTTCATGCTATGCATCCATAATTGATCTATGTCATTTATCTATATTGGTATATGTGACCATTGGTAGTTTAGTTACGCTAAATGTGACGAAAGCTGCTTTGATCCTATATTGATATGGTTAATGGACGAGATTGTCCAGATATACCCTAAGGATTAAGATAGCAATTTATGAGCTCACTAAGGTTAACACAATTATAAGGTTACATATGTGGTCCAGTGGAAGATTATTGGAATTATTCAATAATAGGGGCCACACACGTAAAATTAATCATGTTGGGCTATTTAAATAATTAAGCCAACTTAAAGTGGTCTATTTGGAAAATTGGCTTAAGAGTATAATTGTCACGAAAATAATGTATAGATACCGGGGATAAATCTAATTTGATGAGAGGACAAATTAGAAATATCAAAACGTATGTGTGTGTGTGTGTGTTCATTAGGGTTATGGTCCCCAACTTATACGGCCAACAAAGTTAAGGTTTTCTCTTTTTCTCTTCTGTATCCCCATCAACAGAAAGAGAGGGACAAAGAATTTGAATTCATCTTTGTCATTAAAGGTCGTATCAAGTTGGAAGATCGAACCCTATAAAGAGACGTCTGCTTTAAGATACATCAAGTCAATCAATGGATTCAAGTATTCTTTCGTAATTTAATTTATGTTCTTCATCTCATGAACAAACGGGCTAAATTTCAACAAGTATCAGAGCCCATGGTTACAGTGCTAGTTTGAGCGGCTCTAATTGGTTCGAGACAGATGTTGCTGAACATTTATGTGTAATCGGATTATACGGACTCTTCTCAAGGTGGAGTAGGAGCATCAACTACACGAATTGGCTTCAAAGGTGGGTTTGACGAGCCCAAGGTAGAGCAAGACTGTGGTTGGCACACAATTGTGATTTGGATGAACGTGTTAGGTTTGGTTCTGTGGTCGAACGGATCAAGATGACAATATGTTAGATCTTCTAGGTGCTCGGCTTGCGGGAATGAGCAAAGGTAGCTGGAGTGTGCTAAAGTTGTTCAGTTAGCGGGAACGAGTGAGGGTGCTCGGCTAGTGGGAACAAAAAAGGTAGCCAGGTGTGCTAGGTTTCTCTGTCGGCAAAAATGAGCTAAGTTGGAGATTGTTGGATTGTATATTGTTTTCAGTTAAGCGCACAAATGGAGGGTGGCAATGGAGTTGGTAATTTAGTCCCACATCGGTTAGGAGATGGGATCATGTGGTGTAGTGGGATTGGTTCAGGCCTTACATGAGAATTCTCTTTTAAGGCATGCGGGCGTAATTCAATATCGCACCTTATGGGCCAACTTCGGCTCGGTCACACCGTATTTCCAACACGTATGTCGTAAACAAAGACACACACTTGTGCAACCATGACTACTAAGATACAACTCCCCCTGAAATATTACCAAATTTTTATGACTCTGTCTCAAATAATCGTGTACGAGTACGTGAGTATCAAGGTGTGATTAAGGCTGGGAGGCCCGGAACCCGGCCCGGGCCTGCCCGAGCCCGCTGTCACTTCAGCCCGAGCCCGACCCAGACCGGCCCGCAAATTTCTTTAAAAAATAACACAATGGCTGGCTCGCACAGGCCCAGCCCGGTCAGGCCTGCCCGAGCCCGGCCCGGTCAGCCCAGTTTAACATTTTTTTGAGTTTTTCTTTTTGAATTTCTTTTGACAGTTTAGGGCTTTTTTTACCAAATTACCCCCACTATGTAACCATTTTTTATCCTTTTAGGGGGTATTTTGGTTATTTTGTCAAAAATGACCAAAAAAACCTTTCCAACAACTATATTTGGAGGGTAGTGGGGTTAATTTGGCTTCAAAAAAATTTATAAATAGGCCATAAATCTCATTTTCCAAACACAAACCATTATAACCATCACAAAAAAATTCAATCTCACAAGAAGGTTTCAAGAAATTTTTGCAAGCAATTCCGACGCTCTACGACTTCCCGACCAAGCTCCCAACCCTGATCCAATTCTTTTTTTTCTCTTCCTCTTTCTAATTGTTTTTTATTTTACATTTACAAAATAGTTTTCTTTCCTCCCTCTCCCTTTTTTTTGAGAAAAATAATTTTTGGTTTATTTTATTTTGGTATCCTCCCTTTCTTCTAATTTTTTTTATTTGTCTTTTTAGCCGGACAAGTTTCAAACCAACCTACTGACGCTGCCGGACAGACTTATAAATATTTTAATATTTTTTTGAAGAAAATTCTATTCCTGGGGATTTAATTGTTTCACCTTCTGAAGTTGTTAGTTCTATCCAAATATTGTAAAGAGGAAGAAAAAAAATCAAAGTATTGAAAAAATTTTGTTATACTTAATGAAAGCTAATTCTGGTGGCTCACTTGTTTTAGATCAGAAAGGAGAACCAGTTCTGTACACGGCATAATGCAAGAAATATTTAACATATACAAATGGAAGAGGGGAGGTGGCACAGGTACCATATCAAGACATCACGAAACCTAATACGGCCCGAGCACAATTCCGGCGTCCTAAACCTAGATAAGTTTTGGATGTGCCACGGGTTCTTCAATGAGTACGTTTTCTTATTCTGTTGCTCGTCATAAAACTGAATTGACTAAATATATTATTGATGATGAACTTCTATTCACTTCGGGTGAAAGTGCATCTTTATATGATTATGCCACAAGTTCTTTAAATCCATGTTTTAGTAAAGTTACTAGAGGCGCTGCTAGAAAAGATGCTAAGAGACTTTTTACTGAAAAGAAAGCTGCTTTAAAAGAAAGTTTGTCGCATGTTAGTAAAATAGCTATTACTTCTGATATTTGGATAAGTAAGCAAAATTATGCTTATATTTGTATTACGGCACACTACATAGATTCACAATAGATGTTGCAAAAGCTCATCATCTGTCTAAAAACTTTAGAATTTCCACACACGGGCTCTGTAATTGCAGGCGCTATTTCAAAACACGTGCGTGAATATGATATTCATCATAAATTTTTTTTGTATCTTTTGATAATGCTAGTAATAATAATTCTGATATATCTTCATTATCTTTACTATTTCAGCCCATTTTAGAAGGTAGATTATTGCATGTTAGGTGTGCTTGCCACATTATTAACTTAGTTGTAAAAGAATACCTCGAGTTTTTTAATACACATTTAGAGACTCTTAGACAATGTTTACACAACTTGAACACGTCTCCAAGTAGGCAACAAGATTTAAAGTCACATGTGCACATTTTAGTATTCTTTTTAGAAGATTTGTTAAGGTTATACCACATAGATGGAATTTGACATATTTAATGTTGAAATCTGCAATCTTTAAGGATGTTATTACATATTTTTGCAATGGATCACATTTGAATATCGAGTAACTGATGATGATTGGATAATTGCTTCTTCTATTTGTGGATTTTTAGAAATTTTTTTACAATGCTACATGTACTCTTTCTAGTGTTTATTATCCCACTTCTTGTTTAGCTTTACGAAAATTTTGTAACATGTCTTACTTATTTTCTAAATATAGAAATGTTCCTAATCAAATTAGATGGCGTAGAGGCTTTGTTAGATGACTTTGCAGAAAACATGGATGTTTATGTTAGTGACTTGAAAATAGAACTGAAGGTAGTGTTGGATAGATTAGTAATGCTTTATGAAGACAAAGTTGTGTCGATCCGACCAACTCAAGTGGGTACTAGTAGTAGCTCTGGCTTGGCATCTAAGTTATCACACGCCAGTCGTATACTACAAAGGAAGAAATAAAAACACTCTTTCCAACCCACTCAATAGTTGTCTTTATATCTAATTTCTTATGAAGAAGAAGATGAATCTTCAAATCACTTCACCATTTTAGAATGGTTGAAAAAACACGACAAAAGATTTCCTGTACTTTCTACCATAGCACGTGATTTACTAATGATCTCGATATCCATGGTAGCATCGGAGTAATGTTTTAGTGCAGGATCAAGGATTGAGCAGGAAGAGGAGTCGGTTGAAGCCAGATATCTTGGAAGCTTGTATATGTGTTCAAGATTGGATTCAAGCCGAGAAAAGAACCCAAAATCAAAGAGATGAAGATGCTGACATCAACGAGCTGGACTTTGAATCGCATACAATGGGTGAAGCTTCTGGAACCAAGGAAGAAGAATGAGTGAAAGGTATGAATTAGTAAACTTACAAAAACAAAAGAAACGAAAAAAGCAAAACAAACTTAAAACAAAAAACAAAACCAAAAAAAAAAACTTAAAACAAAACAAAAAAAATAACAAATAACAAAATAACAAAATAACAAAATAAACTTAAAATAAAAGAAAACAAAAGAACATAAAATTTAAAAGAAAAACAAAATAACTTTAAATAAATAAAAAATAACAAATGAAAAAAAATGAAATAACAAATAAAATAAAATAAAATAAACAAACAAATAACAAATAAAATAACAAAATAAACTAAAAAGAAAAAACTTAAAGAAAAAAAAAACTAAATGAAAAAAAAATTGGCGGGCCGGCCCTAGCCCGAAGCCCGACCCGCCCGCTAACCCGAACCGGCACGGCCCAGCCCAGCCCTACCCAAGCCGGGTCATTGGGCCGGGCTGGGCTCCATCTATGCAAACCAGGCTGGGCCAGGCCCAGCCCGTCTCTCTCTCTCCGGTCCGAGCTGGGCCCGGCCCGGCCCGGCCTGAATCACACCATGACGTGAGTACATCTAATCTATGTCGCAGTATCAACGATTACATTATGTATTTCTATAAGTCACAATATCACATTATACTCCCATAGATCTATCAATCATCTAAAATATATCAAGAACTAAGAAAAATAAAAAAAGTTTATGGTAGGAAAATATACAATGTAACTATAAGACACCAGAAAAAAAAAAAGTAGGACCACAAACCTTGATCTCAAACACGAAACTCCGTAGACCAAGGTGAGTTGTCTAAGTTGGAAGGCTAGTTATCCAATTAGAATTGGAACAAGTATATATTTGAAAGCATTCTAGAGGGTGTGAATAGGGTTTAACTAATAATTAGCACAATTACAAATGCTAATAGATACTTTAAATCTAAGTGTTAGAAATGAGAAAAATTATCGACACCCGATGTATCCTGATATCCTTCATGAGGCACTCCAATCCCAGAACTCTCTCCATCTTTAATACACTATTATCATAAATAGTTACACTTAAGAGTTTCGATCCGAATGTCTCGTCAACTTTTTACATACGAACTTTGATCCGAAAGCTTGCCGACTTCTACATAAGTTTTAATAAGAAGGTTTGCGGACTTGTAACTCTTAGAAGAAAGATTTTGATCTTCTCACAAATAATATGAATATCTTAATTTATAACTCAATACAACCCTATTTCAAATACATTTGACAGGTAAAATCTCTTGTACGAGGTTTGGAGTATATAGGATGAGAATTTAAGGCTCCAAGAAGTAGTAATGGATGAGACCATCTTTGGTTTATACAGCAAGTCAAAAATAGCCCAAAATAATATAGTTGTCACTCTGCAGGCGGTATATTGTCAGTATCTCACTCTGCACGGTAACGATTATAAATGACTAGTTTTATGGCGCTTGTAATATTTAATGCTGACCAAAAATTACCCAGACGGTATACCGTCAGTCTACCGATCTGAAGGCTTATGTACAACTTTGAAGGTTCTGTAACGAAATACCAATTTACTAGACCGTCAATACCGCTGGTATAATGGTCTGATACTAAAGTTCAGGAATTGAATTTTTGACTGGATTTTTGGTTTAGCTTTTATTTGCCAATCTCTATTGAGTTATTGCAAAGAAGTTGGATAAGTGTGTTAGCTCTGACGGACTCTTCTAACTGGTATTGAATACCTTACAAGACTTTCACGCTTCAGCCAAACATTTTCAGCATTACAAAAAATAAGCTGAACAACATTGAATATTCTGGTGGTGTCATACACAAAGACTGTACGAGCTAAGAGACGCAGAGTTACAAATTCTAAAACTCACGTGCATTCCCAACACGTAATTTGCCAGACAGTCGCAAAAACCATAAGCAATATGCACGTCTAGATAAACAAGAAAACAATAAAAGTATCCATTATTCATGCTGCTTGTACGTAGTAATTGTCATCTCCACATTTGCCAAAACCCAGCCAACAACCTTATCATGTATGATTCAGCATCTAAACCTGGTTGTTTTTCTAGTAACAAAGCTTGTCCAGACACATTTTTTTTAACTTAGCTTATATCATCTCCTATGAACACAGCCTTCAAGATGAAGAAATAGCCAAGGAGCTCCCCGTTCAAATTTGGCTACCTTGAAAAAATCAAGTAGATGGAACTTGCTCTTGAACATCAAGAGGCACACCCGGCCTCCACGTTGTTCCGTCAGGGCTATCCATGAGGGCGATCCCCGCGGCAGCCAGCTCTTTCCTGACCTCATCAGATCTCTCATATTGCTTATTTTTTCTTGCTAAAGTCCGTTCTTCAATTTTCTGCAACACGTCCTCTTCTGTAAGTCCAGCTCTCTTCAGTGCCTTCTCTCTCAGCTGCAATAAAACCTGAGAGTACAAAATGAGTTATTAAACATTTAAGACAAAATTTAAGTACCATTTTGGGTATAGTTATAGTATTCACCTCACTGTAACCCGAAGGCATCAGCCCAAGAACGGTCAGCACCTTCCTGATTCCCTTCGCGAGATAAAAAAGGGACTCGATTCTTCTTACCTGCTTCCTCCCCTGCTCATAAAACCCAGAAATCCATTCAATTGGTTATGTGGAAAGGTCTAGAAACCCTTTACCAATTACCAAGTGTGTCTAAGCAGGTACAACTTTGTTCTACTTTTTACCGGAATATTTCATGTCACCAATTCCCCTTAAACCCGCATTACATGCACTCTCTTTCGCTTCAAAACAACAGGTTTGACCATCTTTTTTAAGACAACATAGAGAGGATGAGATGACACTGCCATATCAACCTCCAGTGAATCTTGGAATTCTCACTTTTTCTTAGTTTTCTTAAGATGCAGTAAGAACAACTGTTCAGACTAATCTAGCTCGAGGTTTTGTAACCAAGCAATCTCCCGCAACCCACTAAAACTATGAAGCAGAAATATGGAGGAACTTGACCTTTATGACAATGTCATAGCCCATTGGTTCTCAACAACAAAATGTTAGTTGATTAGTGTTTCTGACTTTTTTGCCAGTTTTCATGCCAGTTATATTTGTTCTCTCCGTTAACAGCAGTGATGAAGGAGGATGTAATAGTGCGTTTTCATGCCAGTTTCTTTGCTGTTGACTGATTACAATTCTTGTACACTGCCGTCTTTCATTCCTATGGAGGAACTTGACCTATATGATAATGTCATATCCCATTGGTTCTCAACAACAAAATGTTAGATGATTCATGTTTCTGACATTTTACTAGCTACATATTTATATCTTAATTCTAACAGAAGAAAGCAGTATTTCCAAATCCACAACCACATACAAACCGTGATTCGTGAAGTTATCTTGACCTCAGTAATGTGGGGAAATGGGAGTGGGAGAGAACAAATAGCTTTAACTGTTGACAATGAATCAGAAATAGATACCTTCCGAGTATGAAGAAAATCATTTATGGTTTTCAGAGGTTCAGAAAGTGCGGCTAATACAACAGGAGTGTGCAAGTCATCTGACATTGAGTTATCAAACTCGCACTCAAATCTATTAATGCAGTCCAGAGTATCTTTTGGAACAGAATCCTCGAGTATTCTTCCGTCATGTTGACTCAAGATCTCTTCGCAATCATGTAAAGTCTGTAACCATCAAAGATAAATGACTAGGTTAGAGCGGTTTGGAAGCCTTACACAAAACGAAGAATCAGTAGACAGTACCTGATAGATGTAATAGAGTCGGTCAGAAGCAGTCTCAAGTTGAGCATTCGAGTAATTGATTGGGGACCGGTAGTGTGTACCAATCAAGAAGAGCCTCAAAGCCAGTGGATGGTATAGATCTATTACCTGCAAAGATATGAGGTTTTGAGAAAAAGGAGTTTCTTAGAATTTAAGATCAATCAGGGAAGCCACTATAGGCTGTAAAAATAATCCTGGCTCTGTAATAGAAAACAATGGTGTCTTGAGTCCAACTATAGTTCAAGAAGCAAATTGGTTTGATTTTGAAAGTTACCAAATCGGAACCTAAAGATAGGATATGAATTAGACAGTATAGAAATATTCTGAAATATATTCGGCTATTTAGATAGAATAGCAAACAAGAAACGAGAGAGCAAAATCTGACACAGGTCCAAACTTTAGACCAATAATTGTATTTTTGTTCATGTTTTTGTTAGAACCAATGTAGATCTAACCCAAATTTAACTCATCTGCAGCCCTGAGAAAAAAAAACTAGACTTGTTCAATTACCTGGCGAATGGTGAAGAAGTTCCCCAGAGATTTTGACATCTTCTCCGAATCCACTGTTACAAAGCCATTATGGACCCAATAGCTTATCCTGCTTTCACGACATGCAGCACAGCTTTGAGCAATCTCGTTCTCATGATGGGGGAACACAAGGTCCATCCCTCCACCATGAATGTCAAAAGAGTGTCCCAGATAAGCTGCACTCATTGCACTGCACTCTATGTGCCATCCCGGTCTTCCTGGTCCCCAAGGGCTATCCCAAAACGGCTCCCCAGGCTTGGCAGACTGTGAGCAATGAGAGATCAGTCATTGACCATGTTCCATACAAGACAAATAGGCGTATTCATCGACATCGTAAACCTTAAAAGCACCTTCATTTCTGAAAATGTTGGGAATTTTCAATCCCACATTACCAATTTTATCTTAACAGAACATATAAATACAGATAGTTGACAATTGGCCAAAAAGAAATGCTGTAAGCAGGGATGGTGAGTTAAAATAAACAACCAATAGACTGCAAATTAAAGTCAATGCCTGAAGGGATAAAACTAGAGTTCAGACAACCATCTATCGTTATAGAAATAGAATAACGAAAATATATGAACAGGAACCTCAAGGAAAGGATAAAGGAAAAGCATCTCTACGATCTTACCTTCCATAGAGCAAAATCAGCAGGATTTTGCTTCCTCGAGTCCACGGCAACCCTCTCTCCTGCTCGATTGTCTTCTAGCTTCCGACCAGATAGATGGCCATAAGCAGGAAACTTATCAACAGAGAAATAGACATCCCCGTCTATTTGGTAGGCACAGCCATTATCAATTATCTGTTCCGAAAAGAAAGGACAGGAAAACAAAATTGCTAACCCAAGTCAGAATTTCATACTCAAATTTATCCAACTGCGGGTTCTAACTAATAGAATAGCTGGATAATGAAATCCTCATTTTCAATCTAGATGCTAAAAAGCCATTGTGGGGTCGTTCTCTATAGATCCATCACAACAAATCACATTTCCATTTCTGATAGGAATTCTGAGTATAAACAATCATGGAGTCAAATGACGACTACCATTACTCAACCAGTCCGTGTGGTATTTACCACAGTATAAAACTGGCCTTGAGGTCTAAAAGCTACATAGGGTCAAGTGATATATTGGAACACAGTGTTTTAGCCCTCCATAGCTCAAGTCAATATAAAACATGGTATTAATCAACAAGCAAGCAGCTGGGACAGGTAGTGATTGGAAATGCTGAAATTTCCAGATATTTGCACAGGAACTATACAGAATAAGGTTGACTCATATAACAGCTGGCAAAGTACTTATACATCTTCCAGCCTAACAATATAATCATCCTTCTTGAAGAGCTTTAATGTATCCGAGAAGGAACTTAGGAAGCACAGATACTCCCAAACCAGTGCCTTGACCATGTTGAGCAAAGGCATTGGCACGCCATAGTATTGGTGTGTCTGCCTTTTATGTCTGTATTCAGTTTGAAGTGTCCATAACCGTGCGAAATAGATCACTCCCGAAATGTGTTCGCACATGTAAGTACCCCAAGTTCATCTCAGAATCAGACAACAGAACGTGTTGTGAATAAAAGAATAATCATCTAGATACACTCCTAAACCTTGCAAGCTCTTCAGGGGCTTCATGAATGATTCGGTGAGTGACAGTTAAATAAAACATGTAACTGTAGTTTTATAATTTATAAGGATCTAATCCCTATCAAGATGGAATGTAATCTACCTCCCAGAATGATCAATCCAAGGTCCATAATATTCTTCAAAGGAGTCACGTGTAAAAACCTAATGGTTCAGAGTCTAAAATATCTTGAACGGTCCTAAGTAATATAGGTAATCCTTAAACAAACCGGAACTAATCAGCTATTACGTTATGAGGTAACCACTCAATCAACTTCATGATGTCGATCATAATTTTCAAACTACTTAAAATATGAAATAATTAATTGAAAATTTGATTACATTTATTCCTCCTGACCACCAAATCCAGGTAGATGAGTGGTCATGTCCCTTGACAACTTGAGGATAGTGAGACCTTCAACATACAATAGTAATTGTTACCTACCAAAATTATACATGCCTATTTGTTAGCTTAAGAGGGTGTTGCTTGACGCGACAGCAAGACTTTGCATCTATTTTGTTAGTATCTTACAATATACAATACAATATACTACCATTTCATTACGTATCAGTTGACCCAATATGATATATATAAGTTGATAGCTAGTATTACTTTTTTAGTAGACTCATGTAATGTATACATGAGAATCTGGATTCTAGAACTAGATAAACCTATAAAGATGAAACAAATAAAGAATCTATGAGAAAATTATATTAAATCATGTTTCCATAGGGATTGAGAAGTATAGGCCTAAATTTCTAGAGTTATTGTATCAAATGATACACGATAAGAAACGCAAGCAAATTTACATACGATACATATAGCAAGTTGACAACCTAGCTTTGTGCTTGCATCCTGGGGAATATGGGTTCGAGTCGTGGAAACAATCTTCCTATATACTTGAGGAAAGGCTCTGCATAAAAAAACAACACGCCTGAGGTAGGCTCGAGGCTCATACCTTAATGCCTCAATGTACGTGGAGCGAGACTTCCCTCACAAAGCTGACGCCTCATAGCGCCTCTCGACAAGATTCAAGCCCATTTGAGGCAAGCCTCATACATATACTATTTTACATGTTACCTTTACTCTAAATTTTATTGCCCATTGGAATATAAGTACTTCAATTCCATTTTCCATTTAATTTGGATTTTATGTGCTACTATTTGAGTATTAGTATGCTATTGACTATTGTTCATTGTGAACCAAAAATAAAAAAATGAGTCAGTAATATATTGTGTAAGGAAAAAAAAAACCAATAAATCATCACTAATTTAGTCATTTGCATACAAGTAATTTTTATTACACCTGATCCATAAATAAATATACATAATTTTCATTAAGTATGCGCTTTGCCTTCATGAGGCGTGTTCAGCCTTAAAACATCATTTGTATTGCGATGCACCTTTAATAACTATGGAATTGAATCCTCGTGCTTCAGCCTTAAACATCCGTTGCATTGCGATGCGCCTTTAATAACTATGAGTCTATGTACATCTTGACTCTCCCTATTGTTTTGATCCTATAGTCTCACATCAGTTATATGGAAAACTTGATGTGGGTTGATGTAACATTGGACTTTCTCCTCTTAATGGTTAGTTTTTACTTTTTAGGAAGAGTTCTCACAAGGTTCGTATCAAATGGTATCAGAGCTTACATAATATCTCCCTCGTCCGACGAGGGTGGTGACGCCATCATATTAGTGTTCGTCTGGGACTAGAAATTTAGTGTAAAGCCAGCTAGTATGGACATCGAGACTGCGGAACATGGTGGAATGTTATGAACCTATAGTCCTACATCGGTTGATATGGGAAACTTGATGTAGGTTGATATGGCCTTGGGATGTCTCTTCTTAATGTCTAGCTTTTAGGATTATTTTTCCAAGGTTTTTATCACCCAGCCCTGCATTTGCAAGAGCCTTGTGGCATCCTTTACATACTAGTTAGCTAACACCATCATAACTTTTACCTAACTCCCATCGGTTCAAAATACTTTAAAAAATAGGATTCAAACTACTAAAGACAAACATTACAAGGTTCTTGATAGCATATATTGATCTTATACCGGTTGAGGGTTTGTCGTACCGGATACCGGGCAATATACCAGACATATCGGGAGATATGACACCATAGTGATATAAGATAATAATTTGCTATAGAATTAAAGCATAATATAAAACTAACAAGTATCCATATAGAATTGTGATAATTGAACAACTCAAAACTATTTTCACACTAATAATTAGATAAGCTTTTCTCCATAAAGTTTACCAAGATATAAAAGCATCTCAAAGGAATTTAAAACTAAGCTAGTAAGATACTATTAAAAGACATCATTCTTCATCACCAAACTTAACTAAAGAAATATTCAATCAAATCGCAGAGAAGAATTTATAAATCAAACTAAGAAGTTATTGATATGGCCAAACCGATATACTTATATAGTATACAGGCCGATTTACACAAAGTATCGGAAAATATTTTGCTTGTATCGGCCGATTTTGAATCGGATAGGCATTACCGTAGTTGCTCCATTAGAAACTGTATACCTGGCGGAATATCGCCCATAGCAGCCGATGTCCAAAATACATGTTAGACACATTTTCTGCTATAATCACTGTTATGAAAGGCGGTCTAGGCGGCACTTGGTGCCTACCCGATGTCCGCCTAGGCGCCCGCCTAGACCCCCCCCCAACGTCCGACTATGCATGTTTTGGAATTTTTTATACTTTTTTTTTTGCAATTTTCAATAGATTTTTATTTGTTTTTGAACCGCTTAAATCTAGGCGGACTAGGCGCTAGGCGGTGAATACCCGCCTGACTAGCGCCTAGCGCTTTTCACAACCTTGGCTATGATGCACTAACATCTACAAAATAAAATGTCCAAACATTGACTCCTAAACATCCATTTCATGTTAATATCCATAACGATTGTTTGATTACAGCATCATCATTCGGACTACCATCACCAATCCAAGTATAAAGTAACCAAAAAAACCATAAATTCAAATAGAAAGTTCCACGAATATCTAACAAGTGTTTATCATAGGGAAGGTACTGTAGTGTCCCGATCCGCACGGTGCATTATGATGGCTGGTTGGTTTGATGGAGCCTTGTTGGACTTAAAAATATACGAAAGGATTGCTCGGAAAGCTATGCGATCGTGACGGGAACCATCTTAAAAATGTGAGTAGTTGAGTCCTTCGAAGATCCTTTAGCTTCACGCTTAATAAAAAGGATTTGTATGCTATGATTACTTGTTGAGTTGCTAAATGCTATCTTGCATGGAACCCAGAAAAATAATAAAAGATAATTAATCATGTGATCCGAAAACTGTAGCAAATTATTTTATGAATTGTGTGCTTGCGTGCTGTGCAATGAATTACATGACAGGTGAAGCAAAAATTCTAAATACTTGGACGGTGAGTATATCGAGCCTCAACTCGATGAATAGATAGTAACACAGATAATAAGATCCAAGAAGTGGACAGTATGTTCGAATTATGACTGAGAGAACGTATGGTATCCAAGATATGGGAAAAAATTTGAGTAATCACATTCTATTACAGTGAGTATGTTCGAATTATGACTGAGAGAACGTATAGTATCCAAGATATGGAAAAAAAATTGAGTAATCACATTCTATTAACCGGTGTTGTTGTAGAATGTTGACTACACTAAGACCCTGGATCTGGCAGATGGTAATACGAGCGTCGGCCCAATGCATATGTGGTAATACGAATGAAAATGGTGGCTTATTTACTTAGTTTTTCTTATCATGCATTATATGTTTTCTTCATAGATAAGTTGCATATACTTGCATGGTCATGGACAACTTGCCGACAAGATTTGGTTTTGCGAACGGTAACTCCAAGGCCTCGGACCTTTTCTTCCTAGGAGGAACTAGTGTGCTGAAGTAGTAGCACGGTGATTCAAAAACCTTTCGGACTGGGCTAGCTACCCGTCGTTGAAGGGGAGCCGTCTAACCATAAGTCCAAGATGGCGCATCGCCAGTGACCTTCATATAGATAGGTCGCATGCTAATGATGTCTTATGTAGGCAGAGTAAGTTATAAATCATAAACAGAGAAGGATATCGGATATTGGTAAGAATCATCTGAACGGTAACGAATACGATAAATATGATATTGTTCCTAACAATGTCTTATGCAGGCAGAATAAGTATTATAAATGTACAGGAGTGACTACATAACCGTATGTAAGAATCACCAAAGGGTGACAACACATATTTTACATTATGCTGCTACGAGAACTGCATGCTTTACTTCTTGTTAGATATAAACTGCAATTGACCCTAAGGCAACGAGAAAGACCACTTTTAATAATGTTCATATCACATAATTACTTAGTGTTGTCTTCTTAGGTGAGTTGGGCCAGCACCGCTCACCAGTACACGGCAATGTACTAACCCACGTTTGTAAGCATCATTACAGGTGCTCGTGCATGGGAAAAATCGTCTGATCAGTGCTTGGCATCAATGAATTGGATGGATGTGCAGAAGCTCTTCTTGTACAAGATGATGTCTTCTGTTATACAAAACATAATGTATGGAACATTGTAATTCAGATAAACCAGTAAGATTGTAAGCCAAGTCGACATATTTGGTTGTAGGACTAAATGGCAAGTAAATCAGTTGGCTATTCAAAAGTCGTTGTAATCTGCTGTAAACTCTGTATTCAGCTACAAGTATTGTAATCTATTGAAATTATCAATAAAGAGACATATTTTTTAATATCTTGTTGTGACTTCAATTTATCTGCTTGGTTTGTTACGATGTCATTGTTTTCTGAGAAATACTAAGAACTGTAATATTTTTGCTTTGTAGAAGTGCAATCTTGACTTGTACGGCATCACGCCCAGTGGCTAGTTTTCGATCCTCCGGGATCGGGATGTGACAGTTGGGAGTGAGATGACGAGTACCCCCTAACTTTTGGGAGTGACCTGACATATTTGGTTATTAATGAAATATATCATGGTATTGTTATTACTTCTCAAATTTGATCATCTGAAATTAAAATAAACAAAGAATATTGCACTGTATTTATTATCAACTGAATGTCAATGAGCTATTAGTAAGGAACCAACAGCTAACCTGCTTAATCATGCTTATGATCTGGTCCATGTGGCTGGATACACGTGGTTCAACAGAGGGAGGTAAACAATGAAGATAACCCATATCAGCATGGAATTCATCACAAAAGCGGCTGCTCAAACTTAAAGGATCCTCCCCCAGTTGGTTTGCTCTGGCAATTATCTACACAATTCCAAAGTGCATAACTCAGGTTTCCTGTCATACATATATAAGAAGTAATTGGTACATGGACTATGAAATAATTCACACGCCGCAGAGTCAACTTATTGATCTAAAATTTAAACTTGGCATATTAAAGAATGATCCTTTTACTGCAATAAGGTCTTCCTTTAAAGAAAAATAAATGAAATATAATCAAGCTTGTTAACACAATATTCATCTCCTCCTCCAAAAGGTGGACAGAAATATGTATGAAGTTACTCTTTTGCTGCCATTTCATGAATTAAGAACATGTGTTTAGTGCATCTTAACCAAAGTCCAAGTGCAATAGATAGCACTAAAAACTCACCTTGTCATCGACATCAGTAAAATTCCGTACATAACAGACTTCATATTTTAAATGCTGCAGATATCTGCCAAAAGTTCAATAAATTAGAGTGAGCAGTAGTGACAAGCCAAATACTTCTAGTAAATGACCAGCCTAGAATAAGAAATGATTTATTAATCTTTTTTGATATTTGGTAATGTACAATACTGACACGAATACCAAGGAAACGGTAGCTAGATCCATAAATTGAAAACCGGTAAGAAAGACTACAGTGTTAGCCATATCGAACAAATTATCACACAATATGGTGTAGGATTTTCCAAAAGTCAGTATAAAAGGTCTCTGGGTAATCGAGAAAATGATAGAGGGTACTTAGGCAACTGAACTATTGTCACCAGTAACTTTGAAATTTAATTGCATTTTACAACTTATGACATTAGATGCTTTACGACAATCTTTCACTTTCAGTATTTAGGAAGGTGTCCCAGGAGACTTTCCGCAATTCTGATTGCACAGTTAACCAAACTCCAACATTGTTTCATTAAATTCGGTAGACTAACAAAGCTGCATAAGTGGAACTTTGTTATCTAAGTAAGATACTAGTAAGTATCACAAAAATGACATTGTGCTTTGCTAAGTAGTAACATAATATTCTAAATGGTTTATAATCTATTATACTATATAATGCCAAAAGTTAGGCTTCACCGTGAAATTTTTCTTCCAAAAATATCCTTACATATCTATACTAATTAAAATGGTTCATTAATTTTAATAAGGACAACTTAGTAATTACGAAGATTGTCTTTTGGTCTTCCTTGGTAGTCTTCTTAAGTTAATTAAAAGAATGTTAAAGTACGTGCAAGGCATGTGCTTATATGCTAGTATTTAATACAGGGGAGAGTATGCTTTACAAAAAAAAAGGTGAAATATTTGTTTGGTCAATTGGCCCAGGGTATGAAATGAAGTTGATAAATTGACACGTAAAATTCGTTCCTTTAATGAAATGGAGAGATCTGAGGGTATAGATAGGCCAACCATGTTTGTAATAACTATGGTTGCCTGGATCTGAGCAGGGTCGGCCCTGAGCTCATAGAGACCCGGGGCAAATTTTCAAAATAGAGCCCCCATACATAATGAAAAAATATTAAAAAAAAGAAAATAAAATTAAAATAAAATAAAAGTTACCACCAAGATTTGAACCAAGGACCTTTAGTATACAATAATACAAGCCTAACACACTAACCACAACACCACAATAGCTTTATGTCAAAAAGGGCCCATGATACAAACTAGTTCTAATTTGGATACAAAATTATTAACTTATTTATGTTTAAACTATTTTTTTGGGCCCTCGTGATCGGTGGGCCCTGGACGGTCGCCCTGGGCCAGGGTAGGCCCTGGATCTGAGTGAAATAAAGAAATAATTGTGAAAGAACCACAGTTATTATTGTTAGGATCACTAAGTTCACGAATTTAGGATATTCAAAAATCTAGCTGCAAGAAAATATTGTTCAAAAACTTTTCTTCTGCATTTTATATTAACTAAATAATAAAGCGGATTTTCTTGACTCAATTTATATTCCTTTATATCCTCTTTTTCCTCACGAATCAACTAAAACCGAATGGTAGGATGATGATGATAAGAGACCAAAGCTGTCAACTAAGAAATATACAACCACCACCTTCATAAAATCATCCAAGCCTTCTCACATTAGAATGGATTCGGCTATGGAGTAAAAAAAAACTCCACATAAAGAATTTGACAAAGTTTTTATGACCAGTTGTCGACATAACGTCAACCTATACTGGTGCCAAATCCCAGCCAATGTAGCTATGAAATATGATAGAGTCATGCCATAAAACCTATGTGGACAGTTTGCAGGTAGGTAAAACCATTTTTAGTTATACAAAACTATTTTTAGTTATGCAGTTTAAGCTCATGCAACCATGGAGGATCCTCTAGGTTCCCTAGACTATAAAGAGGCTAGACGAAGAGCTAAGATGATACACAGATTTCTATAAAAAAAATTGTATTAATCTCCATGAGACATTAAGTTAAAGAGTAGAAATCTAAGAAATATGTATTTCAAATTTCCCGCTAGAAGTATCGATAAGAGCACCAAAGGGAACAATGAGAAGGAGAACAAAATGAGGCGAGTGAATCCACGGGACGGTGACGGAAACTAATATAAGGAAGGAGTGGTGAACGCATGTGAGGCAACCTAAGGGAGATGATTGCGCTAGTAGGTAATACAAGAGCTAGTGAGCTAGTGAGCCAGTGAGGTCCAAGACAGCAGCAAAAAAAGGTTACCGATAAAGTGTCCACTTAAATGATGATTTTGGTCAAATAAAGCAATGGGTATTTGCATAAATTACTCATAAGGAGCTAATTATGACATTCTTTCAAATGGTTAATCTGAATATTTCACAGAAGTAGTGAAGAATGCTAAATTCGACAAAATAGAAAACATATGCACCTAAAAATTTCCATTGAAAATACTGATATTGGTCGAGCATAGCAATGGGTACTTGAAAGATTACTCGTAATGGGCTCATTGTGACATTCTTAAAAACGGGTCATGATAACATGCTAAATTTGACAAAACAAAAGCATGGGTACCTAAAAACTAACACTACAATTACAAAGAACTAAAATTACATTATAATATTTCTTCGCTCGGATGCGAGATCCGATTGATTCCCTAAACTGTAATTGGTAATAATTTTCCGCTAAGGCCTCGTTTGGTTCGCAAAATCATGGGGTTGGGAAAGGAAACTCATTACTTTCCTATGTTTGGGTGCCAGAGGAATTGAGGAGGAAAGGAAAGTGATTCCCAATGGAAGAAAAATTGGGGGGGGGGGGGGGAATGATTCCATCCATCCAAGCAAGGAAGCACTTTCCCACCTTGAAGTATTCACTTTCCTTTTCAATTTCCTTGGCATTCAATTTCCTTGGCATTTCCAAACATCGAAAAGGAAAATCAATGGGAATTATAATTTCCCAAAGGAAAGGAAATACCAAGAAATTGATTTCCTTTCCATTCCTTTCCGCGAACCAAACGAGGCCTAAAAGTACTGATAATTGGTCAAACATAGCAATGTGTGTTCGAAAAAATCACACATAAGTGGCTCACTGTGACATTCTTACAAATGGGTCATCAACATATTAGACAACAGTGGCAACAACGAGCTAAATTTGACAAAACAAAATTATGTGCACCTAAATTTAGCACTAAGATTACAAATACGAGCCTAAATTCCCAAGAAGAGAGCTACAAATTACTCACAAGTGGCTCACTCACTGTGGCATTCTAACAAACGGGTCATCTGCATATTTCCCAAAAGAAGCAAGGATAACCCAACCCTCCAAATTCCGAAAAGAGGAGAAGAAGAACCTGTAGAGCACATCGAAGGTGACGTAGACCCTGGCGTGGCCGATGTGGCTGAGGTCGTAGGTGGTGACGCCGCAGACGTACATCCCCACCATTCCCGGAACCCTCGGCCTGAACTTCTCCTTCTCCTTCGCCATCGTGTTGTAGAGGTAGAGGTCCGGTTTCTTAGTAGCAGCGGTGCCATTGCCATTGATTGTTGCTTTGGTGCAATAGGAAGAAAAGGAGAGTTTGAGTTTGGGTTTAGTTTTTGTGGTGAGGAAGAACAGTGGGGAGATGTGAGAGGAGGAAGACAAGTACTTCAGAATGGATGACCCCATTGTTTCTATCCCCTCGTTCTCTCTCTCTCTCTCTCTCTCTCTCTCTCTCTCTCTCTTATGTGGACGGGAAATTCTCTAGCCACATCCAAAATTGCTCAGGCTAGCCAAAAAAAAAAAAAATTTGCTTGTTTACACATTTTTCCACTGGAAAAATTGCTTCAGACTAGTCCAATTTTTCTCAGGACTGTCAAAAAATTTAGTAATCCTTTCAATAGGACTGTCAAATATGTCAAAATATTCAAATATTTCGTTAGAAGGACTGTCAAATATTTCGACAGTCATTTTCCACCTCCCTTCCTCCTCCGCCTCCGCCTCTCTTCCTCCGCCTCCTCCTCGACAGCGAGGAAGCGCGGTCAGAGGGGGATGCGACGTTGGCAGCAGCAGCAACGTCGGGAAAAGCAGCAGACGGGGAAGAGCGGCGGTAGAGGACACGACTGGGGAGCGAGATAGCAAGGGGTGCAGCGGGGGCGTGCGGGGGGACGGAGGGATGTGGGTGTGGCGTGGCATGGGAAAGGAGGGATGTGAGCAGCCTCAAAGAAAAATTTGGATTGTCTTGAGTAAAAATTGTAAAAACTTGTATTGTCCTGAAGTAATGGGTGGTCCTAAATAAATTTGGAAGTGTCTATAGAATTTTCCTATCTATATAAGATGGGCTTCTTATTTATTAAACATATGCATATTAATAAATTTAGAATAATTTATTAATAATAAACAAAAAAACTAATTCTGAAAAGACAATCGTATTAACTATTCTAAATTTTATATATATATATATATATATATATATATATATATATATATATATATATATATATATATATATATATATTTGGAATAAGGGTGAATTTATTTCTCGCATAAAGCGGAAAAGGTATTAAAGTACAACATCACAACTTTCCATGCCCCAGAAAACTATTGTGAGGCCATTACAGATACATCGAATTCTATATTATGTAGAATTCCAATAGGGGGGGAAGTCAAGCCCTCAAAGATACGTCTGTTCCGCTCCTTCCAGATGTGCCAAACAGACGCAGCAAGATGCATATATATATACATCTTTGTAAGACTATTTATGAAGACCAAATAACATCTCTTGTAGTTACCTATATGTCTTTATTAACTTTAATTAGTAAATATATACAAAGTATATTTGGAAAGAAAAGTTCAACATAGAGCTGAACTTTTCTCATTATGTAGTACCACAGATACTATATAAATGACCGGCGTTGACCGGATCGGGCTAGATTCCAGGCCGCCTAGCCCATTACACACCTTGACCATTCGACCAAAATTTCCTCCTTACGCTCCTGCAGAAAAGTGTATCCGAATGAAAAATACTTTATGTACCTCCAAAATTTTATCCCTTCCATGTCCCTCTGCCACGTGGCCCTCTTCTATTCAATCATGTCTTCCCCCAACCTTTCCTCCTATTTGCTTCGGTCAATAAGGAAGTGCCACATGACAGAGGAACATGGAGGAATGAAATTTTTGGAGGTACATATAGCATCACTCTATCCGAATCTAGGATCCATATGTACGACGAGAGCAGCAAAACATACAAGAACATGATTCAGTTCAGCTGACTAGCATTTGCTATAGTAATTGAGTTTGAGGGGCAGATTGCTCTCTCAAAATCACTTAACAGGCCGTTCAGATTACTGAACAAGCTACTGCAACCATCTCTCCAAACAAGTAGGACACCATTCTGAACTCAACTATACGAAAAGTTTGGGAAGCTTTAAGTTGCCCCAGAAAAATGTCACTCGACTTAATATTGGGATTCCAGCACAGAAAACAAATCTCAGGCAGCAAAATTTTCAAACAATACAAAATACAAAATGATGAAAGATATCGATATATTAATCTAATACAACAAATAAAGACATCAAAGGAACGCCCTTCGTCATTCATCGTCGATCTAGCAAGGAACTTTTGGTGAAGAGTACCCCTACAACTCGAGGACTCGAAGTAAGCAAAAAAGGAGCGACAGGGAAGTATATGCTGAGACAAAAGGAAAGAGGGATGCAAGAGGGTCGACAGGTGGGAGATGGATGCAGGGGGCAAAGCGGGTGAAGAATGCATGTACATCTTGATCCTCTACTCCTAATCTTAGAGGATCTTGAAGAGGATGCCACCGTGTGTGGCGAAGAAGGGGGCAAAGACGAGCGATTCGACTGCCATGAGCTTGATGAGGATATTGAGCGATGGCCCCGATGTGTCCTTGAGGGGGTCACCAATGGTGTCCCCAATCACTGCAGCCTTGTGGGAATCTGATCCTTTCGGTCCGAGACTCTTCGCGTGCTCCGAAGCTCCAGCCTGAGAAAGGATGGGCAATGTAAGAGCAAAATCCAGATAACACAAGCTACTCACAAGTTAGGACTACAAGATACAGGTCAACTGAACACCACACACCACAGAACAACTAGTCCCAAGTACAACATAATTCGGCAAGGTTGAAAAGTTCAAAATTCACTTAGGTTCGGCAAAGATTCAGATGATATATATATAATACATGCACACGCCAATCCCTCCTATCTTAAGTAGTAAGGAGAGGGAGACATAAGCTCCCTGGCTGGATGGGTTCAATCCCACGGGAACACTAATTTACTAACAAGTCCCCAGAGCATGTTCTAACCCACTAACATAGTCGTTTGTGTGTGTGTGTGTATGTGTATGTGTATGTATATATCAATGTTGCTTTTTCTATCATGTATGTTCATTTTTTAATCAAATGTATTCAGTTTTACTACAATAGAAATCGTTGAATTCTAGAAAATAATCTTTATTAGTGAAATGGCTTAGGTTTATAGTACATGACTACATTGATTATTATTTAGTAACGCTGTACTCATGTGTCCTTTGCCATCAATACCATCTTGTTCATTGACATTTCAAAAAATATTAAGCAAGCTTCTCTAGTCGCAACATCGGTTGGGAGCCAAGAGCAAAGGTGGAGAGAGTCTATAAATTAGATGGGGTTCACAAAGTCTTGAAGTCTCTTACAATACACATAGCTGAAGGCAAAGTGGCCATGGATGAAAAAGCCCAGCCCAAGAACACACCTAAAGGTGCCCCGCGAATAATTCACAAATTTGTATTATATTCGGGAATTTTTACGTTTTATTCGCAAATATTCATAATTAATTCGCAAATCAGTGAATTAATTGCATGTGGGCGGGAGTAATCTGTTGGCAAATTATTCTCAATTTTTTTTTTTGAAAAAATTGTGATTATTGTGCCTAAGATGACAAGAGAATGCACTCTTAACTTTCTAAATGGTGTGTATAGTATCATGATTTCTCATAAAATGACTATTGTGAGAAACTTTAAGAACGAGAATGTGAACATGTAGAAGTACTGTGATTAAGATACGATACTAATCATATAAGATGTTGCAAAGTTAAACTAGGGAGATATAGCCAATGACTGGGTAACAAATTACCTCAATGTACTTCTTTGCATTATCCCAAGCACCACCAGTGTTGGATGCCGAAATTGCAATCTGAAATTACCAAGAGAAAACCAGTAAACATTTAGCAAAATCAGAAGAAAACGAATGATTTTGAGGGTCTAATCCTAGAAAGGAAACATATACTCGACATTCTATGAGGAGCCAGAAAAAAGTAAATTTATAAAGTAGGCAGATTTCCACAAACCTGGACACCTGAAACAAGGGAGCCGGCAAGGACCCCTGATAGAGTTTCAACTCCAAAGAAGGTTCCAACAATGAGAGGGGTGAGCATGACAAGAGCACCAGGAGGGATCATCTCCTTGATGGAGGCATCAGTGGAGATCTTCACACAGGTAGCATAATCAGGCTTGGCAGTTCCCTCCATGAGACCAGGAATGGTGTCGAACTGCCTTCTGACCTCATCAACCATCTTTAGAGCTGCACTGCCGACACTCTTCATGGTCATGGCTGAGAACCAGTAAGGAAGCATAGCACCAACGAGAAGGCCAATGAAGACCTTCGGGGTCAAGACATCCACAGTTGAGATTGCTGCTCGGCTCACAAAGGCACCAAAAAGTGCCAGGGATACGAGGGCAGCAGAACCAATTGCAAACCCCTAGATATAAGAAGCAGGTAATCAATAACAAAGCACACAAGTAACAAAAGCATTGAAACAGGACTTACCAAGTGTGGAATAATTATGCACAATAAAATCTGTTTTGTCAACGTAACATGCTATATGCCAAGTTACCTGGATTGTCAATGTACCATAACTAAAAGTAGCAAAACTAACTAAGAAACAATATTTGCTACCTTATGAACATGGCAGACTGACAACAAACTGTAAACACCAGAAAGGAACTTTTCACTCAATAACTAATCATTTACCTTTCCAATAGCAGCGGTAGTGTTTCCAGCAGCATCCAGAGCATCAGTCCTCTCACGAATTCTGTGGCTCATCCCAGCCATTTCTGCAATGCCACCAGCATTGTCACTGATGGGACCATAAGCATCAATGGCCAAACCTGTAGCGATGGTGCTCAACATTCCAAGTGCTGCAACTGCAATACCATACATTGCAGCAAAGCTAAAGCTAACAAAGATACTGATAGCAATGGCAAAAATTGGAATGATGACGGACTTGTATCCCAAAGCAAGACCAAAGATAACATTAGTGGCTGCTCCTGTTCTGCAGGAATCAGCAACGTCTTGCACAGGGCTGAGGAAAGGAAAGATACAAGAGTCATAAAACAGTAAACAGAAAGAAATCATGTGTCACCCATGAAGAGAAGACAAAGTTAAATTAGTCACCTATAAGCATTGCTTGTGTAGTATTCGGTGACGAACCCAATAACCAAGCCAGCCCACAGGCCAATAGCAACACAGAAGAAAAGCTCCCTACCAATTACATCTCAAGCGGTTAGAACATGTCAGATCATAGAACATTAAGCTTACTTCAAGACAGTATATTCTGCTTACCAGTTCTTCACTTCCTTCTGGACACCAAAGTTGAAGATGGTGAATGTTGAGGGAAGTGCGACCCAACTGACAATCGCAATGCCAACAGTCATAAGAACAGTGGAGATGATGAGTTGCTTCTTTAGTGCAGGCTCAATCTCCTTCACGGCCTTGATTTCAAAGAAATCAGTTGCAAATAGAGTAGTGATCAAGCAAACAATGATGCCCATGGAGCTAACAAGAAGAGGGTACATCATGGCAGTCAGTTCACGGTTGATCCCAAAGGAAGAAATGGAGGCAACAACTAGGGCAGCACAAGAAGCCTCAGCATAAGATCCAAAAAGATCTGAACCCATCCCAGCAATATCGCCAACGTTATCCCCAACATTGTCAGCAATCACCTGTCAATGGTTTCAGAGAAGGGCTAAACAAAGCTTAGAGCTCTAGAAATGCTAGCACAATTTAAAACCCTAATTATTTAAACTATCTTGACAGGATAAACATATCAGACATAAACCAAGGAAAAATATGTCAACTTCCTGCAGCATTTGGATGATATTTCTTCCAAAGAAGATGGTCTTTGGTGATTCATGAAAATTTTCAAGCTGGAAATTTCTAAAAGTTATTTGGTTGCATAAATAAATGGATTGTTAAAAATTATGACTAGTGATGCCGACAAGATTAATCATGTAATCCAAACTCCAAAGATCCCATTCCACCTTGAAATCTCCAGCTCCTAGTTTCAGTTACTTTTTGGTTTGTCGCAAACTGATGCATACTTATATATTTTGGGAAACGAGTAAGTTCTTTTCTCAATACCATGTAAAAACACAAATACGTAAGAAAATGTTTTCTTTTGACTCAAATATAGTCTTAGAATCTTGTTCTGGTTGAGGCAAGCGAAGTGAGCTAATACTGAATAATCAAAATATCATTATTGTACCACAAATAGGAATGCAACTTACTGAATTTAAAAAGAATGAGCAGAAAAGGAGTCTAAAAAAACAGAGTATTCTCACAAAGAGAAGAAACTTACAGCTGGGTTTCTAGGGTCATCCTCAGGAATGTTCTTCTCAACCTTGCCAACAAGATCAGCACCAACATCAGCGGCTTTAGTGTAGATACCTCCACCAACTCTTCCAAAAAGAGCCATGGAAGAACCGCCAAGTCCATATCCAGTAATAGCCTCAAAAAGGCCCTCCCAATCATCACCATAATATACCTTAAACACATTGATGGTAATGTACAGAACAAGAAGCCCATTTGCAGCAAGTAAGAAGCCCATCACAGCACCAGATCGGAAAGCAACGATAAAAGCCTTTCCAACACCCTTCCTTGCTTCTAGGGTTGTCCTGGCATTAGCATATGTAGCAATCTTCATTCCAAGGAAGCCAGAAACCACAGAGGTTATGGCACCAAGCAGGAAAGATACGGTACTGAAGATAGCATTAGCAAGAGCAGATTTGCACATCTTGTCCTTGCTAAAGGTGCATGGCTGGTTCTTTGTGCTAAAGCTCTCCACAGACCCAAGAAAGAGGAAGATCAGGGCAGCAAATGCAATCATGAAGACTCCGACATACTGATATTCCGTGAAAAGGAAAGATGTGGCTCCTGTGCAGAGATGGAGACAAGATGAGAGTTAATTCCCTAAGGCAAAGAAGTGTACAAAAAGCAAAAAACTTGTTTCTAAGGTTCATCTACATTTTCACAACTTCCATGAGGAAAAAAATGGACTTAGCATAGCTTTTAAATTGAATGGCGCTAGAGTATCAAAAAATGGACTTTGTTCAGCTGGATACATAAATTGTAAGATCCAGATGAGGTTTGCCGGCATTCACTAGTTTCTTCTTTTTTTTTAAAGCGGCACCCACCAAACATCATACAAAACTTGAGACGAGTCATCACTAAATACAAGAACGCACATACTAAATTATAATTACCTCTGCAGACAAACTAAACATTTAAAAAAGATGCAATAAGATGAAAAACTTTTTGCAGTTGCATTGCAGTAAGATAGATACTCCTTTCTCAAAATAGACTATCAAAATTCATATAAAGTTCTTTTCTCACAAGAAGAGATTGCTGCAAAGTAATCATAACACTTAAGAACAATTATGCTCCTAATCTAGTTAGTAGTTACGTAATTTACTGAAGAGATCATCTATGCACAGAAACTAGGAAGTTTGAACGGCTATTCTTCACCAAATGAAGAGATCTAGGCCGAAACAGAAATAGCAAACACAATAGCTTCAGAATTCGTATCTGATAATTTTTTTTTTTTTAAAGAATCCATATCTGATAAAAATACCACCTTTAGCATCTCAGTACACATGTTAGCGTCTATGAATTTGTTTCCATCAAAAGAACAAAAAAAGATTACGGATACAGTTCAATTTTATATCATCAATATTTTTGAGTATATGGGTCGCACCCAATACGTATCGGACAGTGTGACACGGACACAACACCTATTTTTAGGTTTCACGTATAGTGACTTAAATGTAGAAAAAATTGATTAGATTTCTAATCTAATCACATCATTTGATGAGAAGATCAAATGTACATTAAAAAAAGGAAAACTGAACGGCTGCTCATCACCAAAGAAGCTCATCACCAAATAAAAAGATCTGGCTTCAGAATTCAGACATGAAGGAAAAAAGGTTCAATGTTTACTATCTACATAGGCAGATCTAATCTCTACTCTTTATAATGCGGCTTGGAAACGGCTCTTTTGAGCCGTTTAAACCGTATGTATATCCCCACGTTATTACAAATCAATAAAGAAATAAATTCTAACTAATTGTTTAACTACTTAATATTGTCTAACTATAGCCAAATACCTCTAATTCATGTGGTTAAGGTAGGAGACATTCTCCTTGCCCCGATGGGTTTGATCTCACAGGACAGTGTTATCTATAAGAGCATCAATAGTAGATGGAGCTCAAAAATGCATCTCCAAGCCCAAACTTGTAATAAAAAAAATGTATGATGGGCTGGGTTTGTATGAGAATAGGAAACAAATAAATCTTGAGGCCCAAATGAGATGAATGGATATAGACCCATGTGTCATCCTTTTTATTTTTTCAATAAATAATATAAAATGTAGAATCTAGAAATTGGGACTCCAAATTGAGTCTTACTAGTCTAGAAAATGAGTTCCTACATTCTAAATGTAGAAATCCCAGGCTATAGCTCATGGGGCTAGGACGAGAGCATCATGGATGGGGCTCCAATTAGACGTTACTATTCTACAAAATGGACTCCTACGTTATGAATCTAGAATCTAGAAATTGGGACGTGCCTTACTATTGATGCTCTAACAAATTCTAATTTAAATTATTTTCAACAAATTTTTTTATGTGTGTAACAATGCACGTTACTAGTAGTCTATTAAAAGTTTCGCCTTCCGCCAAATAGGTCTTCTAATACAAATACTGCACAGAAAAAAAAAAAAAAACAGAAATCAAATTTCTCCGCTATTTCACAGGATATGAAGAAATGCTTAGCATCTAATTTAATACTACATTTTCTGTGTATAAATGTGACATAAATTAGCAGATCTAAAATCCTAGAAAGCACCGACACTCCAAAAAGAAATAGTCGGCATGTCCGGCGACGTGCATGTTTCGTGGAGGACACGACACTGACTCTCCAGAGTGCACTAGGACACACCAAACTTTGTCCGTTCTCGCGTTCGTGCAAACACGAATTCCATCCACCGCCACCCGACAAACACGGCAAGAAATGCATGCAGAAACTACAGATCTACGTAGGACCCCAGAAAGCGCATGCTTTCCGAACATCCCCGAACGTCAGGTTCCGTGTCCGTGTCCTGTGTCCTGTGTCCTGTGTCCGACGATATCTGAAGGAGATGAAAGGTCTCTCACCTTCGGAGATGGCGTTCTGGATCTCGGCGCAGCGCTCGACGACGTTGTGGTCGTTGAGCCCCTCCTCCTCCTCGATGAGGCATTCGGAGTAGCCGTTCTTCTCCCCCTTTTTCTCCGCCGCCGGCGATGCCTCCGCCGGCGAGAGCTTCACCTTGGAGACGAGCACCCACTGAACCAGCGAGAAAGTGATCCCGATCACCGCCGCGACAGGGATCAGGACCTCCGTGGCCACATCGGAGAGCATCGCCGCTCCCATCGAAGAAGAGAGTGAGAGAGAGTGTGAGAGAGAGAAGAAGTGAGAGTGTGAGTGTGTGCTTGGTGGGGTTTATATAGTGGCACGAAGGGTGAAAAAATTCCCATTTCGCGGCGTCAAATTGACTTCAATTTGTCGGCGGTCCTCTGTAGATCTGCAGACTGCAGGGGGTGTCGTCGGTATGGTGGTAAAATATTTTATTTCTGGTGTCCCGCTGGAGGTATGCTTTAAGGGCATGTTTTGTAAATCGTATTTGGAGGTAAAATTTAGATTTTTATGGATTTGGAAAAAAATTCATAGAATTCTATGTTTGGTTGGAAATGGATTTGGATATGGAAAGCATGACAAAATCCAGAACTTAGATTTGGTTGGATTTGGGACGAAAAAAATTAGTTATTCTTTAATAATTTTGTTAAAATATTTATTCTTTAATAATTTTGTTTAAAATTAGTAAATTAAAAATTAGTTATTCTTTAATAATTTTGTTAAAATATTTATTCTTAAATAATTTTGTTAAAAATTAGTTAATTAATAAAAAAAACTAACTAATAGTTAGTTATCATAATTATATTCTAAGTTAATAATTTATTAACTAATAATTTTATTATTTAATAATTTATAATAATCCTAATTAATAATTTATTACTTTATTAATCATAATTATAATAATTTTATTAATCATAACCATAATCTTAATTAATAATTTATTAATTTATATCCAATTATAATCATAATTAATAATATATTAGTATTATTATAATATTAATTAATAATTTGTTAACAACTATGTTATTATAATCTTAATTAATAATATTTTAATCACGATTAGAATCATATTTTATGATAATTTAATTAATAATTTACTAATCATCATTATATTAATTTATAATTATTACTTTTAAAATATTTAATTTATAATTAATTAAAAACTAACTAATATTTATTTAAAATTAACTAATCGTTAATTATTAATTATTAATCGTTAATTATTAATTTTATAATTATAATAATCGTTATTTATTTAAAAATTATTAATCGTTAATTATTAATCGTTAATTTTTAAAAATTATTAATTGTTAATTATTAATTACTAATCGTTAATTATAATTTATAATTATTAATCTTTAATTAAAATTTATTAATCATTAATTATAATTTATAATTATTAATTATTAATCGTTAATTATTAATCGTTATTTATTTAAAAATTAACTAATTGTTAATTATTAATTTTATAATTAATAATAACTAATCGTTAATTATTAATTTTATAATTAATAATAACTATAATTAATTAATAGCTTAATTATTTGTCATGACTATAATTTAGTTATTAATCATAAATCCAAATCCTATGTTTGGTTGGAGTTGGATTTGGACTTAGATTTGGATTTTGAAATTCATGATTTGGATTTGGATTTGAATTTTGGATTTCCAAATCCAAATTCATTTACCAAACAAGCCCTAAAAGCATCTTCGACCCTATTGTGAGTTTAGAAAAAATAGTTGCCACATAAGAATGACAAGTTTTTATTTCAAAAAAAATTCTCCAATGCAAATGTAGAATAAACCATGAAGTTGACATGGCAATGTCACGACCCGCTACCCAAATTGTTGGGCCAGGCCGAGTCATGCCCAGCCTACGTTTGATATAAAACGTAATAAGCTGTTCTAAAGACAACAGGATAAGACTAAATGTGCTAACAGTTCTATAAGTGAATAAAAGTCATAAATGCTCCAAACACAAAAGTCGTATCATATAGTAAAATGTCCAAAGTACAAGTCTGAAATGTAAAACTGGATACATGTCCAGTTACAAAATATGTAGCCTAATACATGACTACTCTCAAAAGTCTAAAGCAAAAAGATAACTAGGCGAGGTTCCCCGCAGGAACATCCTCGTAAAGCAAAGCCGGGTCCTCGGCAGTAACTCCATAATATGTGTCGCAGAGTAACTCCTCCTCAGTAAGGACACCTACAACGTTATCCTGTCAGGACGGGAGCAAGTATTGAATCTAACAAACTAGCATATGAAACATGGAAATGAACATAGGAGGAATAACTGGAAAGCATGGCATCACATAGTCTATAATGGCAAGGACACATATGTCATAGAGACAGATGTATATGTAATGTTTAAAACTGTAGCAAGTACGTGATCGGTCAATAGATGTACAATGTACTGTGGTACATGTAAATGAAATGTACATACGTACAAGTTAACAAGCATAGGTGTACATCCGTACAGAAATGCGGGATAATGGCCTGCGGCAAGGTATGCATATAAAATGCGACCTCGCTCGCTACTATAGGGGGGTCATGATCACGTACACTACTATCAGTTTCCCCATAACCCATATTCTAATCATGTGAGAGATACATCAAGACTGTTCTAAGCATGGTAGTAATGGAAAGTACAACATGTGACATTTTAACTTGCTACCCCAAGGATCAGCATTTAACATGGTTGGATTAGCAGTTCATTTATGTAACAGTATGTAAAGTTTGTAGAAAGTACTTGCCTCTAGCAAAGCAAAGCAAAACAAGCTGCGATAAAAGTGCTATGGATGTCTGGTAACTCGTCACTGTAGAAATAAATGCAATAACTTAGTTTTTACACTAAGCTAAAACGCTAAGACACTAATTGGTGAAACACGACTTGTGACTGGGCACCTAGCCAAATGATGACTCTGGCATAGGAGACCAATGTGGGGTGACACACTACTTTAAATAACTTTCTAGGATCTTTACACTAGTGAGGGGTGAGGTTCAACACGGCTAAAACTTAAAATAGCACAAAAAGTTACAAGTCGTAATTAATTAATAAATAAATCAAATGATCATTGTGTTTTAGCAATTTTTGAGATAGACAAAAAGCTTAGTTTGTCACGACCCGCACCCACTGTGAGGGTACGAGAGCGTAACAACGCCCAGCCTACGCCGCAGTGTCGGCGGTAGAACGCTGTTCTAGGTCATGAACTATAACTAACATAATATGAATGCTCTCCATAAGGAGGCCAACACAGAGGTACAACTCAATCACAATCTAGAGATAGAATATGGCACGATAAAATAGATAAGAGAATCCTCAACCGAGGTACAACAGAAATGAAATACAAGTCTCAACATCTCTACAATATACAAACTCTGAATCAAGAACAACAACTAAACATAAAAGGAAAACAGTCTAAACTATCTATACTAAGCAAGGTATCGTCCTCAGTAGCTGCCTGAACCTCCCCTGGGGTCCAGGTCACGAGTGTCAACTAGGCAAACTCCAAGTAAGGGTGCAGGGTGCCTCATCATCCTCTGTAAAATTTTTAACAGGTCCAGTCAGGACGGGAGCGAGCACAAAATATCTCACGCAGTTCATATCATGTTAGGAAATATAAAGCATGCAATAGAGTAAGGTACATGAAACGCTGAAAGTAAGAAGTATATGAAAAATAGTAGAGATTTGATAACAGAAAATATCTAAATATGATAAATAAGAACTGTAAGCCTACTGTAATTTAGAGTACAATATGATTATGTAAACGGTCTAGGAAAATGCAATGGTAACTCCATTGTACGTGGGTGTACAATAGACATATACAATAGTTATACAATGTTATACAATAGGATTTGATTACATAACCAATTCTACTCCCCCTCCCCAAATCAATACACAAGGATCTACTCCGGTTACGTTATCTTGCACAATAGTGTACAATGTTATACAATAGATGTACAATATTATACAATAGATGTACAATGTTATACAATGGATGTACAATGTTATACAATGGATGTACAATATTATACAATAGATGTACAATGTTATACAATAGTTGTACAATGGTCTATTCCTGGGACTCATGTGATACTGAGAGTACAATATGCACAAGGAGTATACAAGGATATGGGTATTCAATAAATACAATATGTAAGTGAAACGCACATCACAATATGTATTTAATGAATACAAGGAGATAACATCTCAGAAGAAGATTCGTATAGTACCAATTCGTGATAATGATTGTGTCAGCATCAAGTACAGTAATCTAGAGCAAGAATATAAATCCAGACAAGTATGAAACGGTCAGAGAATGTACTCGCCTCGTATCTGAATGTCTGAAGTAATTGTACTGTCCGAGATGAGGTACCTGACTCCAAGTTAGAGCAACACAAGTCAAGATGTACACAGGGAATGATAAATATAATCTATAATGCATCTGCATGCTGTCTATGTCAAACTAGACTAAAGTCAACACTTGGTCAACTCCAGTCAACTAGAATAGTCAAACTAGGTCAACTAGGTCAAATCCTAGCCCAACAAGTCTAATAAGTCTCACTTGGCCTAACCAAGCCTAGTCTAGCAATCACACACCAATCACAAGGCTATACAAGCCAAACACAAGCCATCACATTCAATATTATACATAAGAGAAAGGAAGCTAACATGTAAAGCTATGTGTGTGTGTGAACATGGAGGTGTACATGAAAAGAGAATTCAACACTAGGCCCTATATCACATATATGTATATATAACTATAGGAAAACTCTATTTACCACATTAACACATTTAGCCATGTATAGTATATATATATATATATATATATATATATATATATATATATATATATATATATATATATATATATATATAGAGAGAGAGAGAGAAGAGCATGTGTATATGTTCATGGGTGTGTGTGTGTGTCATGAAAGTGCACAAGAACATGTGTGTGTTATCATGGAATGAGTGTTAGGCAATGTGTGAGTGAGAGTGTCAATGAGTGAGGGTGTGAGGGTTATATAGTGTAGTGTGCATTGTGTGTGGAGTGATAGTGAGGCATGACAGTTGTGTAGCAAAGTGTTAATAGGAAGTTAACATTCACATATATGAGTTCTCATGTATCTCTTATTTAGTGAAACAAAACTAAATTCCAGTTTTATTCCTAACAAGGCTACATATATTACATCTATTATTACATTACATTTATGGTTGCATTCATTCATCATTCATTTATTCTCTTGTACCACTATATACACCATACATTACATACTATGGAACCTATATATTCATTACAAGCCATACTTATACATGCTTACATTAGATAGGATACTTATACCTCATACATCATTTATTTAAACATTTACTCATGCTTGCATTCTCTATTTAATTACATAATGTATATACATTAACATGGGTTAAAATCAAATAGAACATTATATTACACACAAGGGTGCATAAAATGCATATGCCGAATAGTAACTCCTACTAATAATCAATACTATACCATTTTAGCATGAATTAAAATCTAGGATTAAAGTATGTTATAGATCTATGTGTTAGCTTTCCGAAACTTCAAACGGATCGCATTTTCGTTTCCGAAAACTTCCGAAATCGCGAAAACACCGAGAACGCGTTTGTCTTTCGTACAGCTGACACTCAAATAATTCTCCAGAAAGTTACAGAAAGAATTAGTCCTATTAATACATGTTTTTGGAAAGCTAACTTCAATACGCTTCTTTTAAAAAAAATGGGAGATTAAACCGAGCTTTGAGCTAGAAGTTATGACATTTCTAAGTTAGGGCTGAAATTAAAAACGTGGATAAAAATCATGACGGATTTGGGTAGTTTGAGACAAAAGAACACAAGTATATAACATAATATATCAAGAACTCACTATCTACACTAATATATATATATGAGACACTATAGAACACATCTCCAATACAAAAATATGAGATTAAACATGTAATAATTCATTCATACATAACAACAACACATAGTGTGTCCAAATTTGGGATTTTCCCACATGGACACAACCACAACACAAAGGACACTCCTATGACCTCCAAATAGACACAAAATGGACACAAATGGAGGTACAACCATGGGGGTCATTCCTATGGGTTCAAAATAGACCTATATGCATGAGAAAATGAAAAGGAGAAGGGATTTATACCTCCCGGTAGATCGAATCGAAGAAAAGCCTTCCCGGAGCGACACCGACACGTAGAGATTCCAAAAGGACACGAACGAGCTCCGAATCCTCCCAAACTTGGGTAGCTTTCTCCTTGGGTAGAATGGAGAAGAAAAGAAGAAGATTTGGTGGCGAAATGGAAGGATTTGGTGGAGAAATTGCTAGGGATTGCTATCTAGAAATTTGGGGAAGAACAAGAGAGAGAGTGTGGATGAGAATAATGAAATGAACTTGAGCCTATCCTCTTCCAAAGTAGCTGGCCATATGGGGCGATTTGTCCTATTATGGTAAGGTCCAAAATGCCCCCACTAACCTATTCTATGAGTATTAGGAAAGGGCTAATTGGTTGGGGCTAAATTAGTCATTCTAAAGTCTCTAATCACACTAACCTTATCCATAATAATTAGTCTAACCTCTAACTAAAATATTTCTATCATGTGGACTAAATTTAATATCATGTGGGCCATGTCTAACTAGTGTGTGGGTCCCACTAGAGTCAAACTACCCCCGGGTCCCCGTTTCAAGTCGGATTGAGTTGAAATTCGAACCCGACTCAAATAACCCCAAAACAATATCATAAATAATAAAATGATATCAAAATAATTCAAAGAGGTCAAATGCAAAAATATTCTTAGGCCAAAAATGACATTAAAATATCATAATCACATGGTTAGGCTCTAGGTCAAACAGTCTTTAGGGTTTCACTAGCAAAACGTCAAAACCACAAGTCATGAATTTAAATAGTTTAAAATAATTTAAAAATTACTAAAATCATAATATGAAATAAATATCATTAAATAATAATTATAATTATAAAATTTCAAAATTATCCTCATCTGGAAAACTGGGTGTTACATAGTTTTACATAAAATAAAGTACCAAAATGATCTTTGCTAATTATAGAAATTTATTATAATTTTTCTGGAATTTATTAACCAGTACAAGTATTTTATAAAAATCAGTTTTCCTAAGTATACAGAAAATGAGTTTTAGTTTCATATGCCAAACTAGTGGCAAAACAGTAAATTAAATACTATAAAAATTATACTAAATTAGCTAACTTAACATAGTATCTAAATACTATTTTTCCAGAATTTTAGCAGTACTTTAAGTATTTTAGAAATCCAAAAACAGCATTGCACACAATTGAAATTAAATAATTATTATCTGCTATTTTGTCCATGTATATATTTGAACCAAAGTTCAAATACAGGACCCAGGCCATGAATCAAGTCCAATATGACTTGTACAGGTCTTGAATGTGTGAAAACACATTTGGGTCCAAAAACCCATGCTATAGGTTTGGACACCAAATGGTTGCAGTAATTTAAATACATAAAATACAAATTGGTAAAATGCAAAAATAATATTAATATTTTAGTAAGGTAAAGTTATACAAAAGAATATTATACATACCTATGTTAAAAGTACATATATATATAAGAAAATACTTATAGTACAGTATATATACATATACAACATTGTATACATATATTTAAATATATATATAATATAATACACATGAA
>JANAVB010001800.1:34127681-34175181 GCA_029216955.1 Iris pallida
ATAATGATCTTGTGATTTATTTATTGATTAATTACGACTTGTAGCTTTTTGTGTTATTTGAGTTTTAATCGTGTTGAACCCCATCCCTCACTAGTGTAAGACCCTAGAAAGTTAGTTAACATAGTGTGTCACCCCCATTGGTCTCTATGCCAAGTCATCATTTTGGCTAGTGCCCAGTCACAAGTCGTGTTTCACCAATTGTGTCCTAGGTTTAGCTTAGTGTAAAGCTAAGTTGTTGTATTTACTTCTACAGTGACGAGTTACGGGCACCATAGCACATTATCGCAGCTTGTTTACTTTGCTAGAGGCAAGTACTTTCTACGAACTTTACATATTGTCACATAAAATGAACTGCAACTCCACCATGTTAAATGCTGATCCTTGGGGTAGCAAGGTTAGATCTCTACATGTTGTACTTTCAGTACTACCATGTAGAACAGTCTTGATGTATCTCTCACATGATTAGAATATGGGTTATGGGGAAACTGATAGTAGAGTACGTGATCATACCCCCCTCTTCAGTACCGAGCAAAGTTTTATTTTATATGATACTGCGCCGTAGGCCTTACTCTCCAAGCTGTATTTGTACGTGTGTACATATATCGCCTTTACACTTGTACGGAAGTACATTTTATTTACATGTGCCCCAGTACATTGTACACCTATTGACCGATCACGTACCTGCTACAGTTTTAAACATTACATATACATCTGTCTCTATGACATATGTGTCCTTGCCATGATAGACTGTGTGATGCTATGCTTTCCAGTTATTCCTCTCATGTTCATTTCCATGTTTCATATGATAGTTTGCTAGATTTAGTACTTGCTCCCGTCCTGACAGGATAACGTTGTAGGTATACTTACTGAGGAGGAGTTGCTCTGTGATTCGTATTATGGAGTTACTGCCAAGGACCCGACTCTGCTTTACGAGGATGTTCCTGCGGGGAGACTCGTCTAGTTTGCTTAGCTGCTTGGGATACTTAGTGTAGTCATGTATTAGACTATATCATTTTGTAACTGGACATGTATCCAGTTTTACATTTCAGTTTACTTGTACTTGGATATTTTACTGTATACGACGACTTTTGTGTTTGGAGCATTTATAATTCCTCTTCACTTATAGAACTGTTAGCACATTTTAGTCTTATCCTGTTGTCTCTAGAACAGCTTACTGCGCTTTATCTTAAGCGTAGGCTGGACATGGCTCGGCCCGGCCCAACAATTTGGGTAACGGGTCGTGACATGTTTTTTTGGCGGCCCATGCAGGTCCTGACTAAACTGTTTGGTTACGTTATTGTACCAAGCATGCCTGCAATTAGGAACTTAAGGTAATTAGACAACATTAGGAAAGACGCTTAGAACACTTAGAGGAATGCTAGGATTGCAACATAGAAAATACATCACATGTTTGCTATTATAATTAGATTTTCTTGCATATGATTGCTTACTTTAAACAAGTCCTTATAAGTCTTTTTATGTAATTTAGATGGTGCTTACTCGTTCGTCCCAGTATGTTACCCCCGAGAATGGGGCCCTCCTTATCCAGTCAGCTGACCAGTCGACTGATACACCTCCACCTACCACATTCCCCCACTCCACAGATCCACAGACCCATATACCACCTTCTACATCCCAGTCCCAGCAGGCCCCGATACTTTCACCACCCCCTATCACTATACCCACCCAGGCTTCCGTCACACTCGACGGGAACCAGCTGCTCACACTGATCCAGGGGTTCCTAACAACCCATCAGGAGCAGACTACCCTACTCCGCCAGAGCATAGAGCGTTCTGAGGGACGTCCCGTGGTCCCACCACATGTAGAGCCACGGCAGAGAGCGGGGACGGTCAAGGACTTCATGGGTCTGAATCCCAAGGAGTTCTCAGGGACTGAGGGCATAGTAGTAGCTGATGACTGGCTAGATTCTGTAGAGAGGAAGCTTCTGGGAGTTAGGATGCCGGATGACCTTCAGGTCGAGGCAGCAGGATTTCTGCTGATAGACTTAGCCGGAGTCTGGTTCAGGAATGAGCCGTTGTTCGCGAGAGGTAGAGCCACCTGGGACCAGTTCAAGACCCAGTTCAAGAAGAAATTCTTCTCGACCACTGCTAGAGTAGCCATGGGGCTACGATTCTAGAACATCCAGCAGGGGAACCGTTCTGTTGATGACTATGCGGGAGAGTTTAGTCGCCTGAGCCGTTTTGCTCCTAGTCTGGTTGCTGATCCAGAGAAGATGACCCGTAGGTTTTGCTATGGTCTAGTTCCAGACATTGGCATTCTTATAGTGGCAAACGGTACGACTGACTACTACCAGAGCCTAGAGTTGGCCCGGAGCATTGAGGAGCGTCTTCTGTCTAGCAAGAGGCCGGCTTCTGTACACCATGAGGGACCGTCCAAGCGTCAGGCTTTCCAGCAGAGAGCGCCGACGCCACCCCCGCAGACTTACCGTCCCCCTACACCACATCATCAGACCCCGCCAGTTAGAGCCCCGGGACCCCGATATCAGCAGCAGCAGCAGCAGAAGGGAGCTATATGTTCTTTCTGCGGAAGACCAGGGCATGAATTCGTCGTCTGCAGGAAGAGGTTAGGGCAGTGTTTAGCTTGTGGGTCTGCCATCCATCAGATTCGGGACTGCCCAGTAGCCAAGGGACCCCAGGGGAAGACTTATAGCCTAGTCCTTGAGCCGGAGCCGGAACAGGTTTCGGGAGGTTAGTTTTGATCGTAGCCTTAGTCATTTTGTTGTGTTGCTTGCTATGCTAGAATATTATAGGGTCTTCAATCCTTGTGAATTTCGAGGACAAAATTTTTCAAGGAGGGAAGACTTGTAAGCCCCTGATTTTCAAAAAATTTTAAACTAGTGTTAATTAATTATTAAATGTCATTATTGGTTTTAAAATAATTTAATATGATTTTAGGAATTTTCTAGAATTTTTAAATAATTTTAAATGAGTTTTAAATACAAAAAATATCATTTTGTAATTTTCTGAATTGTTTTAATAGTGTTTTGCAATTATTAGAATTGTTAGTATATCAGTTTGTAAATAAGAAATTATTTTTAATTAGGAAATGCAATTATTATTTTGCATTTTATTTATGTTAATTCGTTTGTATAATTTCCTAATTTCTAAGGACCCTAGTGCAAATTACCAGACCCCCTCCCCCCCCGACCAACTCTCTCTCTCCTCCAGCTCACTCACCCACCCCCGTTGACCCGCTCGGCTGCCCGACCGACTCGCCGCCCTGCCCCCGCCGAATCCGGCTGACCCCACCGACCTCAAACCCCCTATAAAACTCCCTCTTCCCCCTCCGACCTAAACCCTAACCCTAAATTTCCCCCACAGCAACCGACGACCCTCTTCTTCCCCGACGAGCCCCCAAACCCTAACCCTACTCCGACGAGCTCCGTCCAGCCCCACCGTCGACTTCCACAGCCCCCGACCACCATCAGTCGACGCGCGGCGATGAGGCGACCCCAACGCCACTGGAGCGCCCCGACCCCGACGTCTCCTCCGCCGTCCCCGACCTTCGTTTCACCCTGGGTTGATCGGACACGTAAGTGTCAGCTTCGTTTCGTGTCGGCTGTGTCTCGATTTCACGTGAGAGACTCGCCAGGACACGGGGACTCTCGTCCAGCGTCTCGACACGCGTTCTAGCCTTCGTGCGTGTCGTGCATAGCACGGACACGAGAAAACCCTGTGTCCTTAACTGTCAGGACACAGGATGGTTTTTATATTTTTTTTATGATTAATTAATTCTAACCTAAATAAATTAAACAAAACTCTAACCCTAACACTGAGCTCGGGCTGACCCCCTGGCCAGCCCGACCCAACTCAACCCGACCCCCCCTCCCCCGCTGGGCCGAGTTCGAGCCCCCCCCTGCTGCCTTTCCTTTTCTTTTTCTTTTCTTTTTCCTTTTTCTTTTTTTTGTTGTTATTTATGTATATTTATATATATATATGTATATACATATTTTTGTATATATATGTATTAATATATATACTATATTTAGGTATATATAGTTGCTGTTTTTATATATATATATATATGAATATACTTCATTATTTTATGTATGTATATATATATATGTGTATTATGTATACATATATATTTATGTATATATATTTCCTTATGTATATATATTATTATATATATACTATTATATATATATATGTATACATTAATTTTGTATATATATATATATATATATATATATATATATATATATATATATATATATATATATATATATATATATATATATATGTTATATGGATAAGTATTTTCTTATATGTATGTATATATACATATATTTGTATATATATATATATAATATATAGTTGAGCATTTTCCTATATATAAATATCCCTATATTTATATATATATATATATATATATATATATATATATATATATATATATATATATATATATATATATATATTATATATATATATATATATATATATATATATATATATATATATATATATATATATATATATATATAAAATATTAATATTTATTTTGTATTTCTACCACTTAGTATTTTCTGTATATTTAAATTACTGCAACCATTTGGTGTCCAAACCTAGCATGGGTATTTGGGCTCAAATGTGTTTTCACACATTCAAGACCTGTACAAGTCATATTGGACTTGATTCATGGCCTTGGGTCCTGTATTTGAACTTTGGTTCAAATTATATACATGGACAAAATACGCAGATAATTAATTATTGTGTGCAATGCTGTTTTTGATTTTCTAAAAATACTTAAAGTATTGCTAAAATTATGGAAAAATAGTTTTTAGATACTATGTTAAGTTGGCTAATTTAGTATAATTATTGTAGTATTTAATTTACTGTTTTGCCACTAGTTTGGCACATGAAACCAAAACTCATTTTCTGTATACTTAGGAAAACTGATTTTTATAAAATATTTGTACTGGTTAATAAATTCCAGAAAAATTATAATAAATTTCTATGATTAACAAGGATCACTTTGATACTTTGCTTTAAGAAAAACTAGGCTTTTTGTCTATCTTTAAAATTGTTAGAACATAATGATCTTTTGATTTATTTATTGATTAATTACGACTTGTAGCTTTTTGTGTTATTTGGAGTTTTAATCGTGTTGAACCCCATCCCTCACTAGTGTAAAGACCCTAGAAAGTTAGTTAACATAGTGTGTCACCCCACATTGGTCTCCTATGCCAAGTCATCATTTTGGCTAGGTGCCCAGTCACAAGTCGTGTTTCACCAATTAGTGTCCTAGTGTTTTAGCTTAGTGTAAAGCTAAGTTGTTGTATTTACTTCTACAGTGACGAGTTACCGGGCATCCATAGCACATTTATCGCAGCTTGTTTTACTTTACTAGAGGCAAGTACTTTCTACGAACTTTACATATTGTCACATAAAATGAACTGCAAACCCCACCATGTTAAATGCTGATCCTTGGGATAGCAAGTTAGATCTCTACATGTTGTACTTTCAGTTACTACCATGCTTAGAACAGTCTTGATGTATCTCTCACATGATTAGAATATGGGTTATGGGGAAACTGATAGTAGAGTACGTGATCATACCCCCCTCTTCAGTACCGAGCAAAGTTTCATTTTATATGATACTGCGCCGTAGGCCTTACTCTCCAAGCTGTATTTGTACGTGTGTACATATATCGCCTTTACACTTGTACGGAAGTACATTTTATTTACATGTGCCCCAGTATATTGTACACCTATTGACCGATCACGTACCTGCTACAGTTTTAAACATTACATATACATCTGTCTCTATGACATATGTGTCCTTGCCATGATAGACTGTGTGATGCCATGCTTTCCAGTTATTCCTCTCATGTTCATTTCCATGTTTCATATGCTAGTTTGCTAGATTTAGTACTTGCTCCCGTCCTGACAGGATAACGTTGTAGGTATACTTACTGAGGAGGAGTTGCTCTGTGATTCGTATTATGGAGTTACTGCCAAGGACCCGACTCTGCTTTACGAGGATGTTCCTGCGGGGAGACTCGTCTAGTTTGCTTAGCTGCTTGGGATACTTAGTGTAGTCATGTATTAGACTATATCATTTTGTAACTGGACATGTATCCAGTTTTACATTTCAGTTTACTTGTACTTGGATATTTTACTGTATACGACGACTTTTGTGTTTGGAGCATTTATAATTCCTCTTCACTTATAGAACTGTTAGCACATTTTAGTCTTATCCTGTTGTCTCTAGAACAGCTTACTGCGCTTTATCTTAAGCGTAGGCTGGACATGGCTTGGCCCGGCCCAACAATTTGGGTAACGGGTCGTGACAAGACCTAAATCGTCTCCTGGACAATATGGAGACATGAAAGCAAAATTTCAATTATTCGAAACCCTAAAACTAAATAACCATTTTTTCTTTTATAGAAAGTCTGAAAGTTAGTGATTTGGGGTGGGAGTGGTTAATGGCGATAATCCCTTTTTGTTTTGAAAAATACCCAACAAAAAGATTACCCTTTTTGTCCTCATTGTTTCTGTGGTCTCGTTGAAAGGTTTAAATATTTATATGCACAACTAAAACACAAAATGACCTAATTTTTATTTTATTTTTATTTTTTTGAGATGTCCGACGTAATGCACGAGACTTTATACACACTAAGTTGCATGCTATTTGAGCCCACTGTCCACGTTTCCCCCGCGGTTTGATCCTAAGACTGTCCGTCTAGTCAAGGAGGTTATATCTCCCCTCATTGATCATAAAAGCCGATGAGTTCAATACCTGAAAATAAAATAGACTATATACTCGATTCAAAATAAAATGAAATACAATAAAGTGAACACGAGGTGTGTAATCGGTAATAGATGCGGTAAAAGAGTGGTAGTGGGAGCCATTGTGGTTGAGTTTACGCTATTACTTGCGAGAAGTATCTCGAACTTATCTTTTAAATTTTGCATGAAAAAAATACTTGACATCTTAGCCAAATTGGGAAAAAAAAAATCTTTGCCATCTTGTTCCTATTTAAATGTACATAAAATATTAGAAATCACATACAAAAAGTTAATTATTAAGCATAAATATATATACAGGTTGATAGGCCCACCAATTTCCCCACATTGAACCCATGTTGATGGGCTTCATGCCCAAACACAACAATGTCCTAATTGGATTATGAAACTGAAAAAGAAGAAGAAGAACATGCACATTTTGTAATTTGGTATTCAAACAATTTGCACCCACATTAAGGATCCATATCCCCAATAAAACTATTTCATTCAATTTGTTAAAAAACCTAAATGAAAGCTACTCTCCTTGTTTCCTTTTTATTTTTCATTTATATTTTTAATGGACCCCTCGAGGTTGTTAACCCTATAATTTCCTCTAACACAACAAAGTTCTCGTCCAATCTAGGCCCACTCATGTTCACTTGGTACAATATATTAAATAGTTACTTCTTAAGTCCTCATGGTTGCATTAAAGAACAAACAAAAACATCTTCAATGTTTACAATAATGCTTACAACAAGAGGTTACAATTGTCATTTACCCTTCTTTCAAACTTGCAATAACGGGCAAGACTAGGTCAACCAAATAATAGATGGAGTGAATTATAAAGATAACAGAAAATTTACTGTAGGATAAAGAGTTCGTTAAAAATTGGTAAAAACGACATCAGTTTAAGAAATTAGGAAAAACGATAGAGTACGACAGACAGTGTGTCGGAATTGGAGTCATGCCCAAATTCCGACAGACGGTGTGTCGAAATTTGGATATGGCTCCAAAATTTTGACACACGGTTTGTCGAAAATCCGACATGGCTTCTTGGTCACTAGTCCAAATTTCTATTTTTTGGACTCGAAAATTTGTCCATGCGGATTTTGCTCGCCTACGCTCAGACCACTGCTGTCTGTGGACTGCCCAAAGTTGTTGCTGCCCATGCTCGAGAGCCTACCGGTAGTGGTTGCACTGCTGCTGGTCTTGGAAGACGATGGTCCTTAGGTCATATGCACAGCAAATTAGAGGAAAACCCAACCCAGACCAGCCATGTCGGATTTCCGACAAACCGTGTCGAAATTTTGGAGCCATGTCCAAATTTCGACACACCGTCTGTCAAAAATTGGACAAGTCCAATTTCCAACATACCGTCTGTCGGAATTTGGGCATGACTCCAATTCCGACACACTGTATGTCGTACTCTATCGTTTTTTACTAATTTCTCAAACTTATGTCGTTTCTACTAATTTTTAATAAAAATTTTATCCTACAATAAATTTTCTGTAAAGATAACTCAACCTACTTGGATGCAGTTGGCAGTGTCTTGTCACACTTTGTAGCTCACACACAAAGAATCTTATAATAATGAGAATAAAAGTAATAATGGAACAATAGCAATAAGAACACAAACATGTGATCTAAAGTGGTACAGTTCTAGACTTGATATGAGACCCATAAAATAGCTGTTTTAGGTCCAAAATTTTAGAAAACACAAAAATTTTATTTTATATTATTTAGTATATGTTGTTGGGAACGAAGCACGAAAATCGTTCCCCCAAACCAGAAAGTCCTGCGAGAGAACCAAACAAAATCACACAAACCAAAACGTCAAACACAATCGCAGACACAAAGATTTTTGACGTAAAAAATCCTTACGGAAAAAATCACGGGACGATCGGAGTCCAACCCTGAAGAACCTCCACTAATGGAATAAAGAGAATACACCCTCTACAAGCTCCTCCCGATCCAACACGGATCACCATAACTCACGTGAAAGAAGAAATTTTTTGATTGCGGACTCCGAAGAACAAGAGATCCGAAAAATTATTCGAAGCAATCTCTCCTTCACAATAGTCCTTAATCCTCTCTCTCTCTCAAAGATTGTAAGCACTCTTGTTTTGAGATGAGTTTTCAACTAGCATGCATCACCCTTTTATAAGCCCTTGGTAATCTATACATGGAAGGCCAATATATATGAAAAATTCCAATATGCATCAATCATATATTTAATGGAAATCCAATCATAATTGGCTTGCCATAATTGGAAGTCCAATTATATGGAAAGCTACTATATGAAGGGTCAAATCATAAATATATGATCAAAGTAAATATGGAAATCCAATCATATATTTACTTACCATATATGTTCCAAAATAGGATCCATGCACTCCCCGAGCTTCTCCGACACACGGATGGCGCTCGTCGCTCTCCTGGATATTCTTCACATAGGTTGGGAACCCCACCCACTCCAACAAATCTTCCCCTTCACAACTAGGTGGAGGAACTCGTCATCCCGACGATCCGCCTGCAGTACTCAAACTTTTCCCTTGGTAGAACCTTCGTGAGCATGTCCGCTCCATTGTCATCAGTATGGACCTTCTCAAGCATCGCATCCTTCTTCTCAACCACGTCCCATATTCAATGATACCGAGTCTCGATGTGCTTGGACCGGCTATGAAAGGTCTGATTCTTCACAAGGTGAATAGCACTCTGACTGTCGCAAAGCAAAGTATACTACTCTTGCTTCAGCCCCATTTCCTGCAATAGCTTTTTCATCCACAGCAACTCCTTGCAAGCCTCCGTCGCCGCAATGTACTCTGTCTCTGTCGTCGACAAGGTAACACACTTCTACAACCGCGACTGCCACGATACCGCTCCTCCAGCAAACATCATCACATAGTTCGAAGTCGATCGCCTCGTGTCTACATCTCCAGCCATATCAGCGTCGGTATATCCAACCAGCTTCGGCTCGTCACCACCAAAAGAATGTCTCCAATCAGCAGTGCCGTGAAGGTATCATAGAATCCACTTGACCGTACTCCAATGTACCCTTCCAGGATTTGAAAGGTACCTGCTAACTGTGCCAACTGCATGAGCGATGTGTGGCCTCATACACACCATAGCATACATAAGGCTTCCCACAGCTGAGGCATATGGAACCCGCTCCATATCTTCTTTTCGTCCTCGGTAAATGGATACTACTCTCCAGTGAACTTAAAGTGAGCCGCAAGGGGGCAACTCACTTTCTTCGACCCGTCCATCCCGAAACGCTGAAGTACCCGGTGAATGTACTTCTTTTGGGACAAGTGTAGCAGCTTGGACTCTCTCTCTCGGCTGATCTCCATCCCAAGAATAATCTTTGCTGCACCTAAATCCTTCATAGAGAAGGCCACGTCCAGTTGGTGCTTCAACTCCGCTATCCTAGTGGCATTCCGACCCACTGATAGCATGTCATCAACATAGAGCAATAAAATGATAAAATCATCCTCGGTAAAGTACCTCACAAATACGCAATATTCCGACGTCGTCCGTGCATAACCATGCTCCCTCATAAACGACTCGAACTTTTTGTACCACTGCCTCGGAGCCTGCTTCAGACCATACAAGCTCTTCCTCAACCGGCAGACCAAATGTGACTTGCCCTTCTCACAAAATCCCTCTGGCTGCTCCATGTATAACTCCTCCTCAAGATCACCGTAGAGGAATGCCGTCTTCACGACCATCTGCTCGACCTCCAAGTCGAAACTGGCTGCCAATGCCAGCACCACTCGAATAGACGACTGCTTGACGACTGACGAAAAGATCTCATCATAATCCATGCCTTTCCGCTGACCGTAGCCTTTAACTACCAGCCTCGCTTTGTATCGAGGGCGAGTAGCATTATCCGTCTGCTTCACTCTAGACACTCATCGATTCTTCAAAGCCTTCTTGTCATTTGGCAACCGCACCGGCTCATAAGTGGAATTGACGTGTAAGGAACTCATCTCCTCCTGCATAGCCTGCATCCACTCCTGCCTGTTACTACCAAAATTTATCGTTTTAGCGACGGCCCCATCCGTCGCTAAACCGACGGTAATTACGAATAGCGACCGATGACCGACAAATTTTGGCCAAAAACATCCGTCGACAATCAGCTCGTCGCTAATAACGGTCTGTCGCTAAGTTGTCGTCAAACGACGGAATAGCGACGGATTGTCGACGTCACAATACGAAACATTAGCGACGCATTTCCGACGGACTGTCGTCCACTTCAACTATTAAGTACTGAACTGTGCAGACAATAGCGACGTAAAATTCCGTCGGTAACCCGTCGTAACAGCGTATCAGAGCGTATCGTTCTGTCGCTCATCCGTCGGTATTCGTCGGTAACGAACGACGGATTAGCGACGACGTGCTGACGGACTATCCGTCGATCAGGTTCTGGAAATACTTGGCATTTCCAGTACCATGGCGACGGAAGAGTAGTCGCTAATCCGTCGCTACGACGTCGCCACAGCGACGGATTACTGACTGATTATCCGTCGCCATGGTTCTGGAAATGTCAGGCATTTCCAGAACCATGTCGACGGATAGTCCGTCGCAAAGCAGTCGCTAGAGCGAGCGACTGCTTAGCGGCTGATTATCAGTCGCCCTGGCGACGGACAGGCCGTCGCTATTCCGTCGAAGTTTATACCACCAGAACCTTACCGACGGATAATCCGTCGAGCATCCGTCGCTACCTGGAAACACTTTAAAAACTACAGATAGTGACGGCTAATCCGTCGACGAACCGTCGGCAACTGGGATTATCCGTCGCTAAACGGTCACTAGTCCGTCGCTAACTGAGTTTTTTGGGAAAAAAAATTGCAGCACTTTCCCTGTTCACAAATATATGCATAAACCAATCCAATATATAATGCACACCAATTATCCAACAATCACACAGATCCAATATATAATACACACCAATTATCCAAGAATCACATAGACCAAATATGCACATACGAATTTAATGCACACCAATTATCCAAGAATCACAGACCAAACCAAATTAATAGAAAATAAATATCAATTATCCTAAAGAGTAACATAATATCCGGTGCTATAAGCCGATTATAGCAAAATTAATCCAAAGCTCTCACAAATAATCTAAATTTTCTTAATACAACATTTTAAGAAGGAGGAGGTCGATTGTCCGGTGGTGGTAATCCCATATGCGACCGACGAATATACTCCTCTACAAGGTACGAAGGCAAGCCGTCGTAGACACTGCTCGGAAGTCGGCGTAGCTGCTCTGCGGACATGAGATCCAGGAGTGACGTCACAGTCGTAGGCGGTACCACAAGGGCATCAGGGTTGAAAGAAAGATGGCCCACGGAAGACGGACCGACACCTGCAGTCGACGGACTAGTAGAAGACGGACGAGCACCATCAGCAGACGTACCGGCAGCAGCAGACGGACCGGCAGCAGCAGACGCAGGCGGAAAGTACGTGGCAAATTGCTTCCGCAAGGACGACACCGCCTCGTGCAGCTGCGTAAGCTGCGACCTAACATCATCGTCTGCCCGGGACATGGGAGGAGGCGGTGTCGGTGGAAATCTCTGCGTCGCCATATGCAATGGCCCTAGGGAGCCGACTCCGTACAGGAACCCTTTCTTAAAGCCGCCGACGGTATCTACGAACAAGTCGTTCCGAGCGGCCAAAGAAGAGGACGTCCGGAAGGGCGTCGTTTCACCGACATCCTCGGTGTCGGTTAACTGAGCCCGACTAAGGGCCTCACGATACGCAGCCTATCAAATGAATGTGTTTATATTATAAGATTTACCTAAGTTGTAATCTAAATCCTATGTTTCACTAAGTTAAGTGTGAATCCTAAGTTTACCTAAGTTATAGTTCGAATACTTTTAATTCTAACGTTAATCTCATAAACATAAGTACTTACATCAGTCTCCTTGGCCCTCTCGTCGACGAAGCTCCCGTCCTTTCGTCTTTTGTGCGTATGCTGGAACAAGTCGTGCATGGTGACCGATTCTGGCACCCTTTTCTCCTTCACCGCCCGTTTGGCCTGCATACGAAATTTCCGTAGAAACTAATTAACTCCTTTAATTAATAATACCTAATTCGATAGTGAAATAAATTTACGGTTGCTCACCAGATCTGCAAGTGTCGCTGCGTGGGACCTTGATCCCCCCGTATGAAGGCCCGCGGCAGATCGGTTCACCTTCGCCTTCTCCGATTTCTCCTTGTACGCAGCGGTATCCATCATGCCTAAGAGGTCCTCATAATACTCCTGCCGGATCCAATTCGGCCTCGTATGCCCCATTTTTAGGTCATGAATCATATCACGTATCTTCTTCGAGCAAGCGCTTCTGTAGGTCCTGCGGATCCCCTCTTCGCGATGGGGGGGCCACCAGTACGTTGTCTAACACAGAAAATCAATTATCACGTAATTTAAAAAATGGTTGATTAAAGAATCACATAGACTTAACCAAAAGATATAGATATATACCCTCAACTCGTCGAGCCAGACGTACTGCACGTTTGGGGGCACCGACAAAAAGTTGAGGTAGGGACCATGGAAGTTAGCCCTGATAATTTCTCCAAGGGCCCTGCCAACATTAAACGAAAAAAACCTACAAGGAAGAAACGACTGGATTATTAACTTGAATAAATGAAAGAAATTTAATAAATTAACTTAAATTTACTTACGAGGTCCCCGCGGGCCATAGCTCTCGTCGGAACTCGCCTCTCGACCTCTCTGGTGCCGTCGAAGGATCCGCGGGTCTGCGTATGTACTCCCCAGTAACTGGATGGAACCGAGTATGGAGGTACTCCGGGGCCCACTGTGCAGTAACTGGGGAATCCCCTGGTGGATCCGCTGCTGGTGGTTCCGATAGCGGAACGGATCCGCTAGCAGATCCGGACTCATGTCTCGATGAAGTGGTCGATCGAGGGCGGGATACGTCTGTGCCCGGGGTACTCTCCGGGTCGGGCTCGCTCGATGGGGTCACATCCCGGGAACTTTGAATGCGATCACGACCACCAGCACCAGTACGACCACGACCACGACCACGACCCGCACCACCACCACCACCACGACCAGCACCACGACCACGGCCAGCCATCATGACCTATAAATAGAACACATAAACATAATTAATAATATAAAAGTGTAAATGGATATAAAAAACTAAACTAAAATATACATACCACCAGTAGGGAGACGTGTGCCGCCGCGACGAAAAAGACTAGGAGTGCCATCTGCAATAAGTAAATAATCGAATGAAAAAAACATGAATTCACGTAATTGCTTTTATGAGATCAAACTTAATTCACGTAATTGGAAGTGTTTTTAATATACAACAATATTTAACCTAATCATCGTCTTCGTTCTCATCCTCGGCCTCGTCTTCATCATCATCCTCCTCATCCTCATCCTCATCCTTATCTTCATCGTCGATTTCATCTGTATCCTCATCCCCATCAAATTCTTCTTCTTCTTCTTCTTCTTCTTCTTCTTCTTCTGCCTCAAAATTTGGGACAAGATGCCTCTTTCTCCCCTGGTTGACAGCTAAGTCTTGTGTATCAACCTCTTTCTCCCCTCTATTTTCCTCAACAATATCTTCAACATCCATTGTATCTGAGTGTTGTCCCAAGTATTAGAACTTTTCGATCTGGTCCTCTTGGTATGCTGGGTCTCCAACGTTGAATGTATTTCTAGATTTAATCTTGCATACTGCCCACCAGTCAAATCGATCTCTACGACGCCTTGGGTAGCTTGTATAGTAGACTTGAACAGCCTGATTTGCTATCGCAAATGTATCGGACCCTCTATACCTCCTGCGATGATTTATATCGACGAATCCAAATTGTTTATCGATTCTCCAACCGATATTTGGTGTCGTATCGAACCAATCACATTTGAACATCACAATATGCATATCATATGGGCCAGTATATTGTAAATCTACAATATCCCGAAGCACTCCATAATAGTCAAAGTCCGGCTCGTCGTCATAGACGGTGCCTCTTATGCAAACACCGGAATCCTTGGTATTGATGCCGTCATTGATAAATTCGACATTTATAGCATTCTGAGTTGACTTAAACCTGAAGCCATTAACGACATAGCCTGGCCAAGTCTTTATTTGCTTCTTCGGTCCCAGTGCCAGATAACGAACACTCTCATGAGTGAGTGTTGTTTCAGGCAATAAAACCTGTAAACAAATATTTATAATTTAAATGTTTCAGATTATATATTAATAATCTCAATTATAATCACAGTTACTTACGTATTTGCGAAACCATGACGGAAATGTACAATCAACCTCTCTTTGAAGCCCCTCATCGGTAATATCGGATCTCCTCATTTTGACTTCATCTCTAAATATACTATTAGAGAAAATAAGAATATATAAGTGTAGTCACTTACTTCATCAAATTCGAGATTATAACGAGTGCAAGTGTACTGACTTACTTCTCCAAATCTCTCACTTCTTGTATGTCACAGTTTAACAAGACATATCGGTGAGCGGCATCATACTCGTCGTCTGTCAACCACCGTCTTTTACTAGCCCCAACAGGCTTGCCCCTTATATTGAATCTTCCTCCATCCTCAACGTCCTCGTCATTCCTTTGAGGTCTATTTCGATTTGTTTTAACATGAGTATCGAAATAAATGGAGTAGAAGTTTGACACCTCTTTGATAAGATATGCTTCGCATATCGAAGCCTCTATATGAGCTTTGTTGCCAACTTTCTTCTTTAGATGGTGTAGGTATCTAGAGAGACAAATTATCTTGAGAATTAAGAAAGAATTTTAAAACCTACTGAAATTCAGCTTAAATTATATCGATATTTATGTACCTTTCAAATGGGTACATCCATCGATAATGAACAGATGCACCGACACGGGCTTCGTATGCTAGATGAATCAATAGATGCTCTATGCTGTCGAAGAAGCCAGGAGGAAATATTTTCTCCAACTTACAAATTGTTAAGATAATCTTCTCCTCAAGTTCAACCATGTGTTGTACAGTCAACTTAGTTGAACAAATATCCCTAAAAAATATTGATAGTTCGGCCAACGGAACCCATACAGCAGAAGGCAACAACTCTTTCAAAGCAATGGGCAGTAATCTTTCCATAAACACGTGGCAGTCATGACTCTTCATTCCCGTTAGCTTGCGTTCATTGAGGTCAACGCATCTAGACAAATTCGACACATAGCCGTCGGGAAATCTTAAAGTAGATACCCACTTGCAGATTATTAATCTATCTTCCTTGCTCAATGTGTATTGTGCTATCGGCTTACTTAATTGTCCAGCAGCTCTCCTTTGTATCAAGTTCAGATAAGGACGCTTGCATATCTCGGCAATGTCTTGTCTTGCTTTTGGATTGTCCTTCGTCTTTCCTTTAATGTCCATGACGGTATTGAAGACATTATCGAACACATTCTTTTCGATATGCATAACATCAAGATTATGCCTTATAAGATTATCTTTCCAATAAGGCAAGTCCCAGAAGGTACTCCGTTTGGTCCAGTTATGGGTTTGTCCGAACCCATCGACACGATTGTTCGATGGATCTTCCATTACAGTGGGCAAATCCTTTACATCTTCCCAAATATCATATCCCGACAATCTGGCAGGCGGATGAGAAAATTCTTGTTTTCCAGCTCTGAATGCGTCCTTGTTCTTTCTCCAAGGATGACTCGCGGGCAGAAATTGACGATGACAATCAAAGAAAAAAGTTTTTCCTCCATGCTTAAGGCGGAACGCCTTACTATTTTGCATGCATATCGGACAAGACAGGGTGCCGTGAGTACTCTATCCCGACAGCATACCGTATGCGGGAAAATCATTGATTGTCCACATCAGTGAAGCTCTCATCTGAAAGTTCTGTTTCCTGGAAATATCATACGTCGTGACGCCGATCTCCCACAGCTGTTTTAGCTCATCCACCAACTGCTGTAAATATATATCGATATTCTTCGTCGGATTTTTGGGACCCGGTATGATAGCTGTCAAGAACATATAAGGAGTCTTCATACACATCCATGGTGGCAGATTGTAAGGGGTCAGAATGACCGGCCAGCAGGAGTATTGAGATCCCAACTGCCCAAAAGGGGCGAATCCATCAGAACATAGCCCCATGCGTACATTTCTGGGCTCTGCAGTAAAATCTGGATGGCAAAAATCGAAATATTTCCACGCCTCTCCATCCGAAGGATGTGACAATTCTCCATCGTCCTTTGTGCATTCTTCGTTGTGCCACGTCATGTGTTCTGCTGTATTCTGAGATATATACATCCTCTGCAAGCGCTTCGTGATCGACAAGTAATGCATATACTTGTAAGGACGTCGTTTTCTAGTTGACTTTCCTTTTCCCCTGACTTCCTTGTAACGATCCGTATTACAGAAGCGGCAACTTTCTACATCCTCGTTCTTCTTGTAGTACAACATGCATCCGTTACGACAACAATCTATCTTGTCGTACCCCAGTCCCAGTTGTTGGACCATCATCTTCGACTTGTAGAAGTTTTTTGGAAGCTCTTTTGATTCCTTCGGTAACATCTCCTTCATTAGTTGTGTAATCCGATCATAGCAAGTTTGTGGCAAGTTAAAATCGGACTTTATGTTCAACAACCGCATCGTCACTGACAGTACGGAATATGGATCACAACCAGGATATAAAGAAGTTTCAGCATCCTGAAACATATCATAGAACTCCTTCGCCTCGGGATTAGGATCCTCCGGATCAAAATTAGGCCCTGCCGTGTCGTACACCATATCTCGTGCAAGGTTCTGCACGTCTCCATAATCAACGGAGCATTCGTCATCATCGACGATAAAATCCGCTGCAACATTATCATCAAAAGCATAAGTAGCAGCATTCGCAACCTGTCTTTCGGCATATAGTTCACCTTGCGATGACCACATGTCACGCCCCAGAACCAGAATACTGGAGAGCGGGGGCAGACATAGCCAGCTACGTATAATGAAATGGAATCCACGTCACTATACGGTCACGGCTGTCTAGATATATGAGGGTTTAACTACAATCTATCAGTCTCCTATGGTCAAAAACAAGCCTATTATCTCAATCTCAAGCAATGTAATAACAGTTACAAGATGTCAGAACACCAAATATACAATAGTAAGGCATCCCATACATTACATATTGGATGATCATGAAGCTAGTCGTACAAAATGTCAGGACTAGCAAGAGTTTTAGTCAATACATGGTCAACCCTAGGATTTGTCAATCATGTTACAGCCCGTAGGCAGACAGTAAATAAAGGTGCAATACGAGCTAACACGTGCTCGCCGGCTAAACGCCTCAAAAGAATAATTTTACAAATAGAGTGGAAGGACAAAAGAAATCCACTCGTTGCCCTGGTTACGCCTGGTGGTCACCATCGGGCTGGAAGACAGGTGGATCCTCTGGTGCTGCTCCGATATCTGGCCACACAAAACCAGCTGGGTCAGACCCCAGAAAGAGCAAGTACCACAAAGGAGGCTTCACTTAGGAACTAAAACCAGCATATCATAAATAAATAGTTAAGGTAATTAAAAGATAGTGATAATAGCTGAGATAACAATAATATATTGAACACGGAGAAACCATTCAAGTAGCCAGACTGCAACCCTTAAACCAAACAAGGACCAGGATTGCAATCCTTCGCCTGAATAGAAACCCGCCTCAATTATTATTGATAAGGTAACAAGACAACAATGAAGAGAGGACACAGAACTGCTCTGGAAGCCAGGTTACAACCCTTAAACCAAACAAGGACCGGGGTTGTAACCCTTCGCCTGAACAGAACTGGACCCCTGATCTTTATTGTTAAGGCCAGCATAATAATCATGGTATTGAAGTAAAGGTAAAACATGACGAGCATGACAGGGGGTTACAATAAGACAATAAGCGAAGAGAGGACACAGAACTGCTCCGGGAGCCAGGTTACAACCCTTAAACCAAACAAGGACCGGGGTTGTAACCCTTCGCCTGAACAGAACTGGACCCCCGATCTTTATTGTTAAGGCGAGCACAATAAGCAGGACGATATATGATAAGATAACCATGGAACTATTCAGATAGCCAAGTTACAACCCTTAAACCAAACAAGGACCGGGGTTGTAACCCTTCATCTGAACAGAACTTGGTATCCCATCATTTATCGATACAAGAAATCATGACCTGATACAATCTTGTACAGGATCAGGATAAGACTAAGCTGGAATAAACTTCATCCAATCAATCACGGCCAATCAAGAGTACGGCTTGATACTTTTAACTAACTAGGATTATCACAGGCCTAGTTACTAGCAAGATGCAATGAGATTATCCCAACAGCCACAAGCCCTGCAGACCATCCGGTTATCCGGGTCGAATGTCCGTTATGAAGAATGCAACACGTGACTGTGTGCTGGAAATGTGCCCTACTCGTCGGTAGGCTACAAGTCCACTTAATGCGCCCAGATAACGGGATTGCCTGTAGCTGGGAATCTCTTCATGACTACTGAATCATTCTAGTTAATTAGCCTTAGTCAATTTCAGTAGGTACCCCTGACCGTGGTACTCAGGGGTCCCCATCCTAGACATGATGCAAGACAGTACTGGTTTATTTGTACAAACGCAATCGCCCACGGTGTCCAGACCTTTCATACTTGTCATATCAGTTTACTTGTCAAGAGTGCGCCAACGCGGGCCACTATCGTGTTCTATTCTTATATTATCATGAATGAGAAAGATTGTATAAAATAACTAATAACATATTCTTGAAGCCAAAGAAAAGATCTACAACTTTCATGTTTTGAGTTTTTTAAGATTCTAGCTACAAAACAACTTAAACAGGCAAAAATAGTAAATTCCTGCACAATCGGCGCATGAGATTCCTGCACGAATCGGCGCATGGGATTCCTGCACGAATCGGTGCATGAGATTCCTGCACGAATCGACGCATGGGATTCCTGCACAAATCGGCGGATGGGATTCCTGCACAAATCGGCGCATGAGATTCCTGCACGAATCGGCGCATGGGATTCCTGCACCAATCGGCGCATGGGATTCCTGCGCGAATCGGCGCATGGGATTCCTGCACCAATCGGCGCATGGGATTCCTGCACGAATCGGCGCGTGGGATTCCTGCACGAATCGGCGTATGGGATTCCTGCACCAATCGGCGCATGGGATTCCTGCGCGAATCGGTGCATGAGAAACTCATGTTGCGTCTTCAATACATGCGCGTAAGAAACCTACGCGCATGACACGCTCGGAGTTAAGGAATGCGTTGCCGGGACTTCACGGCGCATGGCCTCCCGGCGCATGGCCTCCCGGGCGCATGAGGTTCCCGGCGCATGGGATTCATCGTCCCCAAACAGCAAGTTCAGCCATGAAAGTTCCGAAAACTTGTAATGGCCATAACTTACTCTTCCGGAGTCGAAATCAAGCGAAACAAAAGCCAAAACTGAATGAAATTGAATTCTCTACAACATAGAACCATTAGTTTTCAAAAATAACCAAGTTTTATAGATCAAAACCAAGAAAAATAAACAAGAAGGAACTTGAAACTTAGATCTACAAAAATATAACCATCAAAACCGAAAACTTCCAGTTCTAAAGAGGCTTAGAATCTAGTAAGGAAGAGAATGGAACAATAAAACATGAGATCCATCATGAAGCAAGTTTGCACTTGCCTAAGCTCTCTCTCTCTCTCTCTCCTGGTAGGTGTAGAAGTAAATGTGGAGAAGAAGAAGAATAATGAAGAGAGAGAATGAAGGAATGGGTTAATAAAGGAGGGTGGTGGTGGTAGGTGGGGGGTTTTCTTTTGGTTCATGATGAACCCAAAAGCAAACAAAACCAAGCTAAGCCGAACCAAGCTATGCCATATCCAATGATATGCCAAAATAACCATGCAGGAAAATACGCAATACGAGTCAAGAATACGTACACGTATACCATGATACGTAATACGAACTACAGGCATTACAACTCTACCCACCTTAAAAGAATTCCGTCCTCAAAATTTAATCAAGAGGCTAGGATTGCAAGGACAGGCTATACTAATCGTAAGCTATAACAAGCAGTCTATCATGCAGTCATTTATTCAAGCAAGGAATTGAAAGCATAAGGCATAAGGAAGACATTATACCTTACGAGTCAAACAGGTCGGGATATCGCGATCGGATATCATCCTCACGCTCCCACGTCGACTCACCCAAAGAGTGATGACCCCAAGCAACTCGGACTAACTTGATAGTCTTGTTCTTGAGTATCTTCTCTCTTCGGTCCAATATAGACACGGGCCTCTCCTCATACGAAAGGTTGGTACCAACAACCAATTCCGAATGATCCAGGATGTGGCTCGGGTCCGGGATATACCGTCGTAGTTGGGATACATGGAATACGTCATGCACCTCACGTAGCGATGATGGAAGAACGAGACGATAGGATACATCTCCTACTCGCTCCAGAATATCGAATGGTCCTATATACCTAGGACTAAGCTTTCCCCGTACGCCGAAACGAATGACACCACGGTTAGGCGAAATCCTCAGGAATACATGGTCGCCGACCGAGAATTCAAGGGGTCGCCGATGGGAATCGGCCCAATGACGCTGGCGATCTTGGGCAACTCGAAGATGATCTCTGACTCTCCTAACCACTTCAACGGTCTGAGCAATCATTTCCGGACCGAGCATCTGCCTCTCTCCGACATCATCCCATGCTAGCGAGGATCGGCACTTCCTGCCATACAATGCCTCGAACGGAGCCATCTGGATACTGGCTTGGAAACTGTTGTTGTACGAGAACTCCACCAGGTGCAGGTAATCTTCCCACGAACCACCGAAGTCGAGTGTACATGACCGTAACATATCTTCAAGAGTCTGGATCGTACGCTCCGACTGGCCATCTGTCTGCGGGTGATAAGCTGAACTGAACTGAGGTGAGTTCCCAAACTTTTTTGCAAGCTACGCCAAAAGTGCGACGTAAATCTTGAATCTCTGTCTGAAGTGATACTGACTGGTACACCGTGCAACCTGACAATCTGCCGGAGATACATCTCCGCTAGCTGAGCCGTCGACTGACCAACCCTGAACGGGAGAAAGTGAGCCACCTTCGTGAGCCTGTCTATGACAACCCAAATAGCGTCTCTGCCAGCCGGGGATCTAGGCAATCCAGTCACAAAATCCATGGTTATATGCTCCCATTTCCACTCAGGAATTGGCAATGGTTGAAGTAGTCCAGCTGGTCTCTGATGTTCAGCCTTAACTTGTTGGCAGACTAAACATCGAGAGACAAACCGGGCTATCTCCCTCTTCATGCCATTCCACCAAAAGTGCTGACGGATATCACGGTACATCTTCGTACCGCCGGGATGAATGGAATACTGCGAACTATGAGCCTCTGTCATGATCTCCTGTCTGATATCTCCACTGGGTACACAAAGACGCTTCCCATGTCGAAGTGTACCGTCTTCATGGATACATAACTCTGGTCTTCGTCCTGCCTCACACTCTGCTCTGAGTCGCTGAAGCTTGGAATCTGCTGACTGCGCCATCCGGATCCTCTCGACTATAATGGACTGAACTTACATGCTGGCCATCAATGCCACACTGGAAGGAAGGACAACTTCTATACCCATCTTCTGAAGATCGGCTAACAGCTCTGGTTGCGCTGTTAGAAAATAAACTCCGGCTCTCCTGCTCAATGCATCTGCAACAACGTTGGCCTTCCCTGGGTGATACTGCAGGTTGACATCATAATCCACAAGCAGCTCTAGCCATCTCCTCTGACGCATGTTGAGATCCTTCTGGGTGAAAACATACTTCAGGCTCTTGTGGTCGGTGAAAATTTCCACCCTATCTCCGTATAGGTAGTGCCTCCACAACTTAAGTGCAAACACTACTGCTGCCAGCTCCAAGTCATAGGTTGGGTAATTTCTCTCATGATCACGAAGTTGTCGTGACGCATAAGCTATTACCTTCCCATGCTGCATCAGAACACATCCTAAACCTCTGCCCGAAGCATCACAATACACTGAGAATCCTCCAGTTCCATCTGGAAGCGTGAGAATAGGAGCCGTCATCAAGCCTCGCTTCAACCTCTCAAAAGAATCCTGGCATTCTGCTGTCCAAGCAAACTGCACATCCTTGCGGGTCAACTGGGTCAATGGCGCTGAAATCCGAGCAAAGTCTGAAACAAATCGCCGGTAGTAGCCGGCCAATCCAAGAAAGCTGCGAACTTCTGCAACCGTGCTGGGCACTGGCCATGTCTCAATGGCCATAATCTTTTGGGGATCCACTTCTACTCCTCCTCGGGTGATGATATGGCCCAAGTACGAAATGCGATCGAGCCAGAACTCACATTTACTAAACTTGGCATACAACTGGTGCTCTCTGAGAATCTGGAGGACAATTCTGAGATGATGCTCATGCTCCGCCTCACTCTTACTGTAGACCAAGATGTCGTCTAGGAACACAATCACTAACTTATCCAAATAAGGCATGAAGATGCGATTCATGAGGTCCATGAATACAGCCGGCGCATTGGTTGCTCCAAATGGCATCACAAGGAACTCCCAATGCCCAAACCTAGATCTGAAAGCTGTCTTCGGGATGTCCTGCTCTCTGACTCTAATTTGATGGTAGCCTGACCGCAAGTTAATCTTCGAGAATACTGACGCCCCTTTGAGTTGATCAAACAAGTCATCTATCCTCGGGAGAGGATATCTGTTCTTGATTGTTACTGAGTTCAAGGTATGATAATCAACACACAATCTGGACGTACCATCCTTCTTTTTCACAAGAAGCATCGGGACTCCCCAAGGCGATCCACTAGCACGAATGAATCCCTTGGTTCTGAGTTCTTCAATCATCTTGTACAATATCTCTAGCTCTGACGGTGCCATCCTGTAGACTCTCTCTGACACTGGGGCTGTCCCGGGAATCAGGTCGATGGTAAACTCGATCTCTCACTCTGGCGGCATCCCTGGAAGCTCTTCTGGGAAAACATCTGGAAACTCTTCGACTATCCGAGGTAACTGCACTGCTGCTACTGCCATCCGCAACACTGGAGGAGAAGGTTCAACTTCGCCTCAGGAGAAAGAAAACTCTGGCTCGCCTGGAATGCTAAAAATAACCCTGCCAATGTGGCAGTCTATCCTAGCATACTGGTCCCTCAACCAATCCATCCCTAAGACCACATCATAATCGGCCATCGGAAACTCTATCAATCTAGCGAAGAATTCTCTACCGCTAACTACGACCCGACACGAGGAAAACACTCTATCTACTCCCACAAGTCCGTTACCAGTAAGTATATTGAGCCTTACTGATAATGACTCGGGCTCCAGTCCTACCCGTGTCGCAAATCGTGCAGACATAAATGAATGCGAGGCACCAGAATCAAATAATACTGAAGCTGAAAAGGTGTTGACGAGAATAGTACCTGCCACCACCTCACCTGGTGCTATTCCTTCTTCTCCCATGGTCAAAGCCAGCACTTGACCATGTCCCCTGGGTGCGGGTCCCCTCTGTTGAAAATTCCTCTGCCTGCTCTGGATCAAGGCTTGGGCTTGGGCATACTGCTGCGGTCTCTGCTGCTGGAATGCCTGGGCCTACGTCGGCAATGGCCTCGAGAACGGGTACTGTAGCTGTTGCTGCTGCTGGATTGGTGCTGGTCCTCTAACTGAAGGACTAGAGAAGGCGGATGAACTCCCTCTGTTCGGGCAATTCCCAACCCTGTGGTCCGGGGCACCACAAACCAAGCACAAACCCTGTGCTCTACGACACTCTGACACCACATGCCCTGGCTTCCCGCAGTGTGAACATCCCACTGCGGAAGACTGCTTCTGCTTCTGCTGCTGAGGGTACGTCGGGGTGGAATGCTGAACCGACGTCACTGAGGCCGCCCGCCTCGGAGCTCCAATGGTCAAGGCCCTGGCTGCCGGGGCTGGTGCTGATGACTGGTTCATCTGGCCGTGAGATCGCTTTCGACCTCCGGTCCTGTCCACAATCCTCTGGAAGGTATACTCATGCCTCCGGGCTGCCCGTAGTACTGCATCAAAGGTCTGATGCTCAAACTGCTCCACCGCCAATAGAATCTCCAGGTGAAGCCCCTGCTGGAACCGCTGGGCTCTATCGAACTCGATCGCCACCAAGGTGGGAGCAAACCGACTAAGCCTGGAGAACTCGGTCGCATATCCATCGACCGTCCTACCCATCTGCTTCAGATTGGTGAACCTCGTCTGTAGATCATACCGAGCTACAGCATCAAAATACTTGGTCTGGAATCTCTCCCTGAATACTGCCCATGAAATAGGGGCCACTAATCCATCGGCCTGCGCTGCCCACCAGCTGCGGGCGAGATCCAATAGCTGCAGGCGCACCACGGCCACCTTCTCGTTCTCTGGAGTCCTGACTGCTTCTAGAATCACCTCTGTGTCCTGAAGCCATGCATCTGCAGCGATCGCATCTTCACTGCCATCGAAGAAGGGAGGGTTCAAGCGCTTGAAGCTGTTGGCCGCGCTATTACCCTGATGACCTCCTCTGGTCAAAGCATCTGCCACCGCCTGGTGCAAGGCATCTCCGCGACGATCCTGGGAAGCTAATAAGGACCTGATGAGACCCACCAAAGTGCCATCATCATGCTCTGCTGGTTGGACAGACTGAACTGGTGGTTCTCCTTCGGTAGGCATAACTCTGGAGGCTACTCCTGAATGCTGGGCTTGATCTCCAGGTTGCTGCTGGTCCGCGGGAGGTACTCCGCCTTGCTGATCGGCAGGTCCAGGAACAATGCCGCTGAAGAAGACGACATAGAGAACAATAAGGAAGGACCAGGACAGATCAACGATACAAGCATGTGATCAGGTCAAGATTCCAGGGATTCAGAAGATACGAGTAGAGATCAAGGGCGAGTACTGATTGAGACATCTATTCGGTAAACCCTCACATATCTTGAATTACAAGACCTGCATGGGCCACCACTAAAACCATGTCACGCCCCAGAACCAGAATACTGGAGAGCGGGGGCAGACATAGCCAGCTACGTATAATGAAATGGAATCCACGTCACTATACGGTCACGGCTGTCTAGATATATGAGGGTTTAACTACAATCTATCAGTCTCCTATGGTCAAAAACAAGCCTATTGTCTCAATCTCAAGCAATATAATAACAGTTACAAGATGTCAGAACACCAAATATACAATAGTAAGGCGTCCCATACATTACATATTGGATGATCATGAAGCTAGTCGTACAAAATGTCAGGACTAGCAAGAGTTTTAGTCAATATATGGTCAACCCTAGGATTTGTCAATCATGTTACAGCCCGTAGGCAGACAGTAAATAAAGGTGCAATACGAGCTAACACGTGCTCGCCGGCTAAACGCCTCAAAAGAATAATTTTACAAATAGAGTGGGAGGACAAAAGAAACCCACTCGTTGCCCTGGTTACGCCTGGTGGTCACCATCGGGCTGGAAGACAGGTGGATCCTCTGGTGCTGCTCCGATATCTGGCCACACAAAACCAGCTGGGTCAGACCCCAGAAAGAGCAAGTACCACAAAGGAGGCTTCACTTAGGAACTAAAACCAGCATATCATAAATAAATAGTTAAGGTAATTAAAAGATAGTGATAATAGCTGAGATAACAATAATATATTGAACACGGAGAAACCATTCAAGTAGCCAGACTGCAACCCTTAAACCAAACAAGGACCGGGATTGCAATCCTTCGCCTGAATAGAAACCCGCCTCAATTATTATTGATAAGGTAACAAGACAACAATGAAGAGAGGACACAGAACTGCTCTGGAAGCCAGGTTACAACCCTTAAACCAAATAAGGACCGGGGTTGTAACCCTTCGCCTGAACAGAATTGGACCCCTGATCTTTATTGTTAAGGCCAGCATAATAATCATGGTATTGAAGTAAAGGTAAAACATGACGAGCATGACAGGGGGTTACAATAAGACAATAAGCGAAGAGAGGACACAGAACTGCTCCGGGAGCCAGGTTACAACCCTTAAACCAAACAAGGACCGGGGTTATAACCCTTCGCCTGAACAGAACTGGACCCCCGATCTTTATTGTTAAGGCGAGCACAATAAGCAGGACGATATATGATAAGATAACCATGGAACTATTCAGATAGCCAAGTTACAACCCTTAAACCAAACAAGGACCGGGGTTGTAACCCTTCATCTGAACAGAACTTGGTATCCCATCATTTATCGATACAAGAAATCATGTCCTGATACAATCTTGTACAGGATCAGGATAAGACTAAGCTGGAATAAACTTTATCCAATCAATCACGGCCAATCAAGAGTACGGCTTGATACTTTTAACTAACTAGGGTTATCACAGGCCTAGTTACTAGCAAGATGCAATGAGATTATCCCAACGCCACAAGCCCTGCAGACCATCCGGTTATCCGGGTCGAATGTCCGTTATGAAGAATACAACACGTGACTGTGTGCTAGAAATGTGCCCTACTCGTCGGTAGGCTACAAGTCCACTTAATGCGCTCAGATAACGGGATTGCCTGTAGCTGGAAATCTCTTCATGACTACTGAATCATTCTAGTTAATTAGCCTTAGTCAATTTCAGTAGGTACCCCTGACCGTGGTACTCAGGGGTCCCCATCCTAGACATGATGTAAGACAGTACTGGTTTATTTGTACAAACGCAATCGTCCACGGTGTCCAGACCTTTCATACTTGTCATATCAGTTTACTTGTCAAGAGTGCGCCACCGCGGGCCACTATCGTGTTCTATTCTTACATTATCATGAATGAGAAAGATTGTATAAAATAACTAATAACATATTCTTGAAGCCAAGGAAAAGATCTACAACTTTCATGTTTTGAGTTTTTCAAGATTCTAGCTACAAAACAACTTAAACAGGCAAAAATAGTAAATTCCTGCACAATCGGCGCATGAGATTCCTGCACGAATCGGCACATGGGATTCCTGCACGAATCGACGCATGAGATTCCTGCACGAATCAGCGCATGGGATTCCTGCACAAATCGGCGCATGGGATTCCTGCACAAATCGGCGCATGAGATTCCTGCACGAATCGGCGCATGGGATTCCTGCACCAATCGGCGCATGGGATTCCTGCGCGAATCGGCGCATGGGATTCCTGCACCAATCGGCGTATGGGATTCCTGCACGAATCGGCACATGGGATTCCTGCACGAATCGGCGCATGGGATTCCTGTACCAATCGGCGCATGGGATTCCTGCGCGAATCGGCGCATGAGAAACTCACGTTGCGTCTTCAATACATGCGCGTAAGAAACCTACGCGCATGACACGCTCGGAGTTAAGGAATGCGTTGCCGGGACTTCACGGTGCATGGCCTCCCGGCGCATGGCCTCCGGGCGCATGAGGTTCCCGGCGCATGGGATTCATCGTCCCCAAACAGCAAGTTCAGCCATGAAAGTTCCGAAAACTTGTAATGGCCATAACTTACTCTTCCGGAGTCGAAATCAAGCGAAACAAAAGCCAAAACTGAATGAAATTGAATTCTCTACAACATAGAACCATTAGTTTTCAAAAATAACCAAGTTTTATAGATCAAAACCAAGAAAAATAAACAAGAAGGAACTTAAAACTTAGATCTACAAAAATATAACCATCAAAACCGAAAACTTCCAGTTCTAAAGAGGCTTAGTATCTAGTAAGGAAGAGAATGGAACAATAAAATATGAGATCCATCATGAAGCAAGTTTGCACTTGCCTAAGCTCTCTCTCTCTCTCCTGGTAGGTGTAGAAGTAAATGTGGAGAAGAAGAAGAATAATGAAGAGAGAGAATGAAGGAATGGGTTAATAAAGGAGGGTGGTGGTGGTAGGTGGGGGGGTTTTCTTTTGGTTCATGATGAACCCAAAAGCAAACAAAACCAAGCTAAGCCGAACCAAGCTATGCCATATCCAATGATATGCCAAAATAACCATGCAGGAAAATACGCAATACGAGTCAAGAATACGTACACGTATACCATGATACGTAATACGAACTACATGTATTACACCACAGGCCGTAATCACGTACGAAACCCTTACGGGTCAAATGATCTCTTACACTCACCACTTCTTCGTAACGTCTATTGCGACAATTACGACATGGACACTTGATTTTGTTACCGTCCATAAACTGAGCTTTGCTCATGGCATACTTAAGAAACACTTCCACGCCTGCCTGAAAATCGTCACTCACACATATTCTGCTCTCGTGTTGTCGTTTGTACATCCATGTACGATCAACGAAATAACGATCCATTGCAGATTAGATGTAAAAATCTGTATAGTAAGACAAACTAAACAGAATTAGTATATAATCATGTAACTGGTGGATCCGCTAGTATTCTAGCTCGAGAAGAGAAAAATCTAAATACAGTTGTTACTAATAGTTCGATACCGATAGTGCGATACCGATACCGATACCGATAGTTCGATACCGATAGTGAGATACCGATACCGATACCGATAGTGCGATACCGATACCGATACCGATATCGATAGTTCGATACCGATAGCATGGTTTAAAGTATCGGCCGATACCGATCCGATACGGCCGATACCGATACGGTTTGGCATATTCAGATCCGATACCGACCGATACCAAATATTAACCGATACCGACATTGGGGGTCTTTGTTCCGGTCAATTCGGCAAAACCAATCGGTAAGGGTGACTACTATTTCATATAATTTCGAAACTACTAAGAAATAACGCTGAAATACTTAAAATTATGTCTAAATGTATAAAATATATGTTTTTAAATGTAAATAATTTATTAATAATTATTTGTTTTCCGATACCAAAGTCCGATACTCCGATATGATACCGCCGATACTACCGATATCGCCGATACCAATACTCATAGGAATAGTCCAAAACCGATTCCGATACCGATATTGTGAACCTTGACCGATAGTGTGATACCGATACCGATACCGATAGTGCGATACCGATAACAAACTGAGTCAATCTATCTATTTCTAAATTGCAAGAGTCCACTTCTAGGATATGGTAGCTATATCCTAAATATCTAGTCTAAAATTAACTTGGTTAGGATACTAGAGTGTCCTTATTATCTAGCAAGCACTACCTTAGTCTAGTCACACTAGCATTAATTACCTATAATTCCTACCATGTCTACAATCACACATTACACCCCAAGCCGTCCTGCATGCTAATAGGCATGGTAGGCCTGCCTTTCATTCCTCACTCTCTAAAGCACACATAAACATATATATGTATATCACAGTTAGATGTATAGATATATACATCTACATAGAAGCACACAACAGACTTATGCAGATGAAGAACTCGCACTGTCCTTGACACAGTGAACATATACACCATGAACCCAAACTCCATATTCACATTTACTAATCCAAACACCACCAAACTAATGGATAACACCCAATATGGATAACACATTATTTAGCCAATATATAAACTCAGATGGATTTGATAAGCAAAGCCCCCCGCCGCCCCCGACCAAAGCCCGCCGCCCCAAGCCTGCCTCCCAGCCCCCGACGCCCCCACCCCAAGCCCGTCGCCCAGCCCCCGACGCCCCCGCCCCAAGCCCGCCGCCCAGCCCCCGACGCCCCCGACCCAAGCCCGCCGTCCAGCCCCCGACGCCCCCGCCCCAAGCCCGCCGCCCAGCCCCCGACGCCCCCGCCCCAAGCCAGCCGTCCAGCCCCCGACGCCCCCACCCCAAGCCCGCCGCCCAGCCCCCGACGCCCCCGCCCCAAGCCTGAATGTCCCTAAGCCCGCCGCCCCCGCTGCCCCTACGTCGACACCGCGACACAGAGAGAGAGAGAGAGAAAGAGAGAGGGGATTACTGTCACTTCCCGTTCCCAGAATACGTATTTATTTAATAGTTACCATGTATTATTTTGTATTTAAATTTCAGTAAATTTATGTTAGTTAATTAATCTGCTCTTTAAATTTTTATGTTAATTTATTTCCTGCAATTTTATTTCTGCACTTTATTTCCTGCTTTTATTCCTGCATTTATTTTCTGCTTTTACCTCTTTGCTTTGCTTGCGGGTTGGCCTTGGATGAACCCATTGGACCCGGCCCAATACTCCCACCTACCACCACCCTTTCATTTAAAGCCCAAAACCATTTCTCTCTCTTCATTACTTCTTTCCATTTCACTTCTTCTTCCTCATAACTCTCCCACCAACCTAGAAGAGATAGGCAAGTGCCAACTTGCTTGATGATGGATCCCCATTATTATTGTTCCATCATCTTCCTCATTTGATTCTAAGTCTCTTTAGTACTTAGCATTTTCAATTTCTATGGCTTATTTGTTGTAGATCTAAGTTTGATACATTTTCGGATTTTTTAGGTTTTGATCTAGTAAACCTTGTTATCTTCAAGTTTCGATGGTTCCATGTTGTAGAGAATTTCGTTCTACCCAATTTTGACCTATGGAAGTCCATATTTGGGCTTGGGATGAAGGATTTATGAAGCTTGGAAGCAATGGTTCCCATGGTTCTGTTTTCAGAAAAATTCGGAGAAGAAGAACAGTCCCAGCCGCATCAAATCTTCATTCCTCAAGCGCATGGAAATCTTTATTCCCAGCCGCATCAAATCTTCATTCCTCAAGCGCATGGAAATCTTTATTCCCAGCCGCATCAAATCTTCATTCCTCAAGCGCATGGAAATCTTTATTCCCACAGCGGATCAAATCTTCATTCCTCAAGCGCATGAGATTTATTTCCCTCAGGCGCACGAATCTATTTATTTCCCAATCACTTCCCACAGCCAAGGCGCATGAGTTATTTATTTTCCAATCACTTCTCACAACCAAGGCGCATGGATTTATTTATTTCCCAATCACTTCTCACAGCCAAGGCGCATGAGTTATTTATTTCCCAATCACTTCCCACAGCCAAGGCGCACGAGTTTATTTATTTCCCAATCACTTCCCTCAGGCGCATGAGTTTATTTATTTCTCAATCCTTTCCCTCAGGCGCATGAGTTTATTTATTTCCCACAGATTCTCTCAGGCGCATGAGTTTATTTATTTCCCACAGCTTCCCTGAGTTTATTTATTTCTCACAGCCACCTTCCTCAGGCGCATGAATTTATTTATTTCCCAATCACTTCCCTTAGGCGCATGAGTTTATTTATTTCTCAATCCTTTCCCTCAGGCACATGAGTTTATTTACTTTCCACAGATTTCCTCAGGCGCATGAGTTTATTTATTTCCCACAGCTTCCCCGAGTTTATTTATTTCTCACAGCCACCTTCCTCAGGCGCATGAATTTATTTATTTCCCAATCACTTCCCACAGCGCATGAGTTTATTTATTTTCCAATCATTTCTCTCAGACGCATGATATTATTTATTTCCCAACCTTTCCCACATCAGCGCATGAGATTTATTTCCCACAGCATTCCTCAGGCGCATGAGTTTATTTATTTCCCAATCATTTTTCACAGCGCATGAGATTAATTATTTCCCAATCATTATTTATTTCTCCATTTTATTTCCCGAATTGGCATTAATTAACATTGATTGTTATCTTGATTAATTATTGATCATGCGTTCCTAGATGGAACTAAGAGACTGGCTAGTCGTCTTATTGAATTAAATGGAATAAAATACGTTCATATTTGCAATCGATTGGCCAATCCCAAATATTGACATATAGATACATGCAGGCTACAATTTATTTATTTATTTTTACGAAAGCAGCATGTGTACTTTATGGTCAAGGCATGATTATTCCGTGGTTAGTTTTAATTATTGCATTACGCTATGTAAGACCTACAACCTAACCGCACGGGTATCGTTGTAGAGCTGGGCATATCGTACTTTGTACGGAAGTACTCATTCTGAATGACTATGACCCACGGCATGGGATTTCACTTAACGTAGAGGCTACTAAGTTAAATAAAATAATGATTGCATGGAGAGAATGGATTTCCGAGTTCTTACATGGCAGCCCTCTTTGGGACTATTAGTGCCCAACAGGCCGGCTGGTTCCCACAGATACTGCAAATCTGCCACACGGACAGGGAGCGGTATCTGCTTATATTATTGTATATTGTATATTGATGACGGGCGTCCCGCTGGGACTCGTCTAATTCATGATTGGCGCAATTGATTGATTGGATAGACTAGCCTTGTTTGTCCATAGTAAGAACTGAGAAATCCTTATTGCATAATTCCAGGATAACTTGGGACTCACAGTAGTAAGCCGTAGGAGTTGGATGGCCGTTTAAGTTGATTTGTTTGTGTACTGTACCTACTCTGTTAACTAACTGAGATGATCAGAGCATCATGACATGACGGGCCAACTTCTGTCCCTGTTTGGTTGGGAGGTTGGTTCGAAGTGTCGTGATGTCACGTGAATCCCAGTAGCGAGCAGAGATCTATTATTATATTCTCTTATTTACTGGTTTAATGCCTCATATCGTGCTTCCTTGCGGTACTTGCTATTAGAGGTCTAACCTCTCTGGTTTTGCATGGCCAGATTTAGAGCCGGTTCCCGAGGACTCAGCTTACTTCCACCTCCAAGATGGTCAACACTAGAGGAATGATCGCAGGAGCACTCGAGTGGGTTCCTTACTTCCCCGCTCGTTTTGTTACTTACTTTATATTTTGCCGTTTGGCACCGACATGTTAGTCGGATTGTCTTGTACTTACTTTTACATAATTGTAATTAAGTCAGACTGCAGCTGATAACAATTGTGTATATGTTGCTATATCATCTGGCTATGTTTTGTAAAGCCAAATCTCAAGAACATTTTGACTAAGCATTTGGGACGCCTTATTGCTTTATTTTAAATGTTCTATATTTCTGTTTCTTGTTTGAATGATTGAGACAATAGATGTGTAATGACCATAGTAAGACTTTTATGTAGTATGCACTCCCTCGTCTGGTTAGACAGCATTGATCGTATTATACGGTATTCTTCTACCCGTAATACGTAGCTGGCTGAGTCACTCCCCCGCTCTCCAGTATTCTGGTTCTGGGACGTGACAAGGTTTTAGTGGTGGCCCATGCAGGTCTGATTTCAGACTTGTGGGATGTTTTAATTTATAGGATGTCTCAATCACACATGTTTCCCTTTGATCTCCTGATTCGTATTCTCGATTCTAGCTTGACATTCCGGTATCCTTTGACTTTATTGATCTTCCTTGTCCGACCGTTTGATTATTCTCTTGTCCCTTTTCTTAGGGGCACCTCGTCCGCATCTGTCAGGATTGGGCAACAACAACAAGGGCAACATGGGCAACCTGACCAGGTTGGTCAGCAACAAGAGCCAGTACAACCTCAAGAGGCAATTCAAGAAGAGGTGATAGTGGAACCAGCAGTTGGACTGCAGTATCCGGAGGTTCCAACACCACCAATAGTTCCACCTACCCCAGTGGAAGTGGACACACCAGCCCTTCTGGAGATCATGAGAGGGATGATGGCTACTCAGCAACATCAGATGTTAGCCCAGCAGCGTATGCACGCTCAGTTACAAGAGCAGAATGTGTTGCTCAACCAAGGGTTGCAGACAGCTTTGAAAAGAGGGGCAAGGCCAGATTCAGGAGCATCAGCCAGGTTTTGTAAGTACAACCCCCGCCGTTTCGAAGGCACGGAGGATGCCATCTCAGCAGATGCATGGCTTAAGGATATTGAGGCTATTTTGACAGCCGCTAAGGTGCCGGCAGAAGAACGTGTGGATCAGGTGAAGTTGTTACTTCAGGATCTCGTACGTGATTGGTGGGAATCAGAGGAGGTAGGCATCAGACGTCCTGTGGCTTGGGACGATTTTACAGCAAGATTCAAGACGAAGTACTATGGAGTTGTGGCGCAGTTTGAGCTACAACAGAAGTTTATCAATCTTAGACAGGCTGGCAAGACTGTAGATGCTTATGCAGCAGAGTTCTGCAGATTGAGTAGGTTCGCCCCAGAGATGGTAGCAACAGAGAGCCAGAGGGCTATGAGGTTCCAGCAAGGGTTTCATCTTGAGCTCTTGTAATTGATAGAGGGGCACAATTACCAGACTTTTGATGAAGTATTGACGGCAACTCGAAGGCATGAGATAACCATTCAGAGGCTTGCGGCAAGGACTGGAGGTCAGAAGAGATCCCACAGTCAGATTGAAGGAGGAGGGGGAGCAGCTCCCCGAACAACAGCACCGTCCCTTGGCATCCGCATTCATGATGTGGCAATGCGAGGGCCAGCACCACCACCAAGGCAGCAGCAACAGCATCAGAGGAAGAACCAGCAACCCCCAGCGGGCTGTACTTATTGTGGGAAGATAGGGCACACTAGAGATGTGTGTCGGACATTAAACGGGCAGTGTTTGATATGTGGAAACCCAGATCATCGGGTTACCACATGTCCCATGAATTCGAGGTCAGGAGGACCAGTACAACAGTTTCCTGCTCTGCCAGCACCAGGGGCAGGACAGTATCGAGGACCAACGGTAGCAGTGAGACCGTTGGCCCAGCGTCCGTTCATGACGCAGGCTCAGATGTTTCGGCAGCAGGGACCGCCGATGCAACAACACCAGCATAGACCACCCCAGCATCACCAAGGCAGGGGCCAGCGGCAGCACCAGGCTAGGCCGCAGCATGGAAACCAGCAAGGAGGTCGAGGGCAGGCATTCACTCTGTCCTTGGAAGAGGCATTAGCATCGGGAGATGTTGTGGCAGGTAACATTCTCGTCGCCTCACATCCTGCAGTAGCATTGTTCGATTCGAGAGCATCCCATTCATTTATATCTGCACAATTTGCAACACGGCTAGGAATGGAGTTCGAGGCATTGCCAGGGAGGTTGAATATACTCACTGGTAATGGGCTCGTAGGAGTTAGTAGAGTTATTCTAGCGTGTAGCGTTGTAGTTTGCGGGCATTCCTTACCCGCCCGGTTGATAGAATTTCCTGTTGGAAATTTTGACGTTATCTTAGGCATGGACTGGCTGAAAGACAGTCATGCGACAATAGATTATCGTAGAGGGAGTGTATCTTTTGATATTCCAGGCATGAAGCGGTTCACCTTAGTCAGATCAGTAGCAACTCAACAAGAGCAGGGAGTAGTGACGGCAATGGAAGAAGTTCAAGTTCCGAAGGTAGTTGAAGAATTTCTGGACGTATTTTCCGAAGAACTTCCAGGTCTACCACCAGTTAGAGATATTGAGTTCAGTATAGAATTGGCACCTGGAACCAAACCGATATCAAATCGGGTTTACAGAATGGCGGATTCAGAGCAGGCCAAGGTATATCAGCACATAGAGGAACTGAAGGAGAAGAAGTTCATCCAAGCTAGCGTGTCACCCTGGGCAGCACCAGTGGTACTTGTGGGGAAGAAGGATGGATCATCCAGATTGTGCATTGATTACAGGAAGCTTAACGCAGCAACAGTGAAGAACAAGTACCCACTACCCAGGATCGACGACTTATTTGATCAGTTGAGCAGGGCCAGAGTTTTCTCCAAGATAGATCTTCGTTCAGGGTATCATCAAGTGAGGGTTCGGAAGGAAGATATTCCCAAGACAGCATTCAGGTCGAAGTATGGGCATTATAAATTCTTAGTAATGCCGTTTGGTTTGACCAATGCTCCAGCAATATTTATGGATTTGATGAACCGCATCTTTTATGCCGTACCTGGATCAATTTGTCGTTGTGTTTCTCGACGACATTCTTGTATATTCAACTAGTGAAGAGGAGCATGAAGACCACCTCAGGAAAGTGTTACAGGTTCTGAGAGAGAACCAGTTGTATGCCAAGCTCAGCAAATGTGAGTTTTGGTCGGATCACATTTCATTTCTGGGTCATATCATATCAGGAGCTGGAGTAGCAGTGGATCCCAAGAAGGTAGAAGCAGTAGAAAGTTGGCCAGTACCCAAGACCGTTGCAGATGTGTGGAGTTTCTTGGGATTGGCAGGATATTACAGAAGGTTTGTATCAGACTTTGCGAGACTTTCAGCACCCATGACCCGATTGACACGGAAAGATGTACCATTCGACTGGTCGACAGAATGCCAGACATCATTTGAGAATTTGAAGCAGAAGTTGATATCAGCACCTATTCTTACATTACCAGTTGGACCCGGAGGTTTTACTGTTTATTGTGATGCGTCAGGTAAAGGACTTGGATGTGTCCTCATGCAACGTGGGAAGGTGATAGCGTATGCATCTAGGCAGCTTCGAGACCACGAGAAGAATTACCCAACTCATGATTTGGAGTTGGCGGCAGTAGTATTCGCTTTGAAGCTATGGAGGCATTACTTATATGGTGACCGAGTGGAGATGTACACGGACCACAAAAGTCTGAAGTACATCTTTACTCAGAAGGAACTGAACATGAGGCAGAAAAGATGGTTGGAGTTGATCAAGGATTACGACGTGGAGCTTCAGTATCATCCAGGCAAGGCTAATGTGGTAGCAGATGCTCTTAGCAGGAGAGGCGGCGCATTTATGTTGACAACACAGAAGCACATTTTAGAAGATCTTCAGGAAATGGGCATCGAGGTTATACTTCCTAGTGATGTAGGAGTTCTGGCGAGTCTACAAGTTCAATCCAACTTGGTAGATAGGATCAAGGCAGCTCAGACACAAGACCCAAGGATTCAGAAGCTTAGGGAAGAATGTGAGTCAGGACTCAGGAAGGAGATACAGATTCATGAGGATGGTACACTTAGGTTTGGGTCACGTCTATGTGTGCCTAGTGGAGATATCAGACAGGAGGTTATGGCAGAAGCTCACAGTTCTCAGTATTCCATACACCCTGGAGGGACCAAGATGTACCAAGATATCAAGCAGCACTTCTGGTGGAATGGGATGAAGAGGGAGATAGCTAGATTTGTTTCCCGTTGCTTGGTATGTCAGCAAGTGAAGGCAGAGCAGCAGAGGCCAGCTGGATTATTGCAACCGCTTCCTATCCCGGAATGGAAGTGGGAGCATATCACAATGGACTTTGTGACCGGTTTACCGAGATCACCAAGTGGTAAAAATGCTATTTGGGTGATAGTAGATCGGCTTACAAAGGTGGCACACTTTCTTCCTTTCAGAGTAGGTCAATCTACGGAGAAGTTGGCAGAATTGTATATGCAGCAGATAGTCAGACAGCATGGGGTCCCAGTCAGTATTGTGTCAGACAGAGATACCCATTTTATATCACATTTTTGGAAGAGCTTACATCATAGTCTGGGTACCAAGTTAAGGTTTAGCACGGCTTACCATCCCCAGACAGACGGGCAATCAGAAAGAATAATTCAGACTTTGGAAGACATGTTACGAGCTTGCACTCTGGATTTTGGAGGATCTTGGGAGAGCCACCTGCACTTAGTCGAGTTCTCGTACAACAACAGTTATCAAGCAAGTATCCAGATGGCGCCATTTGAAGCACTATATGGTAAGAAGTGTAGGTCGCCACTTGCGTGGGACGATATTGGGGAGAGAAAGATGTTAGGCCCGGAGATGATTGTTCAGACAGTGGAAGTGATTAAAGGAATTAGAGAGCGACTTCGAGTTGCGCAGGATCGGCATCGTCATTGGGCAGACCAGCATCGTAGGCCGCTAGAATTTTCTGTTGGGGACCACGTATTCTTGCGGATCTCACCTACCCGTGGGGTCATTAGATTTGGCATTCGCGGAAAGTTGAGTCCCCGATACGTGGGCCCGTTTGTTATCCTTGAGAGGGTAGGCGATGTTGCTTATCGTTTATCCCTTCCACCTTCGTTACGAGAGGTGCATGACGTATTTCATGTATCTCAGTTGCGAAGGTATGTATCGGACCCAAGCCATATCCTTGATCATTCTGAGCTGGTTGTTGGTACCAACCTGTCTTACGAGAAACAGCCTGTGTCTATTTTGGACCGAAGAGAGAAGATACTCAAGAACCGAACAATTAACCTTGTCCGGGTCGCTTGGGGTCATCACTCTTTAGGGGAGTCAACGTGGGAACGTGAGGATGATATCCGATCACGGTATCCGCACATGTTTGACTCACAAGGTATATTTCCTTCTGTATACCTTGATTGTCTCAACTCCTCATGCTTGTCACCTTATGAGTAAAATTACTTAATGTTGTAGATTGTTAGATGTAGATACATTACTTGTTATTATCATTGTAGAATGATTGCTTACTCAATTGTTTATACTTAGATTAGTTTAGCTTCGATATTTCTATCATGCTTAGATCTGAAATTCCGAGGACGAAATTTTTCTAAGGAGGGTAGAGATGTCACTTCCCGTTCCCAGAATACGTATTTATTTAATAGTTACCATGTATTATTTTGTATTTAAATTTCTGTAAATTTATGTTAGTTAATTAATCTGCTCTTTAAATTTTCATATTAATTTATTTCCTGCAATTTTATTTCTGCACTTTATTTTCTGCTTTTATTCCTGCATTTATTTTCTGCTTTTACCTCTTTGCTTTGCTTGCGGGTTGGCCTTGGATGAACCCATTGGACCCGGCCCAATACTCCCACCTACCACCACCCTTTCATTTAAAGCCCAAAACCATTTCTCTCTCTTCATTACTTCTTTCCATTTCACTTCTTCTTCCTCATAACTCTCCCACCAACCTAGAAGAGATAGGCAAGTGCCAACTTGCTTGATGATGGATCCCCATTATTATTGTTCCATCATCTTCCTCATTTGATTCTAAGTCTCTTTAGTACTTAGCATTTTCAATTTCCATGGCTTATTTGTTGTAGATCTAAGTTTGATACATTTTTGGATTTCTTAGGTTTTGATCTAGTAAACCTTGTTATCTTCAAGTTTCGATGGTTCCATGTTGTAGAGAATTTCGTTCTACCCAATTTTGACCTATGGAAGTCCATATTTGGGCTTGGGATGAAGGATTTATGAAGCTTGGAAGCAATGGTTCCCATGGTTCTGTTTTCAGAAAAATTCGGAGAAGAAGAACAGTCCCAGCCGCATCAAATCTTCATTCCTCAAGCGCATGGAAATCTTTATTCCCAGCCGCATCAAATCTTCATTCCTCAAGCGCATGGAAATCTTTATTTCCAGCCGCATCAAATCTTCATTCCTCAAGCGCATGGAAATCTTTATTCCCACAGCGGATCAAATCTTCATTCCTCAAGCGCATGAGATTTATTTCCCTCAGGCGCACGAATCTATTTATTTCCCAATCACTTCCCACAGCCAAGGCGCATGAGTTATTTATTTTCCAATCACTTCTCACAACCAAGGCGCATGGATTTATTTATTTCCCAATCACTTCTCACAGCCAAGGCGCATGAGTTATTTATTTCCCAATCACTTCCCACAGCCAAGGCGCACGAGTTTATTTATTTCCCAATCACTTCCCTCAGGCGCATGAGTTTATTTATTTCTCAATCCTTTCCCTCAGGCGCATGAGTTTATTTATTTCCCACAGATTCCCTCAGGCGCATGAGTTTATTTATTTCCCACAGCTTCCCTGAGTTTATTTATTTCTCACAGCCACCTTCCTCAGGCGCATGAATTTATTTATTTCCCAATCACTTCCCTCAGGCGCATGAGTTTATTTATTTCTCAATCCTTTCCCTCAGGCGCATGAGTTTATTTATTTCCCACAGATTTCCTCAGGCGCATGAGTTTATTTATTTCCCACAGCTTCCCCGAGTTTATTTATTTCTCACAGCCACCTTCCTCAGGCGCATGAATTTATTTATTTCCCAATCACTTCCCACAGTGCATGAGTTTATTTATTTTCCAATCATTTCTCTCAGACGCATGATATTATTTATTTCCCAACCTTTCCCACATCAGCGCATGAGATTTATTTTCCACAGCATTCCTCAGGCGCATGAGTTTATTTATTTCCCAATCATTTTTCACAGCGCATGAGATTAATTATTTCCCAATCATTATTTATTTCTCCATTTTATTTCCCGAATTGGCATTAATTAACATTGATTGTTATCTTGATTAATTATTGATCATGCGTTCCTAGATGGAACTAAGAGACTGGCTAGTCGTCTTATTGAATTAAATGGAATAAAACACGTTCATATTTGCAATCGATTGGCCAATCCCAAATATTGACATATAGATACATGCAGGCTACAATTTATTTATTTATTTTTACGAAAGCAGCATGTGTACTTTATGGTCAAGGCATGATTATTCCGTGGTTAGTTTTAATTGTTGCATTACGCTATGTAAGACCTACAACCTAACCGCACGGGTATCGTTGTAGAGCTGGGCATATCGTACTTTGTACGGAAGTACTCATTCTGAATGACCATGACCCACGGCATGGGATTTCACTTAACGTAGAGGCTGCTAAGTTAAATAAAATAATGATTGCATGGAGAGAATGGATTTCCGAGTTCTTACATGGCAGCCCTCTTTGGGACTATTAGTGCCCAACAGGCCGGCTGGTTCCCACAGATACTGCAAATCTGCCACACGGACAGGGAGCGGTATCTGCTTATATTATTGTATATTGTATATTGATGACGGGCGTCCCGCTGGGACTCGTCTAATTCATGATTGGCACAATTGATTGATTGGATAGACTAGCCTTGTTTGTCCATAGTAAGAACTGAGAAATCCTTATTGCATAATTCCAGGATAACTTGGGACTCACAGTAGTAAGCCGTAGGAGTTGGATGGCCGTTTAAGTTGATTTGTTTGTGTACTGTACCTACTCTGTTAACTAACTGAGATGATCAGAGCATCATGACATGACGGGCCAACTTCTGTCCTTGTTTGGTTGGGAGGTTGGTTCGAAGTGTCGTGATGTCACGTGAATCCCAGTAGCGAGCAGAGATCTATTATTATATTCTCTTATTTACTGGTTTAATGCCTCATATCGTGCTTCCTTGCGGTACTTGCTATTAGAGGTCTAACCTCTCTGGTTTTGCATGGCCAGATTTAGAGCCGGTTCCCGAGGACTCAGCTTACTTCCACCTCCAAGATGGTCAACACTAGAGGAATGATCGCAGGAGGACTCGAGTGGGTTCCTTACTTCCCCGCTTGTTTTGTTACTTACTTTATATTTTGCCGTTTGGCACCGACATGTTAGTCGGATTGTCTTGTACTTACTTTTACATAATTGTAATTAAGTCAGACTGCAGCTGATAACAATTGTGTATATGTTGCTATATCATCTGGCTATGTTTTGTAAAGCCAAATCTCAAGAACATTTTGACTAAGCGTTTGGGACGCCTTATTGCTTTATTTTAAATGTTCTATATTTCTGTTTCTTGTTTGAATGATTGAGACAATAGATGTGTAATGACCATAGTAAGACTTTTATGTAGTATGCACCCCCTCGTCTGGTTAGACAGCATTGATCGTATTATACGGTATTCTTCTACCCGTAATACGTAGCTGGCTGAGTCACTCCCCCGCTCTCCAGTATTCTGGTTCTGGGGCGTGACAATTACCTTCGGGAGAGAGAGAGGAGAGGACGCCGACGCCGTTCACCGAAGTCGCGCGCGAGAGAGAGAGAGAGAGAGAGGAGAGAGAGAGAGAGAGAGAGAGGAGAGAGAGGAGAGAGAGATTGAATTTGGGAGGAATGCTAAAAGTTTTCCCCGCCTTTTCATTTAAGTCTGGAACGTAAATTAGCGACGGCCTAGCGACTGCCCATAATACGTCGCCAAGTAGTCGCTATTATTGATTATCCGACTGAATATCCGTCGCTACATAGTCGAAGATATGTTTCGCCAATTATCTACACAATTTCCGCCAAATAATCGACTACTTAGCGACGACTGGGGATCCGTCGCTATAATTCCGACAGTCTAGCGACGGACGTGCGACCTTTCCTCCCCCTAAAATTAAAATAAAAAATAGCAAAGGCGTGTAGTCGGTACTCAGTCGCTGAGCGGCCACGAAGCCGTCGCTAACACCGACGGAAAATTTCCATCGGTAAATATCCGTCGCTAAGTGAGTGTATTTTGGTAGTGTGTGTTCGTCTTCCATAGACTCTGCAAAGCTTTCGGGCTCTCCCCCGTTAGTCAGTAGCACATACTCATCCGGTAAGTATCTCGTAGATGGTCTACGATCTCTGTCGCTCCTTCTCAGTGGAGCCACTGGTGCTGGATGTATACCAACAGACTCATCCCCTTCAGGAACTGCCTCTCCGGCATGCTCATCCTCCTGAGGGACACCCTGATCACCATCAGCAGGCTGATAATCAAGGTTGGGAGCAACTCCATGTACTGGCTCCCCCATAACTGGATCCTCTACGATGTCCTCTGAAAACTGCTCGATGCAAAATGACTCTAACTCAGGCAATTCCTCAACCTCAGAAGGCATCTCGGAATCTTGAGTGTTGGTCATGGTCTGATCTTCGACGAATACCATGTCCCTGCTTCTATAGAGATTTCTTTCCACTGGATCATAGAGTTTATTGGCAAACTCATCCCGACCGTAGCCGACAAAGACGCATCGCCTCGTCTTTGGCTCAAGTTTGGACCTCTCATCCTTCGGTACATGCACGAAGGCCTTACAACCAAACACTCGCAGGTGATTGTATGACGGCTCTTTGTCGTACCATACTTTGTCAGGCACATCACCCTGTAAAGGAGTACTAGGAGATAAATTAATAATATAAGCAGCTGTGAGAAGAGCCTCACCCCAATAAATGTCGGGCAAATTTGCTTCTGACAGTAAACACCGTACCCTCTCCATCAGTGTCCTGTTCATGCGCTCCGCTACACCATTGAGCTGAGGTGTCTTGGGCGGAGTCTTCTGGTGTCGTATCCCTTGCTCTCTGCAATACGTATCAAAGGGACCAATGTATTCGCCGCTGTTGTCGGACCGAACACATAATAACTTCTTGCCCGTCTCTCTTTCAACAGAGGCCTGAAACTCTTTGAAAGTGGGCAGCACCTGATCCTTGGTCTTTAAGGCATAGACCCAAACCTTCCTGGAACAGTCATCAATAAAAGTTACAAAGCAAGAAGCACCACCAATAGATTTTACCTTCATAGGGCCGCAGACATCCGAGTGAATCAACTAGAGCAACGCCGGCTTCCTTGAACTTGGGTGACTTTGGAAAGACACCCTATTTTGCTTCCCAGCTAAGCAGTGCATGCATTTCTCCAACTTTGTAGACTTGAGCCCTGGAATCACCTTCCTGTTCACAAGTAACTCATCCCCTTCTCGCTGATATGGACGAGCCGCCTGTGCCACAACTCGGTAGATGCATCACTGACTGCGTTTACCTCATGTGCCCCTGTGCGCTCTCCTCCATATAGTAGAGTCCAGACTTCTTGCTTCCTCGGGTAATCACCATCGAACCTCTGGAAAGCTTCCATTGACTATTTCCGAAGAGACTGAAGAATCCCTCGTCATCCAACCTTCCAACCGACACCAGGTTGAAACGGATATCAGGGACATGACGAACAACTTTGAGAACAAGAACTGCACCAGTCTTCGTCCTCAAATGCACATCTCCAATGGCAACCGCCTTCGACACATTTTCATTGCCCATCTTCAACACTCTACAGTTGTCTGTCGTGTAAGTGACAAATAGTGCCCTGTTATGAGATACGTGCGCTGAAGCCCCTGAGTCCACCAGCCAAGAATTATCATCGCAGGCGAGGTTTGTGATAACCTCATCACCTACGACGATCACATCGCCTCCATGTATCGAGGCCGTCGCTGTAGTGTTCTCATCTTGCTTCCCCTTGTCGCCCTTCTTCTCTCTCTTCCAAGCAAAACAGTTCCGCTTGATGTGGCCCTTCTTGCCACAATGGTAACACTCTAGTCCTCGTACCGACCCTTAGACTTCCCTCTGCTTTTGTCTCTGCCACAACCTGGACCCTGCTTTTGCCCCTTTCGCGGCTCTCTGAAACTAGTGCCTCTGAGTTATGGGATGTGGATGAAGTGCCCTGAGAACGTCTCCGCATCTCTTCATTCAGTACCCCACTCTTGGCAAATTCCAGACTGACCACGCCTTCTAGAGCAGAAGCGATTATAGATACTCGTACGGTCTTCCACGAGTTTGGCAATGTACATAGCAACCAAAGTCCTTGAGCCTCGTCGTCGAACTTGACTCCCATCGAGGATAACTGGTCCACCACGCCGTGGAACTCACTCAAGTGATCCGTAATGGATGCACCATCTTTGTACCGTAGATCCATCATCATCCGGATCAGGAATAGTTTGTTTACCCTGATCTTTTTTGCGTACAAAGATTACAGCTTCTCCCACAACGTCTTTTCATGCTCAATATTGGCAACGTGGTTGTACACGTTCTCGTCAACGAACTGTCGCATGTACCCACACACCTGTATATGCTCGAAGTTCCAGTCCTCATTGGATTTGTCACTGGACTTCTCGGATACAAATATTGGAAGATGCAGCTTCTTGACGAACAATAAATCCTTCATCTTGCTCCGCCAATAATGGTAGTTGGTACCATTCAGGTTCACCATGCGCACCGACTTCGCGTCCATCTCTGCTTCCTGGTTTGACTGTCAACTCTTGATACTTCTTTGAACCCAAAGCTCTGATACCACTCTGTTGGGAACGAAGCGCGGGAAACCGTTCCCCCAAACCAGAAAGTCCTGCGAGAGAACCGAGCAAAAGCACACAAACCAAAAATGCCAAACACAATCGTAGACACAAAGATTTTTGACGTGGAAAATCCTTACGGAAAAAACCACGGGACGATCGTAGTCCAACCCTGAAGAACCTCCACTAATAGAATAAAGAGAATACACCCTCTACAAGCTTCTCCCGATCCAACACGAATCACCACAACTCACTTGAAAGAAAAAAAAATTTGATTGCGGACTCCGAAGAACAAGAGATCCGAAAAATTATTCGAAGCAATCTCTCCTTCACAATAGTCCTTAATCCTCTCTCTCTCTCTCTCAAAGATTGTAAGCACTCTTGTTTTGAGATGAGTTTTCAACTAGCATGCATCACCCTTTTATAAGCCCTTGGTAATCTATACATGGAGGGCCAATATATATGAAAACTTCCAATATGCATCAATCATATATTTAATGGAAATCCAATCATAATTGGCCTGCCATAATTGGAAGTCCAATTATATGGAAAGCTACTATATAAAGGGTCAAATCATAAATGTATGATCAAAGTAAATATGGAAATCCAATCATATATTTTCTTACCATATATGTTCCAAAATAGGATCCATGCACTCCCCGAGCTTCTCCGACACACGGATGGCGCTCGTCGCTCTCTGGGATATTCTCCACATAGGTTGGGAACCCCACCCACTCCAACATATGTAAGTCCAATTCTGAACAAAGGTCCAACATACACATTCTAATCCTTTAGTCCATATGGAGAACTTTTTTTTAATGGATATCTAGACATCATATACTAAAATACCAAAAGACAAGTCAGCCAGAAAAAAAAAAAATTGTGTAGTCGTTGTCAAAATTCTCTCCCCTTCCATCGCTCTAATAATCTTACACTCTCAATCACCTTTACCATTCCATCGTTGTCAATCTCCTCTCTCTCTCTTTTACGCGCGCCTTTGAGGAAGCGTTTAATAGCCTAAATATTTTTTTTTTCTTTTCCTTTCTATTATTATTATTATTATAAACTACCCAAAACATTGTTATCTTTGATTTTATTTATTTGCCTGGGACATTATTTTATTTTTATTTTTTTGGTTTGAGACATCTTCAGTTTAATTTGTATTTTTATGACTATTATTTTTGTAACTGTCCTGACTCGATCACTGATTAAATTCAGTTGTCTTGCCATCATGTTTTCTCATTTTAATAATTTTTTTGATAGATTATCTGGATATGATGTATTTTGCATTTTGGGTGCTATATGTAGTGGAAAATTTCTTTCTTATCTTATTTGCATGTTATATTATTTCTGTGATTGATTTAGATAGTTAGTGATTGTTTATTGATGGATCACATATGGATTGAGGTGTAAGCAACGTATTACCATTGATATCGTGACGTAGGCTGGACGTACTCTACTCATAACTGATTATTCGAGAGCTGGTCGTCAAAAACAGAGTCATGACTTGCGTTACAGGGAGGCCGAGCATCGAAGCAAAAAAAAAATCACGTTATAAAAGTTAGAAGAAAGTTAATATTTTACTGATGTTCTTTCAAGAGTCAATGTTTTACTGATGTTCTTTCAAGAGACAATAAAAATAACATCAGAATAGTCTGAAGCTGTCGTATTGACAAACCAGACAAAAACCTAAAAAAACCAGAAAGAGCCAATGTTTTACTGATGATCTTTTAAAAGTAAGCAACTAAGCAAAAACAAGGCTAAAAAATTGTTAATTAATTAAATGGCTTGGAAGCTCACAAGATTTAAACTTTGGCGAGAGCTGGCAGCTGAGACTTGGAGGAGATGGGATGTTTAGCGCACCGGAAAGTTTTTGGTCGTCAGAGTGCTGAGGAAAAACAACAAAGGAATGAGAGAATGGGGTCGATGTTTGGCTTCGATGTGGGTTGGCAGAATTTTGTTGCAGTTTTTGTGATGTAGCCAGCCGCATTGGCACGAATAATTTCAACTAGGAACAAACATGTGGAGAGTTTGGAGACTATAGAGTAAATGACATAATTGAATGAGCTCAATGGGCTTTAGGTGAATCATTTGTCATTATTGGGCTTGAAGGAACATGGCCTATAAAAAAATTGAACTTTTTATCAAATTTAGGGGGGCCAGGGCCCCTTTGGCCTATACAAAGTCTCGTCCCTGCGGATCGTGACAATTTTGGATATTATGTTTTTTTTGTTATTTTTAGTTTTTAAATTTTGTGTTGATAATACGATTATATCATTGTTAATGAAAAA
>JANAVB010001800.1:34180181-34235181 GCA_029216955.1 Iris pallida
AAGTTGCGCGGCCAAGTGGCGCGTCCAGTTGCGTGGCCCAGAGGCGCGCCCAGTTGCGCGGCCCAGTGGCGCGCCAGTGGGGGCTGCCTGTTGGCGCACGGTTGCCGCAGATTGCGCGGGTGCGCAAGTGGCGCTAATAGCGCGCGCTGTGCGTCCTTTGACTCAGATCGTGTCTGTGCACGATTGAGTAGTTACAGCATGTTCGGGGTGATTTCTTTCCACATTCCGAACATGTTGCTAACTGGACGGTTATAGAGCGAGGCTATATAAGATTCTCTACTCTCTCTCTCGAGAGGAATGCTCAGAATTTACGTTAAGACAGAAGTATTTTTTAGCACCATTCCTTACGTGTTTTCACAGAGTTTGAGAGTGAAGAGAAGCAGTGCATCGACGCCACTTAGTGCAGGAGTCCGTACGTCTTCCGAGGAGTCAGAAGAGCAGAGTGTTCTAAAGTTCTCCGTCGAACTTACTGGTTCCTGGAAGCTGTTCGTGTGGGACGAATAAAGTTTTGAGCAACGGTGATCATTCATCCCAGCAGGCCATCTTCCATCTTTCGCCTGTCATCGCTGCTGCTATTAGCAATTCGTTTCGTACCTTCTATTTGTTCATCTAGATAGTGTGCTCATTGGATAGACACTCATATATTGTCATCGAATATATATATATAATATATATATATATATATATATATATATATATATATAAAATATATATATATATATATAAAATATATATATATATATTATATATATATATATATATATATATATATATATATATATATATATATATATATATATATGTGTGTGTGTGTGTGTGTGTGTGTGTGTGTGTGTGTGTGTGTGTGGAAATTGCTGAGAAACCCAATTTCGAGGTTACTTTTTATGAAAAACCACTACCAAAATTTATCGATTTAGCGACGGCCATATCCGTCGCCAATCCGACGGTAATTACAATTAGCGACCGATCACTGACGGATTTTGGCCAAAAAAATCCGTCGACAATCAGCTCGTCGCTAATAACTGTCCGTCGCTACGTAGTCGTCATGCGACGGAATAGCGACGTTTTATCGACTTAACAATACAAAGCAGTAGCGACGACGTTCCGACGGACTAGCGTCCTTTTCAAGTATTAAGTACTGAAATGTGTAGACAATAGCGACGTAAATTTCCGTCGGTAACCCGTCGTAATAGCGTATCAGAGTGTATCATGCCGTCGCTAATCCGTCGACGCCTTCGATAACAAAGGACGGATTAGCGACGGTTTTCTGACGGAAAATTCGTCGATCAGCTTCTGGAAATTCATGTCATTTCCAGCAACATGGCGACGGATAAGTCGTCGCTATTCCGTCGATATATATCGACGGAATACGGACGGATTAACCGTCGATCTTGTTCTGGAAATTCTTGTTATTTCCAGAACAAGGGCGACGGATAGGTCGTCGCTATTCCGTCGAACAATATACCATGCCGCCGGATAATCCGTCGACCATCCGTCGCTACCTGGGAACATTTTCAAATCTCCAGTTAGCGACGGAATAGCCGTCGAAAAGTAGTCGGAAACTGGTAGTAACCGTCGCAAAACGGTCACAAGTCCGTCGCTAACTAAGAATATTTTGAAAAAAAATTACAGCGCTTTCCCTGTTCGCAAAAATTTGCATAAACCAAACCAATATATAATGCACACCAATTATCCAACAATCACATAGACCAATTATATTATGCACACCAATTATCCAAGAATCACATAGACCAAATATGCACATACGAATTTAATGCACACCAATTATCCAAGAATCATATAGACCAAACCAAATTAATATAAAATAGACATCAATTATCCGGAAGAGTAACCTAATATCCATCGTTATAATCCGATCATAGCACAAATATTCCAAATTTTTCACAAATATTCCAAAATACATAGGAAAGAGTTGGCCAGTTACAGTAACCTAATATCCATCGCTGGCGACCGATCATAGCACAAATATTCCAAAATTTTCACAAATATTCCAAAACACATAGGAAAATCGACTTTGGCCTCAACAAAGACCACAAGTCAGACGATGAATCCTCACAGCCAGGGATGATAGTTGCATTGAGGCATGTACCATTCTATCAGCTACTTTGCATACGAAGGCTCAATCTGGTTGAGGTCTTCTGTAGGGACAGGAGGGTCGGTCCCGATACTACTACTCTCTGACGGTGGCTCCTCCTTAGCTTCAAGCTTGTGAGCAATCTCTTCCCTGATGGTCATCGGTTCTTCCTTGACCTCGACCTTTGGTAACACCTTCTCCTTAACAGTCACCGGCTATTGTTTGACGACGGAGACTTCCTTCGTGTCGACCTCCAAGGGTTTCTTGCCTCGACCCCTTCCTCGACTAGCAGCACCACCTCGACGAGTCCTAGGAGCCATCTTTCCGACAACAGAAATTTTTATATAGGGTAAAGAAATTTACTCAAGTTATAAAAGTTGTGACGTTGGTTTTTTGTGTTCATCATCATTAGAGGGAGCAGCACTGGAAAAGTTGTGATGTTGGTAGCATGAGAGAGTAAAAATCTGTATTACAAGACTAACAGAATTACTATGTAATCATGTACTCACCAATAACCGGATGTAACTGGAGTCGTTGGGCCTATCGTGCAGTAATTTGTGGATCCGCTGGTACAGGCCAGATGTACTTAGTATCTAGTGTATCAGATTAGTATCGGTCTATCGGTTTGGTATAGGACGTATCATATTGGTATTGGCCTTAACAAATTGGTATCGTCCTATATCCGATATGTACATGTATCGGCCGAATAGCTAGGATTCATATTAGCCTTATCGATTTGGCATCGGTCATATCTGATAGGTATCGGCCGTGTTGGATTAGTATAGACTATTTTGGATTAGTATCGTGGAAGGTTTAGTAACAACTGTACTTGGATTTCTCTCTTCTCGAGCTAGAATACCATTACAAGAGAATCACCAGATCGTGATTGGCCAGTTACAGTAACATACATACTTCCTTTTCCATCAGGAAAAGCGAGATTGAAAAGGAAGTATGTATGTTCTGTAACTGGCCATCTACGCTCTCGTGACTCTCTTGCAATGGTAATCTAGCTCTAGAAGAGAGAAATCCAAGTACAGTTGCTACTAAACCTTCCACGATACTAATCCGAAATGGTATATAATAATCCAACACGGCCGATACCTATCGGATATGACCGATACCAAATCGATAAGGCCAATATGAATCCTAGCTATACGGCCGATACATATCGGATAGGACGATACCAATTCGCTAAGACCAATACCAACCGATACGGCCCATACCAAAACGATAGATCGATACTAATCCGATACGGTCAATACTTATAAGTACCTACGGTCCAGGAGGTTGATCCGCTAGTACATCTATGTACGAACAACGAAGTAACGATCCATTTCAATTTGGATGTAAAAATCTGTATCGTAAGACAAACTAAACATAATCAGCTCTATTTCACATGCTTAATTGCCAAGTATGGGAACGAATGGCTCAGAACACAACCCAAAATTTATTCTAGCATACATTAGTGTGAATCATCTACGTTCTATACATATAGTGTAGTATATGTTCTTATCGTATCTAGTATCTGAAGGATGTAACAGAATCAAGATGAACTCACATAATGTAATACTAAGACATCATCTACTACTATATAAGATATAGTGATAGGTTGTCGTATCATCATTATCGAGGGATGAGGGTCGGAGGACAGTCAACTTTATCTACGGATACATAGTTTCTGCCTCGCCAGTCAAATGGCTTAATTGTCAAGTATGGGAACGAATGGCTCAGAACACAACCCAAAATTCATTCTAGCATACATTAGTGTGAATCATCTACGTTCTGTACATATAGTGTAGTATATGTTCTTATCGTATCTAGTATCTGAAGGATGTAACAGAATCAAGATGAACTCACATAATATTTACAGTCTTGGTCTCAACTGTCTTCGATTCTATAATCCCATGTCTTAGGTTAAATAAATCACTAACCTCATCACGGTGAGTCTTGGTGTAGTACTCAAATATGGAGCACCTGTAAATTCGCCGAGATTTTAAATCATCGACATTGAGTTTTAAACCCTCACGTAGCCTTTCTGCTTCACTTCTAGGGTCGAGCAGCATCTTCTTGCAAGTTTCGGTCTCTAGATACTTAGTGTCAAGATTTTGGACGCTTTCGTAGAGCATGTCAACGCATCCTAGCGTCAATTTCCTCGGCAGGAAATTGACGCTAGGATGCGTTGACATGCTCTACGAAAGCGTCCAGAATCTTGACACTAAGTATCTGGAGACCGAAGCTTGCAAGAAGATGCTGCTCGAGCCTAGAAGTGAAGCAGAAAGGCTACGTGAGGGTTTAAAACTCAATGTCGATGATTTAAAACCTCGGCGATTTACGGGTGCCCCACATTTGAGTGCTACACCAGGACTCACCGTCTATATAGTTCGGTTATTGGCGCTCGATGTCCCTGTGGTAAGGCAATGGATGAGGATATTGCGTGGGAGGGGGTTGCAGATGGAGGCAACAAGGATGGCATATTTGTGAAAGGAGGGAAAATATACATAATCACAGACGATTTGCATGTAAGGCCATTCTATTCCATGGAGTCTGCGTTGTCTATTTTCCGAAAGCATGGGATCATAGAATCGAAGACAGTTGAGACCAAGACTGTAAACATTGGCCACGATGAGGTTAGTGATTTATTTAACCTAATGTAGTAATCTTGTAATTTAAAGTTGGAAGAACATGCAAGTAGCCTTATAGTTTCTGCCTCACCAGTCGAATGGCTTAATTGCCAAGTATCGGAACGAATGGCTCAGAACACAACCCAAGATTCATTCTAGCATACATTAGTGAGTTCATCTTGATTCTGTTACGTCCTTCAGATACTATATACGATAAGAACATAGATGATTCACACTAATGTATGCTAGAATGAATCTTGGCTTGTGTTCTGAGCCATCCCGTTCTGATCAAGCATCTTCCTTCTCCTCTCCTCCACCATGGCTCTGAACCAATCTGTTCCTCCATACTTCCCTTTTTTTATTTGACTCTCTCAGCCACATATGACTTCCAGCTCAAGTGTAGAGTCGGGGGAGAAGAAGTGGGCAGGAAGAGGAGGGAGAAGCAGCACAGCCGACGGCATGACCCAGAGGAAGTACAGAGGTTTTTTTCAACAGCCGTAGGAGAACTATAAGGATATATCTTTTCATAACATATCACCTTGTCAAAGACCCTTAATGTGACAACCATGTTACCGCGGTGTCGGAAGACTAACATGTCATAATTTTCTAAGCCGTGTGTTTTGACATAATCCTCCAAACTCTTTCCTGCTATGTAATAATGCAAGATTACTACATAGGAGGAAAGAGTTGGGAAGATTATGTCAAAACACACGGCTTAGAAAACTTATGACATGTTAGTCTTCCGACACCGCGGTAACATGATATTCACATGAAGGGTCTTTGACAAGATGACATGTTGTGAAAAGATATATCCTTATAGTTCTTCTACGGCTGTTGAAGAAAACCTCTGTACTTCCTCCGGGTCATGCCGCCGGCTGTGCTGCTTCCCCCTCCTCTTCCTGTCCACTTCTTCTTTCCCGACTCTACACTTGAGCTGGATGTGATATGTGGCTGAGAGAGTCAAATAAAAAGAAGGGAAGTAGGGAGGAGCAGATTGGTTCAGAGCCATGGTAAAAGAGAGGAGAAGGAAGATGCTTGATCAGAACGGATGGCTCAGAACACAAGCCAAGATTCATTCTAACATACATTAGTGTGAATCATCTATGTTCTGTACATATGGTGTAGTATATGTTCTTATCGTATCTAGTATCTGAAGAACGTATGTCTGCCATGAAATATAAAAGAACAGAACAATTATCGGAGGACCGGACTTTTACTTCACGTTACAGACTCGCTTGTACAAAAAAAGCCTAGGGACAAAAACCTAGGTACAGCAGTCTAGGTACAATTGTTTATTTTTGATTCTGGAGGGTGACGATAGAGGCTCGGAAAAGCGACGGCCACTCTGCCTTACTCCTTGGACGATCGGTATGCAGTCTTGACTCATGGAAGATCTGTTTGGCGTGGACGAAGAAATGCTCTTCTTGCTCTCCTCGTGTTGATCTCCTGGCTTCTCTCTCTCTGTGGTTGTCGAAAAGAGGGGAACTCTCTCTGTATATCTGTCTCTTTTTTTTTATTCTTTTATTATCGGGGGTTCTGCAAAGAAATGATGCTGGCTATTTATAAGAGTGGGGTATGACCATTAGGGTTTGCTAATGATCATTTATTTAGAATGTCGGCGCTCCTTCAATCTATCTGAACCCTTGATCCCGATTACAATGAATCTAGGCCATTAATGCGGATAGCACCGAATCTTGTGAGCAGTTAATGTTAACTGCTTTAAATCTTCATGATTGATTATACCAATGTCCGATTGCTCGCCACGTGTCCCATTGGCTTGATGATAAATGATATGCCTTGATCTCAGTAATTATGATGATGATGTCAAATATATTTGTTGAGATTCGGTTAAATCCTTGATTGATCCAATGCCACGTGTTTCAATTGTAGGTCCTGCCAGAGCCGCATGGGATAGACAAGACTTGAACCGCAGGGAGATAATCTTCGTGAGCCGCATAAGACAACGCTTTATTGAGCCGCAGGGGATGAACTCTCAATGAACCGCATATGCCTAATCTCTACGAGCCGCATAAGCTATCGTTGTATTGAGCCGCAGGGACTGGGTTCTCAGCGGGCCACATATGGCTGATTTCTGCCGGTCATATAGGATGACTTCTCAGTGAGCTGCATGAAGCTGTTCTCCATTTAAGCCGCATGAGACTTGCCATGTGGCAACCTAGGACTTCTGACGGATCGGGTCTGAAATTTTCTTCTTTTTCCGAAGAGTCTGTCATTATGGCAGAGCCATTATAATACTTTATGCCAGAGCCGTCACAGTCGGCAAGTCGTGTCAGAGCATTAAATGAGGCCACTACTCAAATGGCCAACTGTAGGGAAGGATCACAAGGGGACACGTGGCGTCGATCGAGCCGCATATTCCTGCTGAACCGCATACACTCCCGAGCCGCATGAGACTGAGAGTCCTCTTTGAACCGCATAAGGCAGCTCCTGTATGAGCCGCATGGGCTTCTTCCCCGGAGCCGTATGGACCATTATTCTGATATTTTCCATGCTTCTACAGGACCCCCTTCAAAGTTTTCAATTTGCAAAATTGAAACACTTTGAATAAGAAGCATGGCCCCATTCATGCCGCATAAGTGTCTCAGTCGCATAAACTCATCTGGCCGCATAGGCTCTTTGCCACGTGTCCTGACTACGTGTGCAAATCTTTATTAAATGATCTTGATTCGTTTTGATTTAACGCCGTCTTTTGGGGGAGGATCCCAAGGGTCAGTTTTGCCTTGACCGAAGCGTTTTTGCCTTTATCTTTTGAAGCAGCGCGTAATCCGAGGCGTAATCCGAGACGTTTGTTCGTTTCATGGGTCTCTTTTGCCTATAAATAGGAGTCTTTTAGTCTCTTGGGGGTTTCTTTACCTTTTCTCTTTGCTCGAATTCCCTGTTGCCGTCTTTGCTCTTCGTCTTCTTCCTTCAACGATCGACAATGGCTCCCAAGAAGGCTGCTGCGTCGAAGGCCGCGAAGGGTAAGGCGGTTGCTTCTACGACGACTGCAGCGACGAACTTGGTCACTCCTCCACCGGCTGCTGTGCGTTCTATTCATCCCGACGTTCACCCGCCTATCGCTGGTAAGGGTCGTCTGAAAACCCTAACTGTTGCCATGGCTCTGCTGCATACTTTATGCACAACCCGCATGTACGGGGCTTATCGATGTGACCGCATGAGCCCTTCGCCCCATGGGGCCGCATGAGCTTGTTATACTCGATCTGAGCCGCATATGTGTTTTCGATTTGGGCCGCATAAGCGTTGCTCACTTTTTGAACCGCTTAAACTCGCTTGCTTACATCCGCATCCGTTCGCATGAGTCTGGCTTCGTAGGCGTGCTTAACCTGAACCACATGGGTCTATAAGCTCGTCTGAATTTGAGTTGTATGGACTCGGCTAACTCGGAGCCGCATGAGGCTATGATGCACCGAACCGCATGGACGTATCTAATGCTGAGCCGCATGAGGCTGTGACGACCCGAGCCGCATAGACTCAGATGATCTTTCTACTGCTTCTATTTTTTGACTATCTTCTAACCTCGTTTCTTTCGTCTTTCTCTAGTGAATCTGCCCGTAAATTCTGCTGGGGAGCTTATAGTGGGTTCGAATCAATTCGCCCTGGGCGTGCGTCTTGACGACTTAATTAGACATGTGTTGAATTAATTCCCTACTGATGAGCCTTCGGAGAGGTTGAAGGCCATTGAGAATCAGACCCTCCATTACCTCCGTTCCACGATGAATACTGGAAAGCTGGATGGAAAATACCTGAAGCCTTTGTTCCTTTTTGGTGATGCTTTAATCATCAAGAATCCCCGAGTTTTAGAGATTTCCGAGAACTGGGATTTTTCTTTGGATGGGGTGGCAATCCATATTCCTCTCATGGAACGTCATTATCCTTTGTCATGGTTCAATATGGTGTTGCTGGACAGGAAGATGGTGTGTAACTTAACCCCCACTCAATCAGGGATGTTGATGGGCAACATCCATTATAATCCGAATATGCGGTCAGCGTACGCGGGTAAGGATTCCGTCCTCCGGTACATGATGGGTCTGGCCCCAGGCTCTTTCATGAATGTATACGGTCCCAACTTCACACTTACTCAAGCTGATACTTTCTTGAATCGACTTGTTCACAAGAAGTCTTATCCCGTTGGTAGGCTGGCACTGCCGAACTGGATAAACCCCACCTCTATTTGGGCCCAGTTGACTACTTGGGTTTTGCAGACCTACGGAGCATTCTTGCGGGAGGTGGGACTTTACCAGGCCATTCGGGGCACTTGTCATGGGCTTCCTATCAATAAGCCACTGTTTGTAGCACTTTTGGAGATGTATAGCCAGCGAACGGGGACGTTCTTTGCACCAGGAGGGGAGTTGGGGCTTGCTCTTCATGAAATGTATACTGTCTCCAAACTTCCTTGGGGGAATGAGCCTTTCGAGGTGTATACCCCGTCGAATGAGGAGTTCGAAGACTTGGACAGACAACTCCCAGGTTCTGTTGCGGTGTATCGGGACTTGTTGTGCCATCATAGTGCTTGTCATCAAATGGCTATAAAAACGACGGATAGCTCCGAGGGGACCGCTCCCCACACCACATCCTGGATTAATTATCTTTTTAGAGTTGATCCTTCTGGCGAAGTTACTCCTCGAGCCCCTCGAACGCATGGAGAGGTAAGGGATCTGATGTCAAGTGTTAAGAAGTCGCGATCCAAGAGCGACATATTCGGGAGTCAAGCTGACTCTCTTAGCTATTTTCAGTACGGGACCATACAGATGTCGGAGAAGGCGCTTCTGGCTGGATTTTTAATGATATGGCTACGGAACTGCGTAGTCTCGGGAGGAGCGGGTTCTATCGAGAGGATTGGTCGTCATTTCATCCTCCCTGCCGTTAAACTAGTATTCGGAGTTAGATTGGCCCTCCTTCCTGCTATGGTGTGCAGCATACACCATGGTCTTCGAACATTCTCGTCCAAGGTTATTGCTCGCAAGAAGACTTTGGATTTTGAGCGCGTAGAACTGCCTTTCCACTATTTGATGGGGTGGTTGGCGATGCATTACAGGTCTTTGATGGGTCCCGGGATAGCGGAAGATGCTACAGATGAAGACGCTTTCCTTTTCAAATGCCATCGCCGGTCTTGGGAATACAACACTATGCCAGCTTGTCGGAGGGCGCTGGCGAGGGTGGATGGGTGTGAATTTTTTGTGTCTGTTCCTCCCTTTTCTGATGAGGAAGTGAGGAAGGTACATCTTGACGGTACCGGGCCTTCCTATTTTCTATCTCCGGATATGCTTGCTTGGTTGCGCAATATCCGCCCCGCACATCTGGTTTATCGCAACCGGGATAATGTGTACTTGGAGCCTTACCTACCTAGTAAGTTTTCCCGCCAATTTGGCTATAGCCAGTTGTTCCTTGATTGTCCCAACCCTTGTTTGGGTTTTGAAGGCAGCGTTCTTGACGGCGTCCGAGCGTGGAATTATTATGACGCTTATCATACTCGGGCCAGCTTCTCGGTTCCCGATGCTAAGGCGCCGAGGGAAATTTTGCACGTGGCTGCTTTGTATCACGTTATGGCGAACAAGCCTCCTGTTAACTTCGATCCGAATACCAGTTTCATCGTAGGTACCGGTTTAGAGGAGAAGCCCAAGGGGGCTAAGGCTAGAAAGCAACTGGCGCTCCAGATTCCTCTCCCTGAATCAGAACCTTCTGAGTCGGCTGAGGAGGAGGATGATAGCGAAGACTCCCTTTCTGGTGGGGGTGAAGAAGTAGCGGATCAACCGCTTCCCACCCCCGATGAATCGGCGGAAGACCCGTTGCCTTCTACACAAGAGGAAGTAGTGAGGGAGGAACATCCTCCAGCTGTGTCTGGTTCCTCACGTAAACGAGTCAGGCGCGAGTCTTCTGACAGCAGAGCGACCTTTTCCGTGAAGAGAGCTGCCATTAAGTCTCGTGGATTACTTATTACCGAGAGGGGTGAAGGTACCGATGCTGTTCTGGAGGTAAGACTAAGTCAGAGTTATCTCTTTGTTGTAGTTTTCTTTCCTCTCGGGGATATGACTTGATCATTTTTCTTTGCAGGCGTCTGACAAACCAGGCTCTCCTGAACCATCTACTGTCCCAGTAGTTGATCCGGCCCTTGCTGCTTTAATTAGCGACATGTGTGCCGCGATCCTCTCTGCGGGGGCTCTCTCAGCGGCGGCTGAGGGCTCCCAAGCTGCAGAGGCCCCAGCCCGGGGTGACAAAAATTTCCTTGGACCCGTCTCCGAGGTTGATGAACTTCAGCAAGACGATGCCGTTCTCGGTGTATCCCTTTCCGAGGATGTAAGGGCGGATGAGTCTGTTATGTCTGCCTCGGAGGCCATTGGTGAAGAGGTTGCGATGGCTGTAGGCGAACCTCAGCCTTCACACTCCTCCACTGGTAAGCTAAGCCACATATTGACTACCGAGGGGGCTTATTTGCTCTATCAACATATTTTTCGGGTTAAATCGATTCATGGTTGCCTTGGCCCTGCAGGTCCTGACCCTTTACTTCCCACCGTGGATGTTCTTGGGGAAGGCTCGGCCTGCCTTGATATGGGAGAAAGGAGCGTTCCCTCTTCTTTGCCGTCCCATGTTGAGGGGCCTCCTGCCAGCTCCAGGCCGACGGGAATGGGGTTGGCGATGGTCTCCGCCTCATCTTCAGCTGCTTATGCGGCTCCGGAGATTGACTTCTCGGCCTTGCCGAGCATTCAAATTCTGCGGGCCGCTGAAGAAGAGTTGGCCGATGTTCAAGCATCCTTCCGTGCGGAGTTGGTTTCTCTTGTGGCAGGAGCGGCAGATTCTGTCGCGTCTTCTTCCGCGCCGCCAGCTACCCTCCCGTTGACACCGGCTTCTTCGGAGGCTCTGAACGAGGTGACGCAGGATGTGGTCGACAGCTTCTATCGTCACTTAAGGAGGGGTGTAGACGCTGCCATAGAACGGGGGATCCCTTTTTCTCTGTCTCTGCGGGGCGCTCGGGGTCAAATCGACACTCTGAAGGGTCTTCCTGGCGGGGTGGGGTTAGCTGCACTCTTGGAGCCTAAGTTGACAGAGGCTGACCAGCTGGTGACCCAACTGCTGGCAATACGGCAGGCTGGCTTGCCTGCTGCGATTGAACAGGAGCGGGGCTTCCTCGTTGCTGCTCGGGACAGGATCAAGCTTGCTCGGGATACTGCCGGGCCAGCTGTACGGGAGGACCTAGACAAGTTCTCTGTCTCGTATGACCGACTGGGTCGTCGGAGTCAGGCTTGTAGGGCCCAGGAAGAATCTGCCTCTCGTGGAATAACTGACACAAAGGAGCAGATTCTCGCACTCCAGAAGGAGTTGGCCTTCTTAGAGTCAGAGCGGGAGGCTGCTCATGCAGAACATGAGTCAATTGCTCGGGAGGCCGAGAAGATTTCCCGATCTTCTGTCAACCTGGAGCGGGCCTTCAAGAAGTTCGAGGACAACTGGCAAGCCTATGCTCATCTGGAGGACGCGGCGGTGCTGAGCCAGGAGGCGGAGCGTCGAGCCAAACAGAGGCTTGAGCGGTCGGTTGTCTTGATAAAGCACCGTCTCATGGTGTTATGCGCCCCTGAGCAGTGATCCTCCCTCTGTCTTCTTTTGCTTCCCCCTTTTTTTTTCCTTTTTTATATATTTTTTTTGTAAGGGATGTGATCCCCACTGATGTAGCCCTTTGAATTTTGAATAAATGAGCATATTTCAACTCATCTTCTCTTTCTTGTACTTGCGGTGTTCATGGAACCGGACTTGCTGGGGGATTATTTGTGGACCTGTTACCCTAGGTGTACCTTGGTTTCAGGTACGGATAACAAGTTTGGTCAGGATGTTTGGAGCAGCCATGGCAAAGTGGTCATGGGTGTTCTTGGTATTGGGGAAAGGAATGCCGTAGAGCAGCTGGGCTCCCGGGGCATGGTAAGATGGTAGATTTATGCTAAGAAGCTTAGCAAGGGATATTTGTGGACCCATTATCCTTGGCGTACCCTGGTTCAGGATACGAATAGCGGGATGAAAGGAAACCAATCATATTTGCTCAGAGGTGAGGAGTACATGGCAAACATGAGGGTTTTACCGTAGAATCTTCCTGCTCAGAGGTAATGAGAATATGGCAGGGGAGATTTCACGGAATCTATTTGTAGTAAATAGCAGATATTTGTGGTCAACAGAAGACATTTGTGGTCAACAGAGGATATTTGTGGACCTATTATCCTTGTCGTACTCCGGTTGTGGGTACAGATAATAGGTTGAAAGATGATCGGCATACTTGCTCAGAGGTAATGTGGACATGGCAAAGTATGACAATTTCTTCGACGGAGCCTTCCCACTCAGAGGTAATGAGGACATGGCAGGAGTGGGCTCAATGAAGAATGGGTACATAGAACGACTCAGAGGTAGGAGAACGTGGAAGTTCTATGCGAGGGGGCGGTTTGTTTTTGGTGGAAGTGAAAACGACTCAGAGGTAATGAGGACATGGTCGTTTCGGAATTTGGTGGATAGGTTACCCTTTTTGTGCACTGGGAGTGCGGGTAGTAGATCATGAGGGAGGATCTCTTCCAGGAAGAAAGTTCAGAGGTATAATCATACGTGACTTACTATCTGAAAGAGTGACCGGAATATAAGTTCAGAGGCACCAGCGGGTACATAACTTGGTAATTTAGAATATTGAGGAAGTGAGAGTTCAGCGGCACCAGCGGGTACATGACTCGATAATCTGAAGGGAATGTAGGGGTGAGTTCAGGGGCACCAGCCGGTACATGACTCGATAATCTGAGATGTTGTGGGTGTGGGTTCAGTGGTACCAGCGGGTACATAACTCAAAGATCTTGTAGCGAATGTCGTTTAGACATAATATTTCTTCAGGAACTTGCCGTTGACGGGTAGCATGAGCAAGTCTCCGTTTTGCTTCGCGAGGCGGTAAGCACCGTTGGAGAATACCGTCTCAATGATAAATGGGCCCTCCCACTTTGGCTGGAATTTGCCGGCGGTCTTGTGAGTCATGACCATTGGCCTCCGGACTGCCAAGACGAGATCGCCTACCTGGAATGTTCTGATTTTGACCTTCTTGTTGAAGGCTCCTGAGATGCGTGCCTGGTACAGCTCGATCCTTTGCTGAGCTAGGAGGCGCTTTTTCATCTAAGGCCTCTAACTCTTGCAGGCGACGTTGGTAGTTGTTGTCTGTCGTTAATTGATGTGTGAGGGCGACACGTAGTGAGGGGATCTGAGTCTCCAAGGGGAGGACTGCCTCACTCCCGTATAGCAGGAAGAATGGTGTATTTCTGGTGGCTGTTCGGACTGTGGTGCGATAAGCCCATAAGCATTCGTCGAGCTTCTCGTTCCAGTCGCGTTTGTTGGAGGAGACAAACTTTTTGAGGAGTTTGATGATTGTTTTGTTGAATGCCTCTACTAACCCGTTTGCGGCCGAGTTGTATGGTATCGAAGCGACATTCTAAATACGGTGTTTATCGCAAAACCGATAGAATGCGTGGCTTGCAAACTGCGGCCCATTATCATGGATGATCCTTCGGGGCAATCCAAAGCGGTAGATGACGTGATGCTTAAGGAAGCTGATCACGTTTGAAGTCTTAACTTCTGCGAGTGGGACAGCTTTCGCCCATTTGGAGAAGTAGTCAGTGATCGCAAGTATGAAGCGATGTCCTCTGGAGGAAGGTGGGGTGATTGGACCAATGATGTCCATTCTCTATGCTTCGTATGGCCAGGATACCACCGTCGGATGTAGAAATTCGGATGGTTGGTGAATGAAGTCCGCGTGGACTTGGCAGGCCTTATATTTTCTAGCATAGTCTATCGCGTCTGCCACCATCGTGGGCCAGTAGTAGCCCATTCGGCGAAGGCGATCTTGTAGTTTTGGGCCGGGCTGATGGGCCCCGCAGACACCGTCATGAGCTTCTCGCACGACTTCTTTGGCTTCTGCGTTCGACAGGCACCGGAGTAATAATCCGTCATAGGAGCGGCGATACAGCATCTTCGTCTCTGTATCGTAGAATAATCTGAGAGAGCGCCGTCTGATGGAAGTGGCTTCCTTTGGGTTCTCGGGCAGGATGTCGTAGACGACGAAGTCGATGAATGGTTGTCTCCAGTCTGGGGCATCATCGATCGTCTGGGCGGAATAACTTGCCACGAATTGCACATTGTTCTTGGGACAGACCAGTTCGTGGCCTATCACATCCACTGATTGGCGATCATAGTTTGGAACTGCTAGGGAAGCGGCAAGACCAGCTAGGGCATCAGCTTCGATGTTTCGGAGTCTGGGGACATATTCGATGAAGAACCCCTCGAACGACGAGATGATGTCAATCGCTATTTGGTGATAAGGGATCATGTCTTCGTGGCGGACTTCGTACGAGCCCCGGATCTGATTGACGATTAGTTGGGAATCGCCGTATGCTTCAAGGTATTCTACCCCCAGTTCTCTTGCAAGTTGGAGGCCAATGACCAGAGCGTTATACTCGGCCACATTGTTGGAGCAGGGTTCTGTGAGGGAGTAGGCGCGATTGATCACCAGCCCAGTAGGAGAAATCAATACCATTCCGACCCCAACGACAATGTTTCCCTTGGGTCCGGTTCTTGAAGCGCCATCGAAGAACATCCGCCATATGTTATCGTGGGTGGCTGTATTCGAATCGGCGACCTCATCTGGGATCTCTTCATATATTCTGGATGACTCCGATCCTGGGTGGGCTGCCAAAAAGTCTGCCAGGGCTTGACCCTTGACAGCCTTCTGCGGGACGAAGATCATATGATAGGGGGACAACAATATTGCCCATGTAGCGAGATGAGAACTGAGTGCCCCTGGTTTAGTCATGAGGACTCTGAGAGGGTTGACTCGGAAGATCACATGTATGGTTTGCCCTGTGACGTATTGCCGCATCTTTTGAATGGCGAACACCAGGGCGAGGCATTCCTTCTCCACAGCGGTGTATCGGTGTTCTGGCCCAATCATCATTCGGCTGAGGTAATATATAGCTTGCTCATGGCCTGCATCGTTGTTTTGTGCCAACAAAGCACCAAGGGAGTGTTCCATTGCCCGTACGTAGAGTAGGAATGGTTTTCCAGGAACCGGGGCTACCAAAACTGGAGGGTTTGATAAGTATTTTTTGATGCTGTCGAAAGCATGCTGGCATTCCTCGTCCCATACGAATGAGACTCCTTTCTTCATGAGGTGTGTGAACGGTCGGCATCGCCCGGAGAGGTTAGAAATGAACCTCCTGATGTAAGCTAGCCTTCCTTGGAGGCCTCTAAGTTCGTGGAGATTTCTCGGGGGAGCCATCTCCATGATCGCCTTTGTTTTCTCGGGGTCTACATGGATATCCTGTGCAGTGATGATGAAGCCCAAGAACTTTCTGCTGGATACGCCCAAGAACGATTTCGTAGGGTTCATCTTCAGATTGTGGGCTCGCATCAGGTCGAATACCGTCCTCAGGTCCTGAAGATGGTCTTCCTTACGGCGACTCTTGACGGTGATGTCGTCGACATAGCATTCCACCGTCTTGCACAAATGTTCTCTGAAAATGATACTCATGGCTCGCTGATATGTAGCGCCTGCATTCTTTAGACCGAATGGCATGACTGTGTAGCAGTATGTGTCAATCGGTGTTCGAAATGATGTATGCTTTTCGTCATCGGGAGACATCTTGATTTGATTGTACCCCGAGAATCCATCCATGAATGACATACGTTCTAAGCCGTATGTGTTGTCGATCATGATGTCTGTGATGGGGAGGGAGAATTCATCTTTGGGACACGCCTTATTCAGGTTGCGAAAGTCGATGCAGATTCGAATCTTCCCATTCTTTTTGAGGACGGGTACTATGTTGGCGACCCAGTCTGGATGTTGTTCTTCACGAATGAAGCCACTGGCTATCAGTTTATTGACCTCGGCTTCGATCGTGTCCATGATGCCCGGGCGAAAGCGTCGCTGTTGCTGCTTGACTGGCTTTGCATCCGGCCGTATATTGAGTTTGTGGAGAGCGATGTCAGGATTTAACCCCGACATGTCTTCATAGCTCCAGGCGAACACATCAATGTACTCTCTGACAAGTTCTAGCAGCGACTTCCGTTCTACGTCAGTTAGGCTTTTACTGATGAAAATCGGTTTTGGAGAAGATTCGCTGCCGAGATCCACTTGTACGACCTCATCTTCAGTAGGAGGTTCTCTCAGTTCGAACCGCTTTTTCCATTGTGCGTCCAATTGTTGGGCCCATGGATCAAGCTCAAGGATTTCGGGGATGTCTTCGTCTTCCTCGTAAGCGTCGGCGAATGCCATGTTGACTGACATGACTTGTCTGAATACATCTCCGATGCTGGTATCCGAGTCGGAAGTTGGTGATCCGGTTGAATGTGACTGCCAGTCGTATTCTTCGTCTGAACTTTCAGGGGTCGTAGTAGGCGTTACATACCCTAACCCGTATCGAGTTTTGTTATCGTAGTTCCATGGTTTGCCCGCCGGGGCTGGCGACTTCAAAGGTAATCGTCGCCCAGTGCCATAGTTCAATCCTGGCGTCGTCTCTAGATCATACCCCTGTTTCTGCATGAGATATTTGGATTGAGGGCTATAGAGATACAGAGGCAGTCTTCCAGCATCTGACCCGAGGTCGACTTCTTCTATGGCGAGGGGATGCGGGTTGTTCGTCCGGCCGAAGATGATTGGGTGGTCCCCTCCCTCGATTATTCGGTAAGCGTCTTCTACTGGAGTAAGTTGGATAGCGGTGTACACATTTGTTACCTGTGTGTGTAGGTGAGTGCCTATATCGTGTTCCATAGCATACATTGTACATAGCTTATTGAGCTCGGTGTAGTTCAAAAATAACCCTTTATTGATGAAGTAAGGTATCTTTTCTAGGGGGATTACATCATCAGCGGAGGGGACATCAGTGTAGGCAGCCACATACTTGGCTAGCTCCGGTTCCTCTTCGGCTACCCCCTGTGTGAACGAAGATTGAGAGGACGACCTGGGAAGCTTGATTGTGAGTGGTTCGGTTGATGGAGCAGAGCGTGGAGTTGTTGGCAGACTGGCGACCCCCAGTTTGGCATTTGATGTGGGGCGAGGAGTGGCTGGTTCGCTAGAAGTGTCAGACCTCGCATCGGGGTGACGACCCTTCCTGGGGAGGCGTATCGTCATGGGCCTATCCGAGGGGTTGAGCTTCCCTGCTTGTGGTTGGTTGACTCTTGGTAGCCTGATTGTCAGTGGCTCAGTTGTGGGTCTCGGCACTTGGCCGGACCTTGGCAGCCAGATTATCATTTGCTCCTCCTGCGCTGAGAGGCTGACTGTGTCCTTCCGCAGAGTGGCGGTAAGGGGTACAGACTTGCCCGGCTTGCGAGCTTGGAGGTGGATCGTCAGGGATCCTTCTGATCCCGTGGCTATTTCGGTATGAGTTCGCGCGTCTCCTTCATCAAGGTGCCTCTTCGATTTTTCGTATAAGCAGGAGTCCGAGTAGTAAGATTCGACCCCTTTGAAGGGATCGATATCAGCAAATTCTGCCTTCACGAAGCCGTATTTGTCGACGTATTTGAAGCACTGGTGTAGCGTGGAAGGCACGATCATATAATCGTGTATCCAAGGGCGCCCCAAAAGGATGTTGTAAGAAGTGTCTGTATCTATGACGTAGCAGGTGACTTCGGATTGGAGGTCGCCAATTTGACACTTCAGACGAATCTTCCCAATAGGGTAGCTCCTGCCCGAATTGAAACCGCTGATGGCGGTGCTTGTAGGCGTCAGGCGATGCATTGGGATGCGGAGATGATGTAGCAGACCCTTCTGGATGATGCTTATGGAAGAGCCAGGGTCAATGTGCATCCGATCCACTTTTACGTCGCCGATGTATCCCGTGTAGTATAGCGGAAGATCGTGTAGGTTGGTTTTGATGAGCATATCCTGCGGGGTGAAGACGATATTGGGCATCGCTCCCGTACACGCGCTATCTCGGAGATCTGCGGGCTGATTGTCTCCCGTGAGGTTGGCCTGAGCTAAGTATGCGTCGGCATTTTGGAGTGCATCGCTCAAGGCCGTGCGGACATCCTTTGAGAGCCTTAGGAGTTCATATAAGGACAATTTGGCCGGTGTATTGGCCAATTGTGCCAAGATGTCGAAGTTGTAGGGCCTCTCCAGCCCCTGAGGTGTCTCCTTTCGGAGGGATTTGTCGAAGCGAGTCTCCTTCGGCCTAGGCTTGTCGGTCGTCGAAGGCTGAGCCGGTCCCGGAGCATCAGTGGTAGTGGACGGATGATCATCAGTTGAGTTTTCAGCCACGGGCTGAGATTGTGCTCCAGATCGAGTAACAACGGCCGTGACTTCTTCTTCATCTGCCGAGGCGGTGTGGCATGATCTGACTTTTCCACTTCTCTTCTTGTGAATGAGAGGCATTGTGGACTGAGTCACCTCATAAACCAGGTCCGGATGGACCCACATAATTTCTCCTCGCGATGTAGTGAGAGGTACTAGACCGGCAGCTTGATCTCGAGCGGGTGGAAGATTAGCAATTTCTATTGTTGCCAGAGGGATGGGTATAACACCGTCTTGAGTCTCTGTTGGAGGGAAGCTGCCAAATTGTACGGATACCATATTGGCTGCTACGGTTACCTCTTCGAAATCGATGGCTAGAGCGTTCGAATCGATGAGGTTTTGGATGTACCGTTTCAGTTGGTAGCAGTCGTGTGTAGCATGGTGGACGTAGCGGTGGTAATGGCAGAACTTTGGGTTCTCCAAGTCAGCCGGCCGAGGCTCCCGTCTTGGTGGAGGGAGCTGGATTCTATCTCCTTGTATGAGCATGTCCAAGATAGGCTTGACGTGGCCGTCTTCGAAAGAGTAAGTGATCTGAGGCCATTGTTTGTCTGCTGGTTGTGACTCGGGCTTCTGGGCCGCGTCGGCCACCATAGCCTGCTTGCCTCTGTTGTTCCGATTGTTGGAGGGGCTACCCCCATTGTCGGTGTTGGTGCTGGGACGCTTGCCCTTGTTCTCTCCATCCGAGATATGCAATCCCAGTTGGCGAGCCTTCCTTAATCGTTCCTCGGCACTTGTAGCACTGATGATAAAAGTCTTCCAGTCCTTGAATTGACTTTCGCCCATCCAGAGACTAATTGTTGGGAGCAGTCTCTTTTGGCAGATTTCAATCAAGAAAGAATCCGGGTTGCCGGTTGGTAACTTCATTGCGGTTTGACAAAATCGCTCAATGTAATTCCTCGTCAGCTCTTTCTCTCCTTGGACGACGTCCATGAGGGTAGACATTGTGACGTCCTGGCCTACCTCGTAGAACCTCTCCAAGAACAAGCGTTTGAAGCCAGCGAAGGAGTGGATGCAATTGTCCGGCAGGTTGCGGTACCAGTCGAAGGCGACTCCTTCCAATGCCCCGATGAATAACCGCGTGAGGATAGAGTCATCATGAGACAGATGGTCGGTGGTGACCTCGAAGTAAGTGATATACCGACTTGCTGAGGTCTTTCCATCATAGGGGATGATATTGAACGGCTTATATCTTGGTGGGAATGGAACATCCCTCCATTCAGCAGGATATGGTTGCCGTATTCTGAAGTCTTGAGAGTTTTCTCGGGCATAAAACATGGCTCGGAGCTCTTGAACTTCTCTCCTTACTTCTCGGGCCTCATCTGTCGCAGTAGGAGCCGTCACTTCGGGAGGATTATTACCCGGGTTCGGTGCCGCTGAATTTGAATCTATATTGTTTGCGGGACCCGTGCTTGTTTGGCCAGGTGTCACCCCCTGCAGAGTAGGAAGAGCCGCTTTGATCTCGTCTACAGACTTGACCAAGGCATGCAGTATGGCCTCCAAAGTGTCGATGCGTTGGCGATTACTGGAACCACCTTGATTGTTGTCCGTCATGAATACCGTCCTTACGTGAGGAGTGACGGAAGGGACGGTGGAGGGTGTGCCCTCCGAGTCATACCCGTACATCGAGAAATCATCCGGGTAGGTAGGAATATTCTCTTCGGGTTCGGACTCGGAAGGAACAGTACCCCCAGCTTCGGAGCTTGCTTCATCTTGAGAGTCATGGATGTCATCGGGGACGTCGGTATCTGTTGTACCTGACGGGAGGATTGTTTTCCTGGGCTCATCTCCCTGAAACATCGGATTGTCGTGGATGTTCGGAGGAGTGCTACCCCCAGCTCCCTCGACCCTCAGCGGTACGGACGATGAATCTCCCATTGCAGCATATTTTATCTTCGAACGGGTGTGTTGGTATACTCCGGTGGAGGACAACCGTTTAGCCGACAATTTCTTAGCTGTAGTGGTTGATATTTTCGGACTGGAGATGCTTGTCTTCTTCCTTTTCCCCTCGACGGGGGCTTTCTGTGCGAAATTGCAGGAGACAATAGGAGTTGCCTCGTCCTCCGAGCTCAGATGCTGTAATCTTTGGAAGACGGACGGTCGGTCTTCCGTCACTGCCGTGTTATTGCAGTAGCAGTTGACGATGATCTGGGTGCAGTGACATCTTTGTGAGGACTCTTTGCACGTCGAGGCCCCTTCTCTTTCCTTGCGTTTGTGGAGGATAGCCTCACGCAGGTCAGAGGAACCACTTTGTCCGTTTACCGCTGGGGACTGGACTCGAGCGGTCCTATACAACTTCCCATCAGAGGCCCGCGAGATAATCAGCGGGACGCCCCGATAGTCAGAGGTTGGAGCAGCTGTCTGGGCTTGATGAGCCCGCGCTGCCCTAAACTTCTTCTTCTTAGCACTTGTGGGTGCATAATAAGAAGAGTCCAAGTTGAATACCACAGAGTCTGGCTTATCATCCAGAGAATCATCAGGGTTCGGACCGTACGAGAGACGGTCAAAAACTGATCGAGAGGAGCATGGAGCGGATGCTATGCGGCTGGGATTGGAAACCGTGCAGGCTGTCTGCATGCGATTGTCTTCTGCCGTCGGATGAGTTCTTATGCGGCTAGGAGTCACGACCGTGCAGGCTGGCCGCATGCGGATGGCATCTGTGGCCGTATGAGTTTTCTGCAAACGATTGACTTTGATAGCCACATGAGTCTCATCCATACGGTTGGCAACTGTAGCAGCATAAATTATGCGGCTGACAGAAGTGGCCGCATGAGTTTTCTTCATACGGTTGGCGGATGTAGCCGCATGGGCTTTCTCCCTGCGTCTAATACCCTTATGCGGCTCGGATCGCGCAGAGTTCCTCTTTGCCCCTGCAAGTCCATCATAGGAGCAAATGATTTTGGCCTCCACTCTTTGCGAGCCTTCGCGGTGCGGGTGCGCTTCTGGACCGGGCCAGCGCTGCCTTCAGAGAGCATCTCTTCGAACGCCTGTTGGTCGAAGCGGACGGCCATCTTCTGTTGTGTGGAGCCAAGTTTGGCTGCATCCGATTGCGTCACCAACTCCTCAGCCGTGGAGAAGTTAGTCCCCAGCAGAGTCGCCATCGTGTCTCCCATGAAATATAAAAGAACAGAACAATTATCGGAGGATCGGACTTTTACTTCACGTTACAGACTCGCTTGTACAAAGAAAGCCTGGGGATGAAAACCTAGGTACAGCAGTCTAAGTACAATTATTTATTTTTGATTCTGGGGGGTGACGATAGAGGCTCGGGAAAGCGACGGCCACTCTGCCTTACTCCTTGGACGATCGGTATGCAGTCTTGACTCGTGGAAGATCTGCTTGGCGTGGACGAAGAAATGCTCTTCTTGCTCTCCTCGTGTTGCTCTCCTGGCTTCTCTCTCCCTGTGGTTATCGAAAAGAGGGAAACTCTCTGTATATCTGTCTCTCTCTCTTTTTTTTTATTCTTTTGTTGCCGGGGGTTCTGCAAAGAAATGATGCTGGCTATTTATAAGAGTGGGGTATGACCATTAGGGTTTGCTAATGATCATTTGTTTGGAATGTCGGTGCTCCTTCAATCTATCTGAACCCTTGATCCTGATTACAATAAATCTAGGCCATTAATGCGGATAGCACCGAATCTTGTGAGCAGTTAATGTTAACTGCTTTAAATCTTCATGATTGATTATACCAATGTCCGATTGCTCGCCACGTGTCCCATTGGCTTGATGATAAATGATATGCCTTGATCTCAGTAATTATGATGATGATGTCAAATATATTTGTTAAAATTCGGTTAAATCCTTGATTGATCCGATGCCACGTGTTTCAATTGTGGGTCCTGCCAGAGCCGCATGGGATAGACAAGACTTGAACCGCAGGAAGATAATCTTCGTGAGCCGCATAAGACAACGCTTTATTGAGTCGCAGGGGATGAACTCTCAATGAACCGCATATGCCTAATCTCTACGAGCCGCATAAGCTATCGTTGTATTGAGCCGCAGGGACTGGGTTCTCAGCGGGCCGCATATGGCTGATTTCTGTCGGTCATATAGGATGACTTCTCAGTGAGCCGCATGAAGCTGTTCTCCATTTAAGCCGCATGAGACTTGCCACGTGGCAACCTAGGACTTCTGACGGATCGGGTCAGAGATTTTCTTCTTTTTCCGAAGAGTCTGTCATTATGGCAGAGCCATTATGATACTTTATGCCAGAGCCGTCACAGTCGGCAAGTCGTGTCAGAGCATTAAATGAGGCCACTACTCAAATGGCCAGCTGTAGAAAAGGATCACAAGGGGACACGTGGCGTCGATCGAGCTGCATATTCCTGCTGAACCGTATACACTCCCGAGCCGCATGAGACTGAGAGTCCTCTTTGAACCGCATAAGGCAGCTCCTGTATGAGCCGTATGGGCTTCTTCTCCGGAGCCGCATGGACCATTATTCTGATATTTTCCATGCTTCTACAACGTAACAGAATCAAGATGAACTCACTAATGTAATACAAAGACATCATCTACTACTATATAAGATATAGTGATAGGTTGTCGTATCATCATTGCCGAGGGATGAGGGTCGGAGGACAGTCAACTTTATCTACAGCTACATAGTTTCTGTCTCGCCAGTCGAATGGCTGCAGGGACTATGTCCTGATCACCATGTCGTACCGTAGACTAATGCAAATGGAGCTGAAAATATCCGTCGCTAACCGGTCACTAGTCCGTCGGTAACTGACAATTTTTTTAAAAAACAAATTGCAGCACTTTTCCTGTTCACAAAAATATGCATAAACCAAACCAATATATAATGCACACCAATTATCCAAGAATCACATAGACCAAATATGCACATACGAATTTAATGCACGCCAATTATCCAAGAATCATATAGACCAAACCAAATTAATGTAAAATAGACATCAATTATCCTGAAAAGTAACCTAATATCCGTCGTTATAATTCGATTTATCTTCAAGTGTGAGAACGGACGGCTCAGAACACAACCCAAGATTCATTCAAGCATACATTAGTGTGAATCATCTATGTTCTGTACATATGGTATAGTATATGTTCTTATCGTATCTAGTATCTGAAGAATGTAACAGAATCAAGATGAACTCACATAATGTAATACTAAGACATCATCTACTACTATATAAGATATAGTGATAGGTTGTCGTATCATCATTGCCGAGGGATGAGGGTCGGAAGACAGTCAACTTTATCTACGGCTACATAGTTTCTGCCTCGCCAGTTGAATGGCTGTAGGGACTATGTCCTGATCACCATGTCATACCGTAGATTAATGCAAATGGAGCTGGAGCCAAATATAGAAACCAAAATACAGAATCAAATCCCTGGGACGGATGGCTCAGAACACAACCAACCGGAGAGGATACTCTGAGAGATCCATCTGAGTAGGGCGTATACTCTGAGAGATCACCTTTACAAGAATGATATCAGTAGTGGGATTGAGTGCTGGAGGGGATATTATTAGAGTATACGTCCTACTCAGATGGGTCTTCCACCGTTACTATTTTTTTCTGACAGCATGGTGGATGTGCTCCGTCAACAGATTCTTGCTCCGAGCCAAAACTTTGTTCCGGAGCTCAAGTGGACATCCTTGGTGTAGAGCTCGAGTGAGAGGTTCCTGACAGCATGATGGTCTCCTTTATCAAAGTATCCGTGCTCGTCCTACAACCAATATGGGATGAGCACGGATACTTTGACAAAGGAGACCACCATGCTGTCAGGAACCTCTCATTCGAGCTCTACACCAAGGATGTCCACTTGAGCTCCGGGACAAAGTTTTGGCTCGGAGCAAGAATCTGTTGAGGGAGCACATCCACCATACCGTCAGAAAAAATTAATAACGGTGAGAGACCCATCTGAGTAGGACGTATACTCTGATAATATCTCCTCCAGCACTCAATCCCACTACTGATATTATTCTTGTAAATATGATCTCTCAGAGTATACGTCATACTCAGATGGATCTCTCAGAGTATTTTCTCTTGTTGGTTGTCGTATCATCATTGCCGAGGGATTAGGGTCAGAGGACAGTACAAATAGTCTAATACAAAAACAACTCAATATGTAGTCCAATATAAATAGTCTAATACAAAAACAACTCACTACAAATAGTCCAATACAAATAAGTACTAATAGCTAATGAGAACCATGCTGCTCACGCAAACGCTCAGTGATACGATCACGCAACCACCACGAAAAAGCGAGATTTTTGGCGTGAGGAGAGATGTCGTCCCTTACAAGGACTGCTTGAAGAGAACTTCCGGTCTCACTAGCTACCGGTGCTGGATGAATAGAACTCCCGGTCTCACTAGCAATCGGTGCCACTTCCTCCTTAACTGTAGGAGGAGCCACCTCAGTATTCACTGTTTTCCTCAAACGACGTGCCGCTCCTCGGGTCATGGGTGCCATCTGGTAAGATCGATAGTCACAAATAATATAATTGTAACATAAGCAAGCTAACTAAAGGAACCATCATGTAATTTGAGTACATTTTCGAAAGCCGATAAAGTATAAAAAATTCAATTTTTTGCCAAATGTGAGAACGGATGGCTCAGAACACAACCCAAGATTCATTTAAGCATATATTAGTGTGAATCATCTATGTTCTGTATATATGGTGTAGTATATGTTTTTATCGTATCTAGTATCTGAAGAATGTAACAGAATCAAGATGAAGTCACATAATGTAATACTAAGACATCATCTACTACTATATAAGATATAGTGATAGGTTATCGTATCATCATTGCCGAGGGATGAGGGTCGGAAGACAGTCAACTTTATCTACGGCTACATAGTTTCTGCCTCGCCAGTCGAATGGCTGCAGGGACTATGTCCTGATCACCATGTCGTACCGTAGATTAATGCAAATGGAGCTGGAACTGGAGCTAAAATACAGTACTACTTCATCATGTTGTCCCATTTTACTCTCTCTCTCCTCTCCCCCCTCCGGTGCTTTCACTCTTTCCGGCGCTCTCACACTACTAATTCCTATGTGTTTTAAGTGTGAGAACGGATGGCTCAGAACACAAGCCAAGATTCATTCTAGCATACATTAGTGTGAATCATCTATATTCTGTATACATATCGTGTAGTATATGTTCTTATCGTATCTAGTATCTGAAGGACGTAACAGAATCAAGATGAACTCACTAATGTAATACTAAGACATCATCTACTACTATATAAGATATAGTGATAGGTTGTCGTATCATCATTGCCGAGGGATGAGGGTCGGAGGACAGACAACTTTATCTACGGCTACATAGTTTCTGCCTCGCCAGTCGAATGGCTGCAGGGACTATGTCCTGATCACCATGTCGTACCGTAGATTAATGCAATTAATGGAGCTGGAAATATCCGTCGCTAACCGGTAACTAGTCCGTCGCTAACTGAGATTGTCACATACACATATGTATATCACAGCTAGATGTATAGATATATACATCTATACAGAAGCACACAACTGATAGAACTCGCACTTCCTTGAGACAGTGAACATATACACCATGAATCCAAACTCCATATATATTCACATTTACTAATCCAAACACCACCAAACTAATGGAACACCCAATATGGATAACACATTATTTAGCCAATATATAAACTCAGATGAATTTGAGAAGCAAAGCCACCCGCCGCCCCCGACCAAAGCCCGCCACCCAGTAGTTCGGTTGCATATATATGAAGAGTGCTTATGGGTGTACGTCGGTTGCAAATAGCCCCGACGCACCCGCCCCAAGCCAGCCGCCCAGCCCCCGACGCCGCCGCCCCAAGCCCACCGCCCAGCCCCCGACCCAAGCCAGCCGCCCAGCCCCCGACGCCCCAGCCCCAAGCCCGCCTTCCAGACCCCGACGCCCCCGCCCCAAGCCCACCGCCCAGTCCCCGACCCAAGCCAGCCGTCCAGCCCCCGACGCCCCCGCCCCAAGCCAGCCGCCCAGCCCCCGACGCCGCCGCCCCAAGCCCACCGCCCAGCCCCCGACCCAAGCCAGCCGCCCAGCCCCCGACGCCCCAACCCCAAGCCCGCCTCCCAGACCCCGACGCCCCCGCCATAAGCCCACCGCCCAGACCCCGACCCAAGCCAGCCGCCCAGCCCCCGACGTCCCCGCCCAGCCCCCGACGTCTCCGCCCAGCCCCCGACGCCCCAACCCCAAGCCCGCCTCCCAGACCCCGACGCCCCCGCCCCAAGCCCACCGCCCAGACCCCGACCCAAGCCAGCCGCCCAGCCCCCGACGCCCCAGCCCCAAGCCCGCCGCCCAGCCCCCGACGCCCCCGCCCCAAGCCCACCACCCAGCCCCCGACCCAAGCCAGCCGCCCAGTCCCAGACGGCCCAGCCCCAAGCGCGCCGCCCAGCCCCTATACGACACCGCGCGAGAGAGAGAGAGAGAGATCGAGAGAGAGAGAGAGGGGGTTACCTTCGAGAGAGAGAGGAGAGGACGCCGACGCTGACGACGACACTGACGCCGATCACCGAAGCCGACACCGGCGAGAGAGAGAGAGAGAGAGAGAGAGAGAGAGAGAGAGAGAGAGGAGAGAGAGTGAATTTGGGGGGAATGCAAAAAGTTTCCCCTGCCGTTTCATTTAAAGTCTGGTACGTATATATAGCGACGGACTAGCGACTGGCAAAAACCAGTCGCCCAGCAGTCGCCTTTTTTGATACGTGCCGACTGAATATCCATCGCTAAGTCGTCGAAGATATGTCCCGCCAATTCTCTACACAATTCCCGCCAAATAATCGACTGCGTAGCGACGACTGTAAATCCGTCGCTATAACTCCGACAGTCTAGCGACGGATGTGCGACCTTTTCTCCCCCTAAAATTAAAATAAAAATGGCAAAGGCGTGTGGTCGGTAATCAGTCGGCGAGCGGCCACGAATCCGTCGCTAACGCCGACTGAAAAATTCTGTCGCTAAATATCCGTCGCTAATTTAGTGTATTTTGGTAGTGAACCCACCTACGGGATGAGTTTTATGAAATGTCCAGAATTATATATTTTCACGTTAACTATTCCAAGATTCCCTGTAGATGCTCTGTATTTACAAAATTAATACCATAACTACCCCTACGCACAAACACAGATTTGGATTGCGATTCTCGTCTTCTTCTTCTTCATCACGAGAGATCTGAATCCCATTGCTCTCTTCTTCAATAGAGATCGCAAAGATCGTTCGTAGTTCACCGTGCTTTTTTTTTCAGTCGAACTCCGATCATCGCTCATCATCATCATCTTCTTCTTCTTCTTTTTCGACAATTAGGTCAATTTTTTTCATCAGAGTTAGCATCGTTTTGAAAGAAGAACGAAAACTCTTGAATCTTTATTCATGTCAAATTTTTTCACAAAATAAAAAAATAAAAAAATAGGTTTCTGTCAACTGTTCTCCGTCGATATAACACGAAGAATAGTTATTCTCCTACATTTTAACAAGGAGAATGCCATTCTCCGTGTAAATTAATATGAAAAATGCCATTCTCCGTGTTTCTAACACGAAGAATGACATTCTCCTGTGTTTTAACGTTTAAATGATCATTCTCCGTGTCATTTAACACGGAGAATGACCATTCTCCATATAATTTAGCATAGAGAATGGTCGTTCTCCGTGTTAAATGACACGGAGAATGGTCATTCTCCTACGTTTTAACACTGGGAATGGCCATTCTTCGTGTAAATTAACACGGAGAATGCCATTCTCCGTGTTAATTTACACGAAGAATGGCATTCTCTATGTTAATTTACATGGAGAATGGCATTCTCCGTGTTTCTAACACGGAGAATGTCCATTTTCCTGTATTTTAACACTGGAATGACCATTCCCTGTCTTAAATTACACGGAGAATGCCCATTCTCCGTGTAAATTAAGACGAAGAATAGACATTTTCCGTGTAATTTAGCACGGAGAATGCTATTTTTCGTGTAAATTATGACGAAGAATGCCATTTTCCGTGTAAATTAAGACGGAGAATGCCATTCTCTGTATTACTAACACAAAGAATGGTCATTCTCCGTGTAAATTAAGACGGAGAATGCCATTCTCCGTGTTACTAACACGAAGAATGCCACCCTCATGCGAAATTAACATTCTTCGTGTTCTAACACCACTACCAAAATAAGTCGTTTTGGCGACGCCCAAATATAATGCCTGTAGTTCGTATTACGTATCTTGGAATACGTGTACGTATTTCATCTTGTATTACATATCTCTTGGCTTGGCTCGGTTTAGTTTGGGTTGGCTTGGTTCGGGTTGGGTTGCTTGGTTCATCATAGACCAAAAGAAAACCCCTACCTGCCACCCCCATCATCCTTTATTAACCCATTCCTTCATTCTCTCTCTTCATTACTCTTCTTCTTCTCCACATTTACTTCTACACCTACCAGGAAGAGAGAGAGAGAGAGAGAGAGAGCTTAGACAAGTACAAACTTGCTTTATGATGGATCTCAAGTTTTATTGTTCCATTCTCTTCCTTACTTGATTCTAAGATACTTTAGAACTTGGCATTTTCTATTTTGATGGTTATATTTTTGTAGATCTAAGTTTTTAGTTCCTTCTTGTTTAGTTTTCTTGGTTTTGATCTCTAAAAACTTGGTATTTCCAAAAACTAATGGTTCTATGTTGTAGAGAATTCAATTTCATTTAGTTTTGGCTTTTGTTTTGCTTGATTTCAACTTCGGATGAGGAAGTTATGGCCATAGCAAATTTTTAGGACTTTCATGGCTGAACTTGCTGTTTGGGGACGATGAACCCCATGCGCCGGGAACCCCATGCGCCCGGAAGGCCATGTGCCGGGAGGCCATGCGCCGTGAAGTCCCGGCAATGCATCCCTTAACTCCGACCGTGTCATGTGCGTAGGTTCGCTACGCGCATGTACTGAAGACGCAACGTGAGTTTTTCATGCGCCGATTGGTGCAGGAATCCCATGCGCCGATTGTGCAGGAATCCCATGCACCGATTGCACAGGAATCCTATGCGCCGATTTGTGCAGGAATCCCATGCGTCGATTTGTGTAGGAATCCCATGCGCCGATTGTGCAGGAATCCCATGCGCCGATTGCACAGGAATCCCATGTGCCGATTTGTGCAGGAATCCCATGCGCCGATTTGTGCAGGAATCCCATGCGTCGATTTGCACAGGAATCCCATGCACCGATTGTGCAGGAATCCCATGCGCCGGAATTGCTCTATTTCGCTGTTTTTTCCTGTTTAAGTTGTTTCGTAGCTAGAATCTTGAAAAACTCTAAACATGAAAGTTGTAGATCTTTTCCTTGGCTTCAAGAATATATTACTAGTTGTTTTATTCAAGTTTCTCTCATTCATGATAAGGTAAGAATAGAATACGATAGTGGCCCGCCGTGGCGCACTCTTAACAAGTAAACTGACATGATGTATCTCGACAAGCTGTTACGACAGCTAGCCTGACATGATAAGTATGAATGACCTGGACAACGTAGGCGATTGTGTTTGCACAAATAAACCAGTACTGTCTTGCATCATGTCTAGGATAGGGATCCCTGAGTACCACAGTCAGGGATATCTACTGCAATTGACTAAGGCTAATAAACTAAAATAATTCAGTAGTCATGAAGAGATTTCTCAGCTACAGGCAATCCCGTTATCTGGACGCATTAAGTGGACTTTTAGCTTACCGACGAGTAGGGCACATTTCCAGCACACAGTCACGTGTTACATTCTTCATAACGGACATTCGACCCGGATAATCGGATGGTCTGCAGGGATTTTGACTGTTGGGATAATCTCATTGCATCTTGCTAGTAACTATGCCTGTGATAACCCTAGTTAGTTAAAAGTATCAAGCCGTACTCTTGATTGGCCGTGATTGATTGGATGGAGTTTATTCCAGCTTAGTCTTATCCTGATCCTGTGCAAGATTGTGACATGACATGATTACTGATGCTTGCCTTAACAATAACGATCGGGGGTCCAGTTCTGTTCAGGCGAAGGGTTACAACCCCGATCCTTGTTTGGTTTAAGGATTGTAACCTGGCTCCCGGAGCAGTTCTGTGTCCTTTCTTTTTTATTGTTTTGTTACCTTATCAATAATAATTGAGACGGGCTTCTATTCAGGCGAAAGATTGCAACCCCGGTCCTTGTTTGGTTTAAGGGTTGCAGTCTGGCTACTTGAATGGTTTCTCCGTGCTCAATATATTATTGTTATCTCAGTTATTATTAGTATCTTTAATTACCCTTGCTATTTATTTGTGATATACTGGTTTTAGTTCCTAAGTGAAGTCCCCTTTGTGGCACTTGCTCTTTTTGGGGTCTGACCCAGCTGGTTTTGTATGGCCAGATATCGGAGCAGCTCCAGAGGATCTACCTACCTTCCAGCCAGATGGTGTCCACCAGGCGTAACCCTGGCAACGAGTGGGTTCCTTTTGTCCTCCCACTTATTTATAAAATTATTCTTTTAAGGTGTTTAGCCGACGAGCACGTGTTATCTCGATTGCACCTTTACTTACTGTCTGCCTACGGGCGTAACATGATTGAGAGATCCTAGGGTTGATCATGTATGACTGAACTCTTGCTAGTCTTGACATTTTGTACGACTAGCTTCATGATCATCCAATATGTAATATATGGGACGCCTTGCTATTATTTATTGGTGCTCTGACATCTTGTAACTATTATTGCTTGCTTGAGATTGAGACAATAGGCTTGTTCATGACCATAGGAGACTGTTGGCTTGTAGTTAAACCCTCATGTATCTAGACAGCCGTGACCATATAGCGAGGTGGGTTGCACTTCAATATACGTAGCTGGCTATGTACGCCCCCGCTCTCCAGTATTCTGGTTCTGGGGCGTGACATGGTTTAAGTGGTAGCCCATACAGGTCTTGTAAATCAAGATATGTGAGGGTTTACCGAATAGATGTCTCAATCAGTACTCGCCCTTGATCTCTGCTCGTGCTCTCTAAATCCCTGGAATCTTGACCTGATCACATGCTTGTATCGTTGATCTGTCATGGTCCTTCCTTATTATTTTCTATGTCGTCTTCTTCAGTGGCATTGTTCCCGGACATGCCGATCAGCAAGGCAAAGCACCTTCCGTAGACCAGCAGGAACCCGGAGATCAAGTCCAACATTCAGGAGTTGCCTCCAGAGTCATGCCTACTGGAGGAGAGCCACCAGTTCAGCCCGTCCAGCCTGCGGAGCCTGATGATGGCACTTTGGTGGGTCTCATCAGGTCACTATTAGCATCTCAGGATCGACGAGGAGATGCCTTGCACCAGGCGGTGGCAGACGCTTTGAGCAGAGAAGGTCATCAGGGTAATAGCACGGCCAACAGCTTCAAGCGCTTGAACCCTTCCTTCTTCGACGGCAGTGAAGATGCGATCGCTGCAGATGCATGGTTTCAGGACACAGAGGTGATTCTAGAAGCAGCCAGGACTCCAGAGAACGAGAAGGTGGCCGTGGTGCGCCTATAGCTATTAGATCTTTCTCGCAGCTGGTGGGCGACGCAGGCCGTTGGATTAGTGACCCCTATTGCCTGGGCAGTATTCAGGGAGAGATTCCAGACCAAGTATTTTGATGCTGTAGCTCGGTACGATCTACAGACGAGGTTCACCAATCTGAAGCAGATGGGAAGGACGATCGACGGATATACGGCCGAGTTTTCGAGACTTAGTCGGTTTGCTCCCACCTTGATAGCAACCGAGTTCGATAGAGCCCAGCGGTTCCAACAGGGGCTTCATCTGGAGATTCTATTGGCAGTAGAGCAGTTTGAGCATCAGGCCTTTGATGCAGTACTGAGGGCAGCCCGGGGGCATGAGTATACCTCCCAGAGGATCGTGGATAGGACTGGGGTCGGAAGCGATCCCACAGTCAGATGAATCAGTCATCAGCCCCAGCCCCGACAGCCAGGGCTTTGACCATTGGAGCTCCGAGGCGGGCGGCCTCAGTAACGTCGGTTCAACATTCAACCCCGACGTACCCTCAGCAGCAGAAGCAGAAGCAGTCTTCCGTAGTGGGATGTTCACACTGCGGGAAGCCAGGACATGTGGTCTCAGAGTGTCGCAGAGCACAGGGTTTGTGCTTGGTTTGCGGTGCCCCGGACCACAGGGTTGGGAATTGCCCGAACATGGAGAGTTCATCGGCCTTCTCTAGTCCTTCAGTTAGAGGACCAGTACCAGTCCAGCAGCAGCAGCAGCTGCAGTACCCGTTCCCGAGGCTATTGCCGATGTAGGCCCAGGCATTCCAGCAGCAGAGACCGCAGCAGTATGCCCAAGCCCTGATCCAGAGCAGGCAGAGGAATTTTCAGCAGAGGGGACCCGCACCTAGAGGACATGGTCAAGTGCTGGCTTTGACCATGGGAGAAGAAGGAATAGCGCCAGGTGAGGTACTGGCAGGTACTATTCTCGTCAACACCTTTCCAGCTTCAGTATTATTTGATTCTGGTGCCTCGTATTCATTTATGTCTGCACGATTCGCGACACGGGTAGGACTGGAGCCCGAGTCATTATCAGTAAGGCTCAATATACTTACTGGTAACAGACTTGTCGGAGTAGATAGAGTATTTTCCTCGTGTCGGATCGTAGTTAGCGGTAGAGAATTCCCCGCTAGATTGATAGAGTTTCCGATGGCCGATTATGATGTGGTCTTAGGGATGGATTGGTTGAGGGACCGGTATGCTAGGATAGACTTCCACATTGGCAGGGTTATTTTTAGCATTCCAGGCGAGCCGGAGTTTTTCTTCTCCCGAGGCGAAGTTGAACCTTCTTCTCCAGTGTTGCGGATGGCAGTAGCAGCAGTACAGTTGCCTCGGATAGTCGAAGAGTTTCCAGATGTTTTTCCAGAAGAGCTTCCAGGGATGCCGCCAGAGCGGGAGATCGAGTTTACTATTGACTTGATTCCCGGGACAGCCCCAGTGTCAGAGAGAGTCTACAGGATGGCGCCGTCAGAGCTAGAGATATTGTACAAGATGATTGAAGAACTCAGAACCAAGTGATTCATTCGTGCTAGTGGATCACCTTGGGGAGCCCCGATGCTTCTTGTGAAAAAGAAGGATGGTACGTCCCGATTATGTGTTGACTATCGTACCTTGAACTCAGTGACAATCAAGAACAGATACCCTCTCCCGATGATAGATGACTTGTTTGATCAACTCAAGGGGGCAGCAGTATTCTCGAAGATCGACTTGCGGTCAGGATACCATCAGATCAGAGTCAGAGAGCAGGATATCCCGAAGACAGCTTTCAGATCTAGGTATGGGCATTGGGACTTTCTTGTTATGCCATTTGGAGCAACCAATGCGCCGGCTGTATTCATGGACCTCATGAATCGCATCTTCATGCCTTATTTGGATCAGTTTGTGATTGTGTTCCTAGATGACATCCTGGTCTACAGCAAAAGTGAAGTAGAGCATGAGCAACATCTCAGAGTTGTTCTTTAGGTTCTCCGAGAGCACCAGTTGTATGCCAAGTTTAGTAAATGCGAGTTCTGGCTCGATCGCATTACGTACTTGGGTCATATCATCACCAGAGGAGGAGTAGAAGTGGATCCCTAGAAGATTGTGGCCATAGAGACATGGCCAGTCCCCAACACGATTGCAGAAGTTCGCAGTTTTCTTGGATTGGCCGGCTACTACCGTCGATTTGTTTCGAATTTTGCTCGAATTTTAGCGCCATTGACCCAGTTGACCCGCAAGGATGTGCAGTTTGCTTGGACAGCAGAGTGCTAGGATTCTTTTGAGAAGTTAAAGCGAGGCTTGATGACGGCACCCATTCTCACACTTCCAGATAGGACCTGAGGATTCTCAGTGTATTGTGATACTTCAGGCCGAGGTTTATGATGTGTTTTGATACAACATGGGAAGGTAATAGCTTATGCGTCACGACAACTTCGTGATTATGAGAGGAATTGTCCAACCCACGACTTGGTGCTGGCAGCCGTGGTGTTTGCGCTAAAGCTTTGGAGACACTACTTGTATGGAGATAGGGTGGAGATTTTCACCGATCATAAGAGCCTGAAGTATGTGTTCACTCAGAAGGATCTTAACATGCGTCAGAGGAGATGGCTAGAGCTGCTTGTGGATTATGATGTCAACCTACAGTACCATCCTGGAAAGGCCAACGTTGTTGCAGATGCATTGAGCAGAAGAGCCGGAGTTTACTTTCTGACAGCGCAACCAGAATTATTAGCAGATCTTCAGAAGATGGGTATAGAAGTTGTTCTCCCTTCCAGTGTGGCATTGATGGCCAGCATGCAAGTTCAGTCCACTATAGTCGAGAGAATCCGGATGGCGCAGTCAGCAGATTCCAAGCTTCAGCGACTCAGAGCAGAGTGTGAGACAGGACGAAGACCAGAGTTATGTATCCATAAAGACGGTACACTTCGACATGGAAAGCGTCTTTGTGTACCCAGTAGAGATATCAGACAGGAGATCATGACAGAGGCCCACAGTACGCAGTATTCCATTCATCCCGGCGGTACGAAGATGTACCATGATATTCGCCAGCATTTTTGGTGGAATGGCATGAAGAGGGAGATAGCCCGATTTGTCTCTCGGTGTTTGGTTTGCCAACAAGTTAAAGCTGAACATCAGAGGCCAGATGGACTTCTTCAGCCCTTGCCAATTCCAGAATGGAAGTGGGAGCATATAACCATGGATTTTGTGACTGGATTGCCTAGATCCCCGGCTGGCAGAGATACTATTTGGGTTATAGTTGACCGGCTCACGAAGGTGGCCCACTTTCTCCCGTTCAGAGTTGGCCAGTCGACGGCTCAGCTAGCAGAGATGTACCTCAGGCAAATCGTCAGACTTCACGGTGTACCAGTCAGTATCACCTCGGACAGAGATTCAAGATTTACGTCGCACTTTTGGCGTAGCCTGCAAGAGAGTTTGGGAACTCGCCTCCAGTTCAGCTCAGCATATCACCCACAGACAGATGGCCAGTCAGAATGCACGATCCAGACTCTTGAAGATATGTTGTGGTCATGTACACTCGACCTCGGTGGTTCGTGGGAAGATCACCTGCACCTGGTGGAGTTCTCGTACAACAACAGTTTTTAAGCTAGTATCCAGATGGCACCGTTCGAGGCACTATATGGTAGGAAGTGCCGATCCCCGCTAGCATGGGACGATGTCGGAGAGAGAAAGATGCTTGGTCCAGAAATGATTGCTCAGATCGTTGAAGTGGTCAGAAGAGTCAGGGATCATCTTCGAGTTGCCCAAGATCGTCAGCGTCATTGGGGCAATTCTTATCGGTGCCATCTTGAGTTTTCTGTCGGCGACCATGTATTCCTGAGAATTTCGCCTAACCGCGGCATTATTCGTTTCGGCGTACGAGGAAAGCTTAGTCCTAGGTATATAGGGTCGTTCGATATTCTGGAGCGAGTAGGTGATGTGTCCTATCGTCTCGCTCTTCCGCCATCGCTAAGTGAGGTACATAACGTGTTCCATGTATCCCAACTGCGACGGTATATTCCGGATCCGAGCCACATCCTGGATCATTCGGAATTGGTTGTTGGTACCAACCTTTCGTATGAGGAGAGGCCCGTGTCTATATTGGACCGAAGAGAGAAGGCACTCAAGAACAAGACTATTAAGTTAGTCCGAGTTGCTTGGGGTCATCACTCTTTGGGTGAGTCAACGTGGGAGCGTGAGGATGAAATCCGATCGCGATATCCCGACCTGTTTGACTCGTAAGGTATAATATCTTCCTTATGCCTTATGCTTTCAATTCCTTGCTTGAATAAATGACTGCATGATAGACTGATTGTAATAGATTACGATTATTATAGCTTGTCCTTGCAATTCTAGCCTCTTGATTAAATTTCGAGGACGGAATTCTTTTAAGAAGGGTAAAGTTATAATACCTGTAGTTCGTATTACGTATCTTGGAATACGTATACGTATTTTATCTTGTATTACATATCTCTTGGCTTGGCTCGGTTTAGTTTGGGTTGGCTTGGTTCGGGTTGGGTTGCTTGGTTCATCATGGACCAAGAGAAAACTCCTACCTACCACCCCCATCATCCTTTATTAACCCATTCCTTCATTCTCTCTCTTCATTACTCTTCTTCTTCTCCACATTTACTTCTACACCTACCAGGAAGAGAGAGAGAGAGAGCTTAGGCAAGTGCAAACTTGCTTCATAATGGATCTTAAGTTTTATTGTTCCATTCTCTTCCTTACTTGATTCTAAGATACTTTAGAACTTGGCATTTTCCATTTTGATGGTTATATTTTTGTAGATCTAAGTTTTAAGTTCCTTCTTGTTTAGTTTCTTGGTTTTGATCTCTAAAAACTTGGTATTTCCAAAAACTAATGGTTCTATGTTGTAGAGAATTCAATTTCATTTAGTTTTGGCTTTTGTTTTGCTTGATTTCGACTTCGGATGAGAAAGTTATGGCCATAGCAAGTTTTTAGGACTTTCATGGCTGAACTTGCTGTTTGGGGACGATGAACCCCATACGCCGGGAACCCCATGCGCCCGGGAGGCCAAGCGCCGTAAAGTCCCGGCAACGTATCCCTTAACTCCGAGCATGTCATGCGCGTAGGTTCCCTATGCGCATGTACTGAAGACGCAACGTGAGTTTTCCATGCGCCGATTGGTGCAGGAATCCCATGCGCTGATTGCGCAGGAATCCCATGCGCCGATTTGTGCAGGAATCCCATGCGTCGATTTGTACAAGAATCCCATGCGCCGATTTGTGTAGGAATCCCATGCGCCGATTGTGCAGGAATCCCATGCGCCGATTTGTGCAGGAATCCCATGCGCCGATTGCGCAGGAATCCCATGCGCCGATTTGTGCATGAATCTCATGCGTCGATTTGTGCAGGAATCCCATACGCCGATTTGCGCAGGAATTCCATGCGCCGATTGTGCAGGAATCCCATGCGCCGGAATTGCTCTATTTTGCTGTTTTTGCCTGTTTAAGTTATTTTGTAGCTAGAATCTTGAAAAACTCAAAACATGAAAGTTGTAGATCTTTTCCTTGGCTTCAAGAATATGTTACTAGTTGTTTTATGCAAGTTTCTCTCATTCATGATAAGGTAAGAATAGAACACGATAGTGGTCCGCCGTGGCGCACTCTTAACAAGTAAACTGACATGATGTATCTCGACAAGCTGTTACGACAGCTAGCCTGACATGACAAGTATGAATGACCTGGACACCGTAGGCGATTGTGTTTGCACAAATAAACCAGTACTGTCTTGTATCATGTCTAGGATATGGATCCCTGAGTACCACGGTCAGGGATACCTACTGTAATTGACTAAGGCTAATAAACTAGAATAATTTAGTAGTCATGAAAAGATTTCCCAGCTACAGGCAATCCCATTATCTGGGTGCATTAAGTGGACTTGTAGCCTACCGACGAGTAGGGCACATTTCCAGCACACAGTCACGTGTTGCATTCTTCATAACGGACATTCGACCCGGATAACCGGATGGTCTGCAGGGCTTGTGGTTGTTGGAATAATCTCATTGCATCTTGCTAGTAACTATGCCTGTGATAACCCTAGTTAGTTAAAAGTATCAAGCCGTACTCTTGATTGGCCATGATTGATTGGATGGAGTTTATTCCAGCTTAGTCTTATCCTGATCCTGTGCAAGATTGTGACATGACATGATTACTGATGCTTGCCTTAATAATAACGATCGGGGGTCCAGTTCTGTTCAGGCGAAGGGTTACAACCCCGATCCTTGTTTGGTTTAATGATTGTAACCTGGCTCCCGGAGCAGTTCTCTGTCCTCTCTTCGTTTATTGTCTTGTTATCTTATCAATAATAATTGAGACGGGCTTCTATTCAGGCGAAGGATTGCAACCCCGGTCCTTGTTTGGTTTAAGGGTTGCAGTCTGGCTACTTGAATGGTTTCTCCGTGCTCAATATATTATTGTTATCTCAGTTATTATCAGTATCTTTAATTACCCTTGCTATTTATTTGTGATATGCTGGTTTTAGTTCCTAAGTGAAGCCCCCTTTGTGGCACTTGCTCTTTCTGGGGTCTGACCTAGCTGGTTTTGTATGGCCAGATATCGGAGCAGCTCCAGAGGATCTACCTACCTTCCAGCCAGATGGTGTCCACCAGGCGTAACCCTGGCAACGAGTGGGTTCCTTTTGTCCTTCCACTTATTTGTAAAATTATTCTTTTGAGGCGTTTAGCCGACGAGCACGTGTTAGCTCGATTGCACCTTTACTTACTGTCTACCTACGGGCTGTAACATGATTGACAGATCCTAGGGTTGATCATGTATGACTGAACTCTTGCTAGTCTTGACATTTTGTACGACTAGCTTCATGATCATCCAATATGTAATGTATGGGATACCTTGCTATTATTTATTGGTGCTCTGACATCTTGTAACTATTATTGCTTGCTTGAGATTGAGATAATAGGCTTGTTCATGACCATAGGAGACTGTTGGCTTGTAGTTAAACCCTCATGTATCTAGACAGCCGTGACCGTATAGCGAGGTGGGTTGCACTTCAATATACGTAGCTGGCTATGTACGCCCCCGCTCTCCAGTATTCTGGTTCTGGGGCGTGACACCAAAGACGTCGCTAAAACGACAAATTACGTCGCTAAAAATATTTACCGACGCAATTACCGACGTTTTGGGCTTGTCGCGGAAACGTAAGTCGCTGATCTTTAAAACCTCGCCAAACGTCGCAAGTACCGACGTTTACCGACGTATAAATACGTCGGTATATTATCGACGTCTACCGTCGTATCGTCGGTGTATTAGCGACGTTTTTAAAGTCGCTACACGTCGGTAACATCCTGGGAATTTACCGACGTTTACCGTCGTTTAAAATGTCACTAAATGTCGATAATTCCTGGGATTTTTACCGACGTGTAGCGACGCTTACCGACGGTCTCTGACTTATAAGTACGTCGGTAAACGTCAGTACCCTGGAAAAATTTTCAGATTTACCGACGTTTACCGACGCAAACGTACGTCGGTGGACGTCGGTAAACGTCGGTAAACGTCGGTAAATCTGAAAAAAATAAAAAAAATAAAATACAAAATGTCCTTTTCTCCCTGCAGTTTAAAAATATAACCATAAAGACAGTATAACAAATATTCTTTTCTTCCTGGGTTCGCCGACCCCTTCGGTGGAACACTCAACACCGGTAAACGTAAACCACAGAAGCACATTAACATCCAATTGAAACGAATAATAACATCCAAATACACCAAATAACAAAGTCTACAACCAAATAACCAAAGTCTATACACAACCAACAAATAGAATAGGATCCAACAAATAGGATCCAAACATCCAAGTTTACACAACCAACAAATATCCAAGTCACAAATAGAATATGATGAAACAAACACAAACAAATAGTCCTAACTAGGACTACTAGGGATCTGGTGCAGGAGGGGCACCGCCACGACGAAGGGATAAGAACAACTCATACTCCTCAAGTGAAATCGATACCGATGGAGCAGGCAGTGACGTCGGTGGAGTCGGTGTCGAAGAAGAAGGCGGTGGAGGCGGCGGAGTCGACGACGATGAAGGCGCACCCGGAGGACCAGCACGCTCCAACGCTGTAAGTTGCTGGTGGTATGAATCCATGATAGATAACAATCTATCACTGCTCTGGACCATCGAATCCTGTGCCAATCTCAGCCTCTCGGCAATGGTCACCTGTCCTGTCTGCAGCTCCATCACCGTGCGCTCTAACCCTCCAACGGTGCGCTCTGTCCTCTCAGTCGTCTCCATGAGCTCCATAATGCCGCGGTCGAGCGCATCCAATCGTGCTAGCAGCGTAGGATCGTTCGTAGGGTGCTGAGACTGCTCCTCGATCCGTCGTAGCAGGTCGTCACGGAGAGACTCCATCATCTGGTGGACTCGGGCAGACTCCTGGGACGGCTGTGGACCATGCACACTAGCAGGAGATGTCCTAGAGGACTGGGTCGCAACTAGGGCGCCATAGGATCCCGTACCGTAGTACGTACCCCTACGGAGTCCACCAGCGGCGGTCATCCACAGCTCGTCCGTCGATGGAGCTTGAGTGGGCTGCGAGGAAGTATCGGCCTCTCCTGCATCAGGTGCACTAGCAGCCGCCCGTTCCCGCAGCCTCTGATACTCGGCCTAGAAAGTATAAATAGTACTCTATAATTTCTAATTTCTAATTAATGTACTTATTATTACTAACTACATGAATATTTATTTGCATCATATTTACTAAGTTATATTAAAATTGACACGAAGTATTAAATTAAGATAACGTATTGTAATACTTACATAGGTCTGCTCGGCCCTCTCGTCAATAAGGTCACCGTCGTGACGATGGGTGGCCAGGAAGACGGTCACCATGTCGGCGTTACCGACCTTCCTTACCTGTAATTAAATATATTATCTTAGTAATAATTTATCGGTTTTGCAATAAAATAATATTTCTAAAAGAGAAAGACATACCAGACGACGGAAATGTTCCGTCATCGGAATCGACCCACCGCACCACTTCGAGGCATGTTGCCTAGCCGTCTTGGCCTTCTCCGACTTATTCTTGTACCTTAGCTTGTCGAATCGAGCCTTCATCGCATTCCACTGATCAGGGGTGATCCAACCTTGGATCGGCTTTTCGGCACGATCACGATCCTTCTGATCATTAATAGCGTCGCGGATCAGCTTGGCAGCGACAGCAGGAAACATCCCCTCGATAAGCTCGGCCCGGTGCGGTGGATAGAAAAACATATCCTAGAAGAGCGCAAACCAAATATTTATCAGTTATATATAATATACAAAAATTATATGATTCATGTTAAAACGACAAACATGTTTTAACCTTGAAGCGCGCAAACCAGTAGGCCTTCCTCTCGTCCGGAGCATCAGAGTAGTTAATCCAAGCACCACCATAATTATGCCTCAGCATGTGGCCTAGACGTCTCTGTACCTCTGGGGGACGATATCTATACAGACATATTATATTCATGAAAAAAAGTTAATTTATGATAAAAACAGGAAAAAAAAATTATAAACCAAAACACCTACTTTGTACCGTCGGTCCAGATCTCCGTCCTCCTCTCCTCCGGAGGTGCGCACGCATCATCTGCATGATGCTGGTCGACCGTCGGCACAGCCGCCTCGACCGTCGGTGCAGCCTCCGCCATCTGCTTATTCATCTCCATCGTCGTATCAGCAGCAAGAATGCTAGACGGACGAGCACTCTCAACAGGCCTGGAACTACTCGTCCCAGGAGATGTGCCATGTGACGTCATTCCAGCAGGCCCAGCTACTGCCCGATATGGAGGAGTAATCGACGACGAGGATCCAGAGCCGGTACCAGTAGGAGGTACCGAAGGAAAACTCCGTCCTCTAGCAGTACCTGTAGGAAGTACCGGAGGATCATGACCTCGTCGCCCCCATCGGAACGTTCCGCGATGACCTGCCATACCTGATAACAGCATATGATAATACAAAAAATAATAGAGACTAGAAATATGAAAGTACAACAAATAATAGAGACTAGAAATATGAACGTACAACAAAGACAAGATAATAACCAAGACAACATATGATGATACATTCTACAATAAACATCTAAGTCCAGATAATATATTCTAGAAGAAACATCTATGTTCAGATAAGTATATCTCTCTCAATCATCTTCAGAATAATCATCTTGTTCGTCTTCCTCGACCTCATCTTCCTCTTCCTCCTCATCTTCACTTTTATCTTCGCCTTCGTCGGCTTCGTCTTCCTCTTCGGATAATTCTACATCTTCTACATTATGTGTCGTGTAATGCGTAACTTTCGTGGAGTCCACATCGACAATATTGGTTACAAGAGGTAGCTCGTCCTCCTGGTAAGCTTTTTCGTCAACATCAAAATTATCTCTAGCTTTAATCTTGCATACTGCCCACCAGTCAGACTTTGTTGCTCTCCGTCTCGGATAAGCTGTGAAGTACACGAGCTGAGCCTGAGTTGCTAGGACAAATTGTTCGTAGCCTTGATATCTACGCTTATAGTTTATATCCACAAGACCATGCTTGTCAATTTTCCAACCTTGATTTTCAATCGAATCGAACCATTCACACTTGAACAATACGATCTTTGCAGGTTCTCTGCCATTATTATATGACAACTCCATAATCTCTCGCAAGATGCCAAAGAAATCATTTCCTGGATCGACGTCTTTGTAGTTCGAAGAAGAACAGTTTGCCTCCGTGTTTCAAACGGAAAGCCTTAGTGCTGTCCATGCAATACGGACATGAAAGACGACCATGCGTGCTCCATCCAGATAACATTCCATAGGCCGGAAAGTCGTTGATGGTCCACATAAGTGCTGCCCGCATCTGAAAATTTTATTTTCTAGATACATCGTACGTGTTGGAACCTACTTCCCACAGCTGATTCAACTCATCAATCAACGGCTGTAAATACACATCGATGTTCCTTTTCGGATTGTTCGGACCTGGGATAATAACGGTGAGGAACATATACGGAGTCTTCATGCACATCCAAGACGGTAGATTGTACGGGGTGACGATCACAGGCCAACACGAATACTGGGATTCCGAAAGTCCGAATGGGGTAAAATCGTCAGAGCAGAGACCCAATCTGACATTACGCGGATCAGAAGCAAAATCTGGATACTCTCGATCAAAGTGCTTCCATGCTTCTCCATCAGATGGGTGATCCAACACTCCTTCGGTATGTTCCCGTTTATGCCAACTCATATTTTCTGCAGTTTCCTTCACCATAAACAACCGCTGCAATCGCGACGTCAACGGCAAGTAGTGCATCGAAGAGGTAGGCTTCCTGGCACCGACAAACTTTTCTCTACCACATGCCTTGTAGCGATCGACACCACAAAATCTACAGGCGTCTTCATCCTTGTCGTCTTTGTAGTACAACATGTACCCGTTGCGACAGGCATCGATTTTTTCGTATCCCATCCAGAGCGATCTAACCATCCTCTTAGACCGGTAGAAGTCTTTAGGCAACTTCGCACCCTCAGGCAATATTTCTATAAGCAACTCCATAATACGGTTGTAGCAATCTTGCGACATGTTAAAATCAGACTTGATGCTCAACAATCTTGTAACCACCTCCAACGGTGAATGATCCTCACAACCAGGATATAATGGAGTCCTTGCATTTTCCAGCAACTCCATAAACTGTGCAGCATCGGGGTTCGGTGCCTCCTCAGGTGCATCATGATCAGCCGGATAGAAACTAGGCCCGGCCGCATCAAAAACCATGTTCACCAACCCATCGTCGTAAGGAGCGTTGTTGTGGACATCCACATAAGGCTCGTACTCCGATGCTAAAGACACAAGTTCTCCATGTTCGTTCCACTGATAGTAATTTGGCGTAAAATCCTTCGAGTATAAATGATACGTGACATCCACTTCTGGATGATATTTCAAGTTGCGATATCTCACACACGGACACTTAATTTTGGTACCGTCCATGTACTGAGGAAACGCCTTGGCAAACTGCAGGAACTGGTGTACACCCTCTATGAATTCATCCCGCACACCGCACATGTCATCAGGATGACGGTTGTACATCCACGAACGATTCCGCAGATAGTAATTCAACTCCATATCCATTTGAGGATAATTCTGTAAGATAGATACATGCACATCGTTTAAACACTTGTAAAAGTAATCATGATACAACAAGTGGTAATAGATATGATGTATCCTATGTAGTTTCTTTTCCTCTCTTCACTGTGAACCTTGGTTAACATTAATATTTCCACACTTCTCTAGGGTAAAGTTGAGGTAGATATCCTATGATGCGGAAAAGTCGACTGAATGACCCGAATGAGAAGGAAGGAAGTAAGGAGGCTCACTCTATACACTCTAGGATTGACTTATTTCGTCGTTGATTTGACTTATTTTGGTAGTGTGAAATGTCAACAATACTTATTTTGGTAGTGTGAAATGTCAACAATATCCGATACGGTACCTCGAAGGCCTAAATATAGAATATTAATGTCAATTGGTGTTTTGGAATCATAAACATGATATACTAGGTCAATTCTAGGTCTCCAAGTCATTTCTAGGTCACACTAGGACAACTGGGTCAATACCTTGCCAAACTTGGTCAAACTAGGTCACACCTAGGTTTTTAGGGCCATACGTTGCCTTACCAAGGTATTCTAGCCTATACTAGGCTAATACCCTATGTATTTGTCCTACCAATATCCTATTCACATAGGTAAAACCATTACTATGGCCTATTTACCTAATTACCTATACACTAGCCTATCCTTAACTCTAGTAAAAACTAATATCCAAACTCAATACCCCATACACTACAACATAGGTATCTCCCATACCCATGTGTCAACCCATTACCTAAACCTATAGGCTTCCTAAACCTATATATTACCTAGTCACTCTAGGTAAAGCCATTACCTATACTCATAGGTAAAACAATTCCTATCTTGAAGTTACCTATACTTATTGTCCTAGTCCTCATCTACACACATTATCCTAAGGCCTCGTTTGGTTCACCGATTTAAGGAACTAGGAAAGGAAAGTTGGCTCTAGGTAATTTTTTTATTTTAGAGCTCGAGCTTGGCTCGAGCTTGTTTATATTAAGCTTGAGCTTGGCTTGATTTTAGCTTGAGCTTGGCTTGATAAGCAAGCTTGATTCAAGCTTGATAAACAAGCTCGTTAAGCTTGATTTCAAGCTCGTTAAGCTTGATTTCAAGCTCGTCAAGCTCGCTCAACTTTATTTCAAGCTGATTAAGCTTGATTTCAAGCTTAACGAGCTCGATTTCAATTTAGTTAGGTTTGAATTAACAATTTATTTATAAAATTTTGATTTAAAAAGTAACTTATTATCAATTATTAAGGACATAAGGCACATTTGACACATCCACATACTGTACAGACAGAGACCTAACATAGGGCACATTTGACCGAGCTCAAAGAGACTCGTCACTTCTGTTCAACCAATACAATAAATCGTTATTAGTTGGATCTGTGCATAGAGACTCGTCACTTTCAAATCATTATCTAAAATATGTATTTTTTGATCCAAATGGAAACAAAGTGTCCAAAACCACACGAACACAGTGTATCAGTAAACACGGGATCGTGCTGTATCCCCGTGTTTATTTTGGACACGAAAAATACCTTAATTAGGGTTAGGATTTACCTTTTGAGGAGCTCGTGGTGGTGGTGGAGGAGGAGGAGGAGGAGGAGGAGTTCGGTGGTGGAGGAGGAGGACCTCGCGGTAGAGGAGGAGGAGGAGGGGCGTCGCCGGGGAGAGAGGGGTCGCCGGGGGGAGAGGGGGTCGCCGGGAAGTGGGGGTCGGTGGAAGAGGAGGAGCTTGGTCGTCGGTGGAGGAGGAGGAGCTCGCGGAGAGAGGGGTCGCTGGGGGAGAGGGGGTCGCCGGGAAGGAGGAGCTCGGTCGTCGGTGGGTCGGTGGGGGGGAAAGGAAAGTTTTGGAAAATTTTCGAGTGAGATTGGGGGAAAAGGAAAATCCGATATGTATATTAGAAATACATTAGCGACGTCACTGTAAGTAGTCGCTAAACGTCGCTAATTTCTTAGAATATAGCGAAGTTTATCGACTATTACGCGACGTAACATTTTGTTATTAAAATGTTAGTTGCAAAACGTCGCTAAACGTCGCTATGTTCTAAGAAATTAGCGACGTTTTCCGACTATTATGCGACGTAACATTTTGTTACAAAAAAATACGTCGCAATACGTCGATGAACGTCGGGCATAGTGACGAACAACGACGTCAAATTTATATGTCGCTAAATTCAAAAAAATTAGCGACGTTTTAATTAAACGTCGCTAAATTCGTCGCTAATATGACTTATTTTTGTAGTGCACGGACAATGGCCATTCTCCTGCATTTTAGGGTCAGTTGAAACTTTGGAGGGCCATAACTTTTGACTGGGAGGTCGAAACGAGGTCCGGTTTATCGCAAAATGAGCGTATTTTCGAGGAGCCTGAGATTAACAAATTTTTGCTAGTCGGCCTTCCAAAATTTTAGAATCGCAAAAAAAATGATGTTTGGACCTCCGTTTTAGCACTTTTGTCGTTTGTCTCGTTCTTTCCGAAATTTTTCGACGAGTTTTTGAAGATTTTTGAGGAAAAAAAACCTAGATTCGAAATTGAGCAGCGTATGGAAGAAGCTGAAGTATCGAAACGTTTTTTTTAAGAGTAGTTTCGTAGATGTTTTCAATAAATTAGAAGGAAGGGCAAAAATGTCATTCGGAACTCTCTTTATATATTTTTTTTCTAATTCTGGATACGCGATGAAATGTTATTGCGCGGTGGATTTTTCATATATTTTTTTTTTCAATTTTTTGACATTTCATAAATTTCCTCTCTCTCTCTCTCTCTATATATATATATATATATATATATATATATATATATATATATATATATATATATATGTTCCTGGGCGCTATTTCTCTGACAAGTGCAGGGATGTTTGTTCCTTATTATGCTTCCGTCTTTGTCCCCTTCAGGGTGAGCCATTGATTCGATCTATATTTCAACTTTTTTTCTTTTTTAGGAACAAAGTTGCACATATCACTTCTAATGATGTTTCTTATATTTTTATTTGTGTCTAGTAGAAATTGATTGACATTTACATGGTCTTTTTTACTTTGTCAATCAACTTTAGTATTCGTTGTCCATCTCTAAATCAAATTGTCACATAGGTTTATTTATTAATTAATTAGTTAATTAATTAATTAATTTTTGTTAGTTGGGTTGTGGTAGGTGTTAGATAATTCATTCAGGTCTCTTTAATCCTACACACTTGAGTGTAATTGTCAATTAACATTTTAATCGGATTAGTATAAGGGTACCAGATTTATGACCTAATTAGACTTTGGGTAATAGGTTTGTCTATTTTAACTTTGAGTAATCGAATATTAACACTCATTTCGTCAGTGAAAGTCCAATTTCGTTACTAAAATATGTCGCTAAAATATTCAAGTACCAAAAGTTTAAAACGGATAAATCCAGTATCCAAAGTCTAATCACGTCCTACCTGGTACCCTTATACAAAATAATTTTTTTTTAATATTAGTTGATCATTATTTTTTTTTCTTCTTTTGGTTACGGTGAAGAGGTAACTTTTCTTTCTCTTGGTTATGATTATAACACAATTAGGGAGGTGTGGTACAGTTCAAAAGAGTTTTGATTTACTAAAAACAATATATGGATGATTGATATCTCATTTTGTTTTGCTGCAGTTCAAGGAAGAGTATGAAAACTGGGTTGGTTTGTGTGACAACCAAATTCCGAGACCGTAGCTATCTTAATCTGACCACAGATGGGGCTTTTCAGAAGGTACAATTGTGTAGACTTATCTTGGACCTGGCATGGATGCATTACAAATAAAAATTATACTGGGTGGCTTTCAACCACGATCCGACTTGAAAAAATGACACTTAACAAAACCTCTCAATTCTCCTAGTTAATCCTCTGATTTGGGAATTTAAAAAAATGGACAAAAAATGGTGAAATAAACCATCATTTAACCCACTATAACCTTCCCTCATAAACCCCCATCCTCAGATCAAGCTTGGTTTTATTTTTTCTCACTAAATTTTTTCTCACTTAACTCTTTTAACCCTCAATCCAAAGCAGACCCTGAGCCAATTCTGAAGCATAATTTGGAAGAAAAGAAGAATCTCTTTGCAGATATTAATTTTGAGGATGAGAAAAGAGTTGCAGAAGCCCAGATAATGCTAATTTTCCTCCCTACCTTTACTCTCAAGGCTCACTTGGTTCGCAGAAACATTGGGGGGGGTGGGGGGTGGGGTGGGGGGTGGGGGGGGGGGGGGGGGGGGGGGGTGTTGAACGATTCCATCCATCCAAGCAAGTATTCACTTTTCCACATTTAAGTATTCACTTACCCTTCCAAAATTTTGGCATTTCCAAACACCGGAAAGAAAAATCAATGAAAATTGTAATTTCCTAGGGAGCGTTTGGTACGTGATATTTTTTTTATTTCCGAAAAAATTTAGTGAGAGAATATATTACCATGTTTGTTTGGCCTATACAAAAAATATTCCTGGAAATTATCGATACCCAAGTAAATAATTTACCCGCGAAACATGAAAATCCTATCCATTAAGAATATATGGGTACATTTTTTTGAACGGGCAAAAAAATGTTCAATTTTTTTTTTTCATTTTTGATATTTTTTTTGTTTGTTTTTGGTCATTTTTTTTTAATTTTTGATCGTTTTTTTTTCTTCCGATTTGATCTTTTTTGTCAATTTTTGTTGTTTGTCAATTTTTGTCAATTTTTGTTGTTTTTGTCAATTTTTGTCCCTTTTTGGTTTTTTAATCTTTTTTTTCGTTGTTTTGTCGTATTTTGATTTTTTTTATCAATTTTTTGTCATTTTTTAGCTTTTTGACATCTTTTTTTAGTTTGTTCGTTTATTTTTGTCGTCTTTTATTTTTTGGCATTTTTCGCTTTTTATCAGTTTTTTGTTCATTTTTGATGTTTTTTGTCATTTTTGTCAGTTTTTCGTTTTGTACGGTTTTTTTTGGGTCAATTTTGTTGTTTTTAATCTTTTTTGTCGTTTTTTTTTTTTAATTTTTTTGGCTTTATTGTAGTTTTTGTCTTTTTGTTATTTTTGGTCTTTTTGTTGTTTTTGTTGTTTTTTTTGTCTTTTTTGTTGTTTTTGTCTTTTTTTACATTTTTTATCGTTTTTGTCGCTTTTGATCTCTTTTATGTAGTTTTTTTTTTTTTCATTTTTTTGTCGTTTTTTGTCGTTTTTGTCTTTTTTGTCCTTTTTTTGGTTGTTTTTATCGATTTTTGTCTTTTTCTTTGCATTTATTGGTTGTTTTTGTTGTTTTCTGGTCGTTATGGTCATTTTTTTGTTATTTTTGACATTTTAATCTTTTTTTTATCATTTGTCGCTTTTTGATCTCTTTTTGTAGTTTTCGTTTTTTCCATCCTTTTTGTCGTTTTTGTTATTTTTTGTCGCTTTTGTCGTTTTTTGTTGTTTTTGGTTGCTTTTTTCGTTTTTTTTTTTGTTTTGTAGCTTTTTTGGTTATTTCTTTTGTTTTTTATTTTTTTTAATCAAATTTTGTCGTTTTGGTCTTTTTCGTCGTTTGTGTTGTTTTTTGTTTTGTCACGTCCCGCTCCCGGAATATAGCGGTAGCGTGAGAAATACATCCTCAGGCTACGCGACATATGACAGACTCTTACTCCTATTCGCGATTGTCGCCGGTACAAAATAGGATAGGGGTACAAGAAATAATAACATATTAAACTTTATTTACCAACATTTTGTTCCAGACAACCTGCTTATACAACTTCTAAAACATTTTAATACAACTGTTTTCAATATTTAAAGCCGCAACAGTTCTCCTGAAGCTTCAACTTCACCTAGTGAACAATACTAGGTCGTCAGAACGACATCAAGTTATCGGTCAATGGCGATAAAAAATAATAATGATATGATGGAACATAATTGTAGAAATAGAGTATAATAACTTTGTAACACCCAGTTTTTCCAGATGAGGGTAATTTTGAAATTTTGTATTTTAATTTATTTAATTATGGTATCTAAAATTTTATATGATTTTTATTAATTTTTAATCATTTTATTTAAAACATGACTTATGAATTGGTGTCTTGCTAGTGTTTTGTTTATCATTTCTAGATTGAGGGATATTTTAGTTATTTTTGTAATTTTGGGAATTATTTGGAATTACTATGTATTATTTAGAATCATTAGAATTTATATGATTTTTAGAGATTTTTTAGTATAATTGATTTTGGTGTTTTAGTTGACTTTGACTTATGTTGACTTTTGAGACTAACCTAGTGGCTAACCTAGGTCATGACTATGTGATTAGGATATGGAATCCTAGGTTGACTTAAGTTAGTGATAATTAAACCATAGAATTAACTTGGTGGAAATAGGATTTAAATTGTTTAAGGAATGGCTTGTGATTTCACAAGTCATTTCATGACTTATAGGCTTAATGGCCCATAGGCCCACACCCTTTGAACCAAGCCCTAACCCTAAAAATCTGACCAGCCATAGTGTGTCCCCTTTCCCTATTTATATCCTCTTGAAATTAGGGTTGCCTCTTTAGGAAACATTGCCATTTGGAAGAGGTGAGTCCCCATCTTTGTAAATTCTTAGAAAATCCATTTCTTCTCCAAATTCCTCCAAACAAATTGCAATAGGACCTAATATTAGTTTTCTTGCTGTTATTAATGAGTATTTGCAGGAAGAACACAATTTGAGGAAGTTTGGTGGTTTGTGGAGCTCTTCCCATTTGGGGATTTGAACATTGTTCACCTATAGGTATAATTCCTTCTATTGCTTTTAAATTCTGTTAAAAATCATTTCTAGGATGCCCTAACCCTAACCTAACAGTAGGATAGGCTAACCCTAGAATTTGGACCCATTTTGTGTCCGTTTCGGACACGTATCAATGTGTATAGGTTAGTGTTCGACGAAATGCCTCAAAGGGCATTTCGTTTGATTTTTGTGATTGTGTTTGAATGGAAAAATCCATTTTTGTCTCGCTTATACATTTATTGGACACTGAGCACGTTTTCGTGTCGGGTTGAGCCGACACGAGCGCGTGGATACGCGGTCGCGCGCGCGTGCAAACTGGCAGATTTTTCCCCTGCTACTCGTGCACGTTTTCTCTGTGCACAAAGGGTTTCAACCCTCGAAATTTGACATGTGAGTCGTGTCCACGACTGACACAAGGCTCCTCGAGTTTCAGGAACTCTTGTGTCGTGTCGGACACGTTATGGCCTGTGCACGTGTAGTGCACTGTGTATATCCGTGTGCAGTGAGTGTTCTGTGATTAAATAGGATTTAAATAGTTTTTTTAATTGTGTTTTATTCATCTGATAGATCCTAGGTATGTTGTATAATCTCTGTTATAATAGGTTGCATTAGAAATGGTTTGATGTGGAGTTATGGGTTCGAATTTGGGAAGTTCTGCGAATTCCTGATACTCACTGATATTGTGAGGTTCCAGAAATTCCAACCTGTTATTTCCCTATTTGTTTACTGTTTTTTTTAACTGTTTATGATCCCTACCTATTATAATTCATGCTAACTAAGTTTCTAAACTCGATTATAGGCTTTTGAATAGGGAATGAGAAATTAAACATTTGATTTGGGTTGTTTTATGTTTCTGAAAACTGTCCTGATACATGTGCTTCCAGTTTCTTTTTTCCTAACCATTTCATTCGTTTTATGCATGTTTTTCACTGTATATATATTCCCACATAGTTATTGATTTGTGTTAATACAATTTTGCATTCGAATTGGACTTTTATGGTATGCTCACTGATTTCTTTGGTTCACTGATTTACTGAGTTAGTGAATGATTCACTCTCCCTAAACCTGAGATGGTTCTTGAACTGAGAAATCGATTTCCAGTTCTTTCCATTACTGTATTGAACTGGGTCCTTGTCCTGATCCTTAATTCATATTTTTTTAACTGTTAAGAACTTGAGAATGTATTTGTTGAACTGATTTTTGGTTTTTTTAATTATTAAGAATGGGATTGATGATATGTGTATACCTAAGATTTTCCTCCTCCAAGTTAAAACCTGGGAATGGGTTCTGTCCTTTAAAACTGTTTTTACCTATATGTGAACCTGAGTTTTCCTTTGTATTAGATTGCAATGCTGTCTATCTTTATAACCTGATAAGGATGTGCTTTAAACTGTGTTTAGGTTCAACTGTATAAAACTGAGGTTTCCTCCTTGTATATAAAACTGAGATTCCAGTTTTGTTCCCCTTTGATAACTTGGGGTTTGAACTGTTGAGAGGGGTATTGTTTTGATTTGTAAAACTGATTTTCTTTCCTATCTTTTACTGTTTAACTGAATAGGAATTAAAAACCTGAGAATGAGTTCTGTATTTTAGACTGTATGAGAATTCTAGAAACCTGAGATTGTATAACTGTTGATTGTGTGGTTTCAAACATGAGAAAACCGAGTTAGTTCTTTAAATTGGGAATTGAGTTCTTTCCTATCCTGTGAATTCAATGTATACACTGTTCTTCCTTGATGACTGAAATAAAAATCAAAACCTGAATATCCCTTTACATTGATTCAATGATTGTTTCCTGCAACCTGTTAATCTGAGATTGGGGTTTTAACTGAGAGTATTCCCATGCCTGAGATTTGGGGTATTGATATGATGTATTGAACTGAATTCCCTTCCTTCACTGTCTCTTAAATTCTGATTACACACACCCTTGTGATATCTGACACACACAACAGTTGCTCACTGTTTTCCCTGTTTATTCAAGTACTTTATATACTGTCATGTACACATGTGGCTCACCCTCACATGCCTTTGGCAGTACACACATGACTGAACCCTCTTTCTTTCACACACACACACCCTTGTACTCATGTGTCCCCCTCTCCTTCCCTATAGATATATAATATATGCTCTGTGTTATATATATATAAGTTCCTATATAATATATATCATAGTGTTGTACTATACATATCAATTATATATAGGAATGTGTGAAATGTATATATATTTATATATGATACTATATGATATGATATGTTATAGAGTATGGGATACCATATGACATAATATATTGTATATATGATATTATGTGATATGTTATGATATATGGGTGAAATGGTATAGTGACTATACGATAGGTGTATTCCTAATAGACTATTAGTCATAGCTATATCATGTGGTTATGTGAATATGGTATGGTTAGGCATGGTATACCTAGTTGGAGTCTAGATAGACTGTTTAGGCTTGCTAGAACCTAGAATGACTTGCTAAACCTAGATTAGACTAGTTTGACCTAGTTTGACTTCTAGGGTTGACCAGAGTTGACCAAGAGTTGACTTTGGTCTAGATTGACCTAGATTCATGTAGAACGCATTGTAGTGCATTACATTTCTATTCTGGACTTGTTGTGACTTGTGTTGCTCTAACTAGGAGTCAGATATCTCATCTCGGACAGTATATTTACTTCAGACATTCAGATACGAGACGAGTACATTCTCTGATCATTTCATATCCTGCTTAGAATTATTTCCTGCATTAAATTACTTTACTTGATATTGTCACGTTGGTCACACGGATTAGTACTATACGGATCCTTTCTTGAGATGTTATCCCTTCAGGGAGCATCGGGTACTCTATGTTCTGTGCGTTTCACTTACATAGTGTATCATATGCTTTCTTTGGTTCTTTGATCACTTGTGACATATACTCATATGATCACAAAGTCTTCTTTGAATCCTTATCCCATTTATTGGGTCTATCAAAATCTCCATTTTTGGGACTACTATGTACCACCCTTCGGGGGCTTACCACCCTTTGGGGGCTTATTACCCTTCGGAGGCTGTTACATAGAAGCATGTACGTAACATAACTTGTTTGGATCCTTGTGTATTAGTTGGGGGTACGGGAGAGTATAAATAGCCATGTGAACAATTTCCAAAGTAGAATAGCCATGTACGCCTCTTTAGTATAGCCATGTACGCCTCTTTAGTATAGCCATGTACAAATCAAGTCGTTCACATGTCGACTTTGTACTCTAAATCACTAGTCACTGTTAGCTCTCTACTTATAGTAGATATTTCTATTACAGTTCTCTCTCTCTGTTACATACTGCATTTCCTTCAGTATCTATATCTTACTTTACTGCATGATTATATTTTCTAACCTGCTATGAACTGTTGAGATGTACTGTGCTCGCTCCCGTCCTGACTGGACCTATTGAAAATTTTACAGAGGATGATGAGGAACCCTGCACCCCTTACTTGGAGCTTGCCTAGATGACACTCGCGACCTGGACCCCTGGGGAGGTTCAGGCAGCTGCTGAGGACGATACCTTGCTTAGTATAGATAGCTTAGACTGTTTACCATTTTATGTTTAGTTGTTGTTCTTGTTTCAGAGTTGTATATTTTAGAGATGATAAGACTTGTATTTCTTTCTGTTGTACCTCAGTTGAGAATTTCTTTATCTATTTCATCGTGCCATTTTCTATC
>JANAVB010001800.1:34240181-34267071 GCA_029216955.1 Iris pallida
ATTGGAACCCCAGTTAGAGAAGAGAGAGCTGATGTGAAGAGAATTAAGAGCTTTTTATCATTCTCCGTGTTAAAATCACGAAGAATTGACATTCTCCGTATTAAAAACATGGAGAATGGCCTTTTCCTCGTATTAAATTGACGGTGAATTGCCATTTTTATGTTAAAATGATGCAGGAGAATGATTATTCTCCGTGTTAAAATAACGAAGAATTGCAATTCTTCGTGCTAAATCACGGAGAATGGCCATTCTCCGTGTTAAAATGAATGATAATGGTCATTCTCCGTGTTAAAAATTACGAAGAATTTTATTCTCTGTGTTAAAATGACAGAAAATGGTCTGCAGAAGAATAGTCATTATATTGAGCCCTAGGTTCATTCCATTAATTTGGGCTTAGGATTTAGTAAAATGAACCTATTAAATGAGATTCATTATCCTGAGCCCTCGGTTCATCCCATTAATTTGGAAGTCTTTAACCGACGGCCACGTGGCCTGTGGTTTGGACCACACTCACCCTATATAAGGGGAAGTTTTTATGAAGAGTCGCATATTCCTCTTTTAGCATTCCCAACACCATGCTTGACCCAGACTTAGCTTTGAACGACCGTCGTTGGCCTTGCACAAGTTGGCTGTTGGTTGTGGATCCTTTCATTCAAAGAAGCTGTGTCTTTGTACAAGAGCTGCTGATGAGGGTCGAGATGTACCAGAATGTCCACCATGAGGAGTTAGAACCTGAGCGACGTCTTGGAGGTCTTGGAGGTCCTGACGACAGGATTTGGGTTGATTGCCAACCCGAAGAGCCACAGGTTGTGCTCTGTCATGCTCAATAGCGGCAGCTGTCACGACCCGCACCCTGATTAGGGGCACGAGTACGTGGTTACGTCCAGCCTACGCCGCAGCATCGACGGTAGAACGCTGTCTAGGTCATCTATAAATACTACAACTAAATAGATAAATGTACCTGTACAGTATATACACTCCGAATGGAGGTGACATAGCAATACAGTCTCAATCACAAATGTAAAACTAAGGTAGATAGTATGGAAAGGAAAATACGAATGATGAGAACAAGAAATAAGTCCAAGATCCACAAGTCAGAGCTATACACAAACATCCATGGTCTCAGAAAATATATAATAGATACTACAACTGACAGTGCTAGCTGGCTCGCAGGCCAGGCAAACCTAACTAGCTAAGCTACTCAGGGTGAGCAAAATCTAGTGGCTCTACCAACAAGCCACTGTCTAAGTCTACTCCGTCAGACTCTACCCCATAGTTGGTCGGGCAATCAGCCTCGGAATCATCTGTAATATGTCAACGGTATCCTGTCAGAAAAATGAGCAAGTACAAATGCCAACATCAGTTCCATATGAATTGATAAATTCTATAAGAGACAGTGTAATGAAATACAAGACAAAATCAACTGGAAATATATATCATGGTGTGAGTACTGAAAAGGACGACAATATGAATGTATATAGGGCGACTTGGGAACTATTCGGAAAGCCGAGTTACAACCCCTAAACCAAAAAAGGACTGGGTTGTAACCCTTCTCCCGAACAGAACTTAGCCTCCCCAAAAATAAATATAAAAGGTGCCTTGAATTATTAGCGCGTCATGTGATCGGCTTGGGAAAAACATGTTCAGGCTTTCCATCCGACCGGCTACAAACAAATAACAAGTGTGAAACAACAAGTGTGAAGATAAGGCCGGTCACCATAAAAAGTTATGAACAAGTAGCTATGGACAAGTGTCGAGTACAAGTGTGAAGCAACAAGTAGGAATTTGATCACATAACCACTAATAACTCCCCATCCCCCGAAGAGTATAAAAGATCCGGTCATAACACGTCATGACACGAGATTTAAAAGCAGGTGATCAGTCCACTCCCAAGTCCATGTCTATACAAGTACAAGTAACAAATCGAGTCATGTACCAATATACCAAGTAATTCGGGAACAACATCTCATGACAGGATCCGACATATACTAGTCCGTAAAATATCGTGTCTGGAAATCAAGTAAGACACTACGACTGAATCGGATATAGCAGATATCAAAACAATAAAAACTATCAGTGAATGTACTCGCCTGTGGTCCTGAGCTGATAAGGTGAACAGACGCTCAGAGTGATCACAGACCTAAAATAAGATACTATGAGTCAAACAGGGCTAAATACTGAAAAAGGAATCTAATTCAAGTCATGAATGCAAGTCTAAGTCAAAACTAGGTCAATCTAGGTCAGACTGAGTCACACTAGGTCATACTGGCTCATACTGGGTCATACTAGGTCACTGGGAGTCAATCCAAGTCAAACTAGGTCAATCGGGGTCAAGGGTTGACTTACAGTTGACTTTTGGTCAAAAAGTCAACTCTGGTCAACTCTGGTCAACACTGAGTCAACCCTGGGTCAACTCTAGGTCAAATAAGTCAAATGTTGACTAACAGTTGATTTTCAGTCAACTGGTCAACTCAAGTTTGGTTTCGGTCAAATCGGGTCGCTTAAAGGCCAAGTTTGACTCTCGGTTGACTTTTGTTGACTTTTGGTCAAAAAGGTCAACCGACGTCAAAACTAGTCTATGAGCACCATATTTGATCATTACCAACCACGGGAATCAAGTTCTAACCCTATCTTAGGCTCCTAACACTAATACCCTATTCCTAGGCAAAACTAACATTTACCCTACCAAGGTAAATTTCGATACCTTGTCCAATCCCAAGGAAACCCTGCAAATACCCATGGTACTAACCTAGACTCCTTAGGGTAGCTAGATATCAACCTATCTAAGGTTTACCTACCAAGGAAAATAGGTATCCTAGGTATCTAACCTAGTTTTAGGATATTGTAGAAGCATGGAAAATACTAAAGAAATTGACTCATGCGGCCAAGAAAGACCCATGCGGCTCAGAAAACGCATGCGGCTCAGGGAGTCATGCGGCATAAGGAGCTATGCGGCCGGAGGCATTCCATGCGGCTCAGAAGATACGTGGCGTGACAGTGCTCCCCTCCGATCCATGCTGCATTAATCGCTTTGACGGCTGACCCCTCTGAAAAGTTGACAGACCTGACACCAAAGCAGGTAATTATGACTCTGTCATGATGATGAATCTCTAGGGAAGAGAAAGAAATCTCTGACACAATCTTCCGAGAACAACAAAATGCCATGTGGCCCTGCCACGTGGGTGTGCTTATGCGGCTCGAAGTGAAGACTTCCCATGCGGTTCAGAGTGAAGCTGTCCCATGCGGCTCGAGTGGAATCATCCCTATGCGGCTCAAGAAGATCATGCCCATGCGGATCAAGCAGACACACCATTATGCGGTTCATGCGGCTCATCATATGGTTCAGAAGTCTGAAGGAGGGGGCCACTGCCCAGACAGTCCTGACACGTGTCCCAAGTCTTATGCGGCCCAAAATTCATGCGGCCCAAATCTCATGCGGCCCAATCTGCATGCGGTTCCAGTCTCATCATTGGCTCTCAGAACACGTGTCCTCAGCCGATCAATCTTCCAGATTTATGACAATCCAAGATCGGGTCGAATCCCAATGATCTGGGCACGTGGCAGGAGAATAAATTTGATTTATTCGCAGATATGAGAGAATCATTATAAGGAAGATTTATGCCAATCAACATTGATTGCTAATGGGGATTTGGTGTAATCTACCCTTAATGGTTCTGATTCGTCACAATCAGAAACGAACGGCCTGGATTGATCAATCCCCAAGCCGCCGCCATCTCCAAGAGCTAATCATTGGCAACCCTAGCGATCACATCCCACTATTATAAATAGCAAGGTACCATTCCCTTGTAGCATATAGAGAGAGATACAAAAAGAAACCAGAGAAGAATACGTATACACAGAGAGACTTCCCCCATAGTCAGAGAGAGAATATACACAGAGAGAGAGAAGCCAGGAGAGCAATCAGAGAGAGAGCAAGAAGGCATTTCTTCGTCAACGACCAAGCAGATCTTCCCCGAGTCAAGGCTGCGTACCGATCGTCCAAGGAGTAAGGCAGAGCGGCCATCGCTTTCCCGAGCCTCTATCGTCACCCTCCAGAATCTAAAATAAACAATCGTACTTAGACTGCTGTACCTAGGTTTTCGTCCCTAGGCTTTCTTTGTACGAGCGAGTTTGTATTGTGAGTCTAAGTTCAGTCCTCCGATAATTGTTCTGTACTTTTACAATTAATGGCAAACACGATGGCGACTCTGCTGGGGACTAACTTCTCCACGGCTGAGGAGTTGGTGACGCAATCGGACGCAGCCAAACTTGGCTCTACACAACAGAAGATGGTCGTACGCTTCGACCAACAGGCGTTCGAAGAGATATTCTCTGAAGGTAGCACTGGCCCGGTCCAGAAGCGCACCCGCACCATAAAGGCTCGCAAAGAGTGGAGGCCAAATCGTTTGCTCCTCCGCAAGCCCTTGATGGGGTGCTCTCTATTGCTCAAGATGGCGAGAAAGACTCCCCTGCGGCCCCACTTCAGACCGTAGACAACTCTGCTGTCCCCAAGTCCGGCAGAAGAAAATACTATGATGCTGGACTTGCAGGGGCAAAGAGGAACTCTACGCGGTCCGAGCCGCAGAAAGTATTAGCCGCAGGGAGAAAGCCCATGCGGCTACAACTGCCGACCGCATAAAAAAAACTCATGCGGCCACATCTGTCAGCCGCATAACTTATGCGGCTACAGTTGCCAACCGCACGGATGAGACTCATGCGGTTATTGAAGTCAATCGCTTGCAGAAAACCCATGCGGCCACAGATGCCAATCGCATACGGTCAGCCTGCACGGTCGTGACTCCTAACCGCATAAAGACTCATCCTACAACAAAAGACAGCCGCATGCAGACAGCCTGCACGGTATCCAATGCTAGCCGCATAGCATCCGTCCCACGCTTCTCTCGATCAGTCTTCGACCGGCTCTTATGCGGTCCTGACTCTGATCATTATCTGGATGATAATCCAGACTCTGTGGTATTCGACTTAGACTCCTCCTATTACGCACCCACAAGTGCTAAAAGGAGGAAGTCTAGGCAGCGTGGGCTCATCAAGTCCAGACGACTGCCCAACCTCTGACTATCGGGGCGTCCCGCTGATTGTCACGCGGGCCTCTGATGGGAAGTTGTATAAAACACTCAAGTCCAGCCCCCGGCGGCAAACGGACAAAGTGGTTCCTCTGACCTGCATGAGGTTATCCTCCACAAACGCAAGGAAAGAGAAGGAGCTTCGGGTGTAAAGAGCCCTCGGACATCAATGCACCCAGATCATCGTCAACTGCTGTTGCAGCAACGCGGCGGTGACGGAAGACCGACCATCCGTCTTCCAAAGACTACATCACCCGAGCTCAGAAGACGAGGCACGTCCTGTTGTCTCCTGCAAGTCCGCGCAGAAAGTTCTCGCCAAGGAAGAGGGAAGAGAAGAAAACGAGCATCTCCAGCCCAAAGGTGTCAACTACTGCAGCTAAGAAACCGTCGTCTAAAGGTTATCCTCCACTGGAGTATTTCAACACACCCGTTCGAAGATGAAAACTGCTGCAGTAGGAAGTTCGTCGTCTGCAACATTAGGGGTCGTCGGAACTGGGGGTAGCACTCCTCCAAACATCCACGACAATCCGACATTCCAGGAATACGGACTGGAGGAAGCAAATCCTCCGACGGATACAATAGATACCGACGTCCCCAAGGACATCCTAGACAAAGCAAGCCGATGCCGGGGTAGTATTCCTTCCGAATCTGAACCTGAAGAGAACATCCCCACATATCCTGATGATTTCTCGATGCACGGGTACGACTCGGAGGGTACATCCTCCACCACTCCTTCCGTCACTCCTCATGTGAAGACGGTGTTCATGACAGACAACAATCAAGGCGGTTTCGGTGATCGCCAGCGCATCGACACTTTGGAGGCCATGCACGCCTTGGTCAAGTCTGTAGACGAGATCAAAGCGGCGCTTCCTAATCTGCAGGGGTGACACCTGGCCAGACAAGCACGGGTCCCCCAATCAACGTAGATTCAAATTCGGTGGCACCAAACCCGGGCATAATCCTCCCGAAGTAACGGCTCCGACTGCGACAGATGAGACCCGATAAGTAAGGAGAGAAGTTCAAGAGCTCCGAGCCATGTTCCACGCCAGAGAAACTCTCAAGACCTCCGGATACGGCAACCATATCCTGCTGAATGGAGGGATGTTCCCTTTCCACCAAGATATAAGCCGTTCAATATCAACCCATATGATGGCAGGACTTCAGCAAGTCGGTACATCACTTACTTTGAGGTCACTACCGACCATCTCCCCCATGATGACGCTATCCTCACGCGGTTATTCATTGGGCATTGGAAGGAGTCGCGTTCGATTGGTACCGCAACCTGCCGGACAATTGCATCCATTTCTTCGCTGGCTTCAAACGCCTGTTCTTGAGAGGTTCTATGAGGTAGGCAGGACGTCACGATGTCTACCCTCATGGACGTCATTCAAGGAGAGAAAAAGCTGACGAGGAATTACATTGAGCGGTTTCGTCAAACCGCAATGAAGTTACCATCTGGAAACCCGGACTCCTCCTTGATCGAAATTTGCCAAAAGAGACTACTCCCAACAATCAGTCTCTGGATGGGCGAGAGTCAATTCAAGGACTGGAAGGCTTTTATCATTAGTGCTACAAGTGCCGAAGAACGATTAAAGAAGGTTCACCAACTGGGATTACATATCTCAGAGGGAGAGAACAAAGACAGCGTCCAGCACCACCAACGACAATGGGGGTAGCCTCTCCAACAACCGGGACAACAGAGACAAGCAGGCTATGGTGGCCGATACCCAGAAGCCTGAGTCGCAACCTGCGGACAAACAATGGCCTCAAATCACTTACTCTTTTGAAGACGGTCACGTCAAGCCTATCTTGGACATGCTCATACAAGGAGATAGGATTCAGCTTCCTCCACCAAGATGGGAGCCTCGGCCGGCTGATTTGGAGAATCCAAAGTTCTGCCATTACCACCGCTACGTCCACCATGCTACGGCACGACTGCTACCAACTGAAACGATATATCCAGAACCTCATCGATTCGAACGCTCTGGCCATCGATTTCGAGGAGGTAACCGTGGCAGCCAACATGGTGTCCGTACAATTCGGCAGCTTCCTCCAACCGAGACCCAGGATGGGGTTATACCCATCCCTCTGGCAACGATGGAGATTGCTAATCTCCCGCCTGCTCAAGCTGCTGGTCCAGTACCTTCACCACATCACGAGGGGAAATCATGTGGGTCCATCCGGGCCTAGTCCACGAGGTAACTCAGTCCACTCCATCTTCTAAAAAGAAAAGTAGAAAAGTCAGATCCTGCCGTACCACCTCAGCAGATGAAGAGGAAGTCACGGCCGTTTTTACTCGATCCGGAGCACAATCTCAACCTGTGGCGGAAAACTCGACTGATGATCATCCGCCCATTACCACGGACGCTCCGGGACCGGCTCAGCCTTCGACGATCGACAAAGGCCGAAGGAGACTCGCTTCGACAAATCCCTCCGAAAGGAAACATCTCAGGGGCTGGAGAGGCCCTACAACTTCGACATCTTGGCGCAATTGGCCAATACACCGGCCAAATTGTCCTTATATGAACTCCTGAGGCTCTCGAAGGATGTCCGTACAGCTTGGGCGATGCACTTCAAAATGCCGACGCGTACCTGGCTCAGGTCAACCTCACGGGAGAAAATCAGCCCGCAGACCTCCAAGACAGTGCCTGTACGGGAGCAATGCCCAATATCGTCTTCACTCCACAAGACATGCTCATCAAGACTAATCTACACGATCGCCCATTATACTACACAGGCTACATCGGCGACATAAAGGTGGACCGGATGCACATTGACCCTGGGTCTTCCATAAGCATCATTCCAAAAGGACTACTGCATCATCTTCGTATCCCGATGCATCGCCTGACCCTACAAATATTGCCATCAGCGGGTTCAAGGGCAGAAGCTACCCTATCGGGAAGATCCGTCTGAAATGTCAGATTGGCGATCTCCAATCAGAAGTCACTTGCTACGTCATAGATGCCGACACTTCATACAACATCCTTTTGGGGCGCCCTTGGATACACGATTATATGATCGTGCCTTCCACGCTACACTAATGCTTCAAATATGTCGACAAGCACGGCTTCGTGATGACAGAATTTGCTGACATCGATCCCTTCAAAGGGGTCGAATCTTATTACTCGGACTCCTGCCTATACGAAAAGTCGAAGAGGCACCTTGAGGGAGGAAATGAACAAACTGATGTTGAAGCAACCACGGGATCAGAAGAGCCTCTGACGATCCACCTCCAGGCTCGCAAACCAGGCAATTCCGTACCCTTACGGCCACGCTGCGTAAGGACGCGATCAGCCTCTCGGCACAGGAAGAGCAGTTGAGAATCCGGCTGCCAAGGTCCGGCCAGGTACCGAGACCCACGACAGGGCCACTTACCATCAGATTGCAGAGAGTCGGTCAATCCCAAACAGAGAAGCTCAATCCCTCTGATAGGTCTCTGACGATACGCCTGCCTAAGAAAGGTCGTCACCCCCGATGCGAGGTTTGACACTTCAAGCGAACCAGCCACCCCTCGCTCCACATCAAGTGTCAGACTGGGGTTGCTAGTCTACTGACAACCCCACGCTCCGCTCTGTCAGTTGAACCTCTGAAGATCAAGCTGACTAGGACGCCCTCTCAATCTTCATTCACAACAGGGGGTAGCCGAAGAGGAACCAGAGCTAGCCAAGTATGTGGCTGCCCACACTGACGCTCCCTCCGCAGTTGATGTAATCCCTCTAGAAAAGATACCTTACTTCATCAATAAAGGGTTATCTTTGAACTACCGAGCTCAATAAGCTATGTACAATATATGCTATGGAACACGGTATAGGCACTCACCTACATACACAGGTGACAAATGTGTACACCGCTATCCAACTTACTCCAGTAAAAGGCGCTTACCGAATAATCGAGGGAGGGGACCACCCAATCATCTTCGGCCGGACGAACAACCCGCATCCCCTCGCCATGGAAGAAGTCGACTTCGGGTCAGATGCCGGAAGACTGCCTCTGTATCTCTATAGCCCTCAATCCAAATATCTCATACAAACAGGGGTATGATCTAGAGACAACGCCAGGACTGAACTACGGCACTGGACGACGATTACCTTTGTAGACGCCAGTCCCGGCGGGCAAACCACGAAACTACTATAACAAAACCCGATGCGGTTTAGGGTATGTAACGCCTACGACGACCCCTGAAAGCTCAGATGAAGAATGCGACTGACAGTCACATTCAACCGGATCACCGACTTCCGACTCAGATACCAGCATCGGAGATGTGTTCAGACAAGTCATGTCAGTCAACATGGCATTCACCGACGCTTACGAGGAAAACGAAGACATCCCCAAAATCCTTGAGCTAGAGCCATGGGCCCAGCAATTAGACGCACATAGGAAAAGCGGTTCGAACTGAGAGAACCTCCTACGAAGATGAGGTCATACAAGTGGATCTCGGCAGTGAATCTTCTCCAAAACCGATCTTTATCAGTAAAAGCCTAACTGACGAGAACGAGAATCGCTGTTAGTACTTGTCAGAGAATACATTGATGTGTTCGCCTGGAGCTATGAAGACATGCCGGGGTTAAATCCTGACATCGCTCTCCACAAACTCAATATACGGCCAGATGCAAAGCCAGTCAAGCAGCAACAATGACACTTCCGCCCAAACGTCATGGACGCGATCGAAACTGAAGTCAACAAGTTAATAGCCAGCGGCTTCATTCGTGAAGAGCAACATCCGATTGGGTCGCCAATATAGTACCCGTCCTCAAGAAGAATGGGAAGATTCGAATCTGCATCGACTTCCGTAACCTGAACGAGGCATGCCCCAAAGATGAATTTCCCCTTCCTATCACAGACATCATGATCGACAATACATGCGGCTTTGAACGTATGTCATCAGGATGGATTCTCGGGGTACAATCAAATCAAGATGTCTCCCGACGACGAAAAGCACACTTCATTCCGAACCCCAATTGGCACATACTGCTACACAGTCATGCCATTCGGTCTAAAGAATGCTGGCGCTACATATCAGCGAGCCATGAGTATCATTTTTAGAGAACATTGCGCAAGACAGTGGAATGCTATGTCGACGACATCGCCGTCAAGAGTCGCCATAAGGAGGATCATCTGCAAGACCTGAGAACGGTGTTCAACTTAATGCGAGCCCACAATCTGAAGATGAACCCTACAAAATCGTTCTTGGGCATATCCAGTGGGAAGTTCTTGGGCTTCATCATCACTGCACGGGGTATCCATGTAGACCCCGAGAAAACGAGGGCAATCATGGAGATGGGTCCCCCGAGAAATCTTCGTGAACTTAGAGGCCTCCAAGGGAGGCTAGCTTATATCAGGAGGTTCATTTCCAACCTCTCCGGGCGATGCCGACCGTTCACCCACCTCATGAAGAAGGGAGTCTCATTCGTATGGGATGAGGAATGCCAGCGCGCTTTCGATGACATCAAAGAATATTTATCAAATCCTCCAGTCCTGGTGGCCCCGGTCCCTGGAAAACCATTCCTGCTCTATGTACGAGCAATAGAACACTCCCTCGGTGCCCTGCTGGCACAAAACAACGACGCAGGCCACGAGCAGGCCATTTACTATCTCAGCCGAATGATGGTCGGGCCCGAACACCGATACACCGCTGTGGAGAAAGAATGCCTCGCCCTGGTATTCGCCATTCAAAAGACGCGGCACTATGTCACGGGGCAAACCATACATGTGATCTCACGAATCAACCCTCTCAGGGTCCTCATGACCAAACCAGGGGCACTCAGCTCCCGCCTCGCTACATGGGCGATATTGCTGTCCCCCTATCATATGGTCTTCGTCCCGCAGAAGGCTGTCAAAGGTCAAGCCCTGGCAGACTTTTTGGCGGCCCATCCAGGATCGGAATCATCTAGAATATACGAAAAAATCCCAGATGAGGTCGCCGATTCAAATACAACCACCCACGATAACATATGGCGGATGTTCTTCGATGGCGCTTCAAGAACCGGACCCAAGGGAAACATCATCGTCGGAGTCGGAGTAGTATTGGTCTCTCCTACCGGGCTAGTGATCAATCGCGCCTACTCTCTCACGGAACCCTGCTCTAACAATGTGGCCGAGTACAACGCTTTGGTCATTGGCCTCCAACTCGCAAGAGAACTGGGGGTAGAATACCTTGAAGTATACGACGATTCGCAATTAATCGTCAACCAGATCCGGGGGACGTACGAAGTCCGCCATGAAGACATGATCTCCTACCACCAAATAGCGATCAACATTATCTCATCATTCGAGGGATTCTTCATCGAACACGTCCCCAGACTCCAAAATATCGAAGCTGATGCCCTAGCAGGCCTGGCTGCTTCCCTAGCAGTGCCAAACCACTCTCATCATTCGGTCGATGTAATCGGCCGTGAGCTGGTCTGCCCCAAGAACAACGTTCAAGCCATGGCGAGTTATTCTGCTCAGATGATCGACGAAGCGCCAGACTGGAGACAACCATTCATAGACTTCATGGTCTACGACATCCTACCCGAGAACCCGAAGGAGGCTATTTCTATCAGACGGCATTCTCTCAGATTCTTCTACGATACAGAGACAAAAACGCTGTATCGCCGCTCCTACGACGGATTACTACTTCGGTGCTTGTCAAACGCAGAAGCCAAAGAAGCCGTGCGAGAGGCTCATGATGGTGTCTGCGGGGCCCATCAGCCTGGCCCTAAGCTGCAAGATCGCCTTCGCCGGATGGGCTACTACTGGCCCACGATGGTGGCTGATGCGATAGATTATGCCAGAAAATGCAAGGCCTGCCAAGTCCACGCAGACTTCATTCACCAACCATCCGAATTCCTACATCCGACAGTGGCATCCTGGCCATTCGAAGCATGGGGAATGGATATCATTGGTCCAATCACCCACCTTCCTCCCGAGGACATCGCTTCATACTAGCGATCACTGATTACTTCTCAAAATGGGCAGAAGCTGTCCCACTCGCCGAAGTCAAGACTTCGAACGTGATCAGCTTCCTGAAACCACGTCATCTACCGCTTTGGACTGCCCCAAAGGATCATCCATGATAATGGTCCACAGTTTATAAGCCACGCATTCTACCGATTCTGCGACAAACACCGTATTCAGAATGTCGCTTTGACACCATAAACCCGGCAGCAAACGGGTTAGCAGAGGCATTCAACAAAACAATCATCAAACTCCTCAAGAAATTTGTCTCCTCCAACAAACGCGACTGGAACGAGAAGCTCGACGAGTGCTTATGGGCTTATCGCACCACGGTTCGAACAGCCACCGGGAATACACCATTCTCTCTGGTATACGGGAGTGAGGCAGTTCTCCCATTAGAGACTCAGATTCCCTCACTCCGAGTCGCCCTCACTTATCAATTGACAACGGATGATAACTACCGACGTCGACTACAAGAGTTAGAGGCCTTAGATGAAAAATGCCTCCTAGCTCAGCAAAGGATCGAATTATACCAAGCACGCATCTCAGGAGCCTTCAACAAAAAGGTCAAAGTCAGAACATTCCAAGTGGGCGATCTTGTTTTGGCAGTCAGGAGGCCAATGGTCATGACTCACAAGACCACCGGCAAGTTCCAGCCAAAATGGGAAGGTCCATTTATCATCGAGGCCGTGTTCTCCAATGGTGCTTACCGCCTCGCCAATCAGAACGGAGACTTGCTCATGTTACCCGTCAACGGCAAGTTCCTGAAGAAATACTATGTTTAAACAACATTTTCCAGAGTTTTGAGTCATGTGCCCACTGGTACCCCTGAACTCAACCCTCTAATTTTCCAACTTATTGAGTCACGTACCCTCTTGTACCGCTGAACTCATATCCCAAATTCCTAAGTCATGTACCTGCTGGTACCTCTGAACTTATACTTTGATTCCAACATTCACAGATTTTCGAGTCATGTACCCGCGTGTACCGCTGAACTCATGCCCTTCTTCCATAAACATACCCCAAATTCCTAAGTCATGTACCTGCTGGTACCTCTGAACTTACACTTTGATTCCAACATTCATGGATTGTCGAGTTATGTGCCCATCGGTACCCTGAACTTACATCCCGGTCACTCTTTTAAAAGAAAGTCATGTATAATCATACCGCTGAACTTTCTTCCTACAAGAGATCCTCTCTCATGATCTAATACCTGCACTCCCAGTACACAACGAAGGTAACGGATCCACAAATTTCCAAGACGACCATGTCCTCATCACCTCTGAGTCGTCCCATTTCCGCCAAAAACAAATCACCCCTACATAGAATTTCCATGTCCTCATTACCTCTGAGTTATTCTATGTACCCCCCCCGTCAAAGAAACCCTCATGCTCACCATGTCCTCAGCACCTCTGAGTCAGTATGATTGGTTCCTTTCTTTTTAAACTTGTTGTCCGTATCCAAAACTAGGGTACGTTAGGGATAATGGGTCCACGCAAAATGTCCCAATAAGAGGATTATTACAAAGCAAAAGAGTGAAGCAAAAATATATATTCCATTCATTCAGAAATCGGTTACATCCACACGATTGCAAGCAAGTCAAAAGAGTTCTTCATGAAGACAAGAAGAAAGGCGAAACAAAATAAAAGACTACAGACAAACATCCACGAGAAGCCCCTACATCCTAGTTACAGGAGCGCATGTACCATTCCCTCAACCACCTCACATATGAAGGATGCAAGTGAAGAGCATCCTCGTCCAGAATAGGAGAAACAGGGTTCCCAGCGCTGCCACCCTCAACAGTCTCGATATTTGGAGAGTTGTCGTTCCCCTCAGGCGCAGGTTCTTTCTTCATATCCTCCTTAACAGAGGAAGATCCCTGGCTGATGACAGGAGGCTGCGGCTCCTCTGACGCCGCAGTCTCAACATTCGGTGGGGATACTGCGAGGACCAAAGACGAAGAAAATGAAAACAGTCAGAAATATTCATGTGGCTCATTTTAGACAAGTCTCATGCGGCTCAGTCATAGGACGCGTATGCGGACCATGTAGTTTGAGAAGTTCACGTCAAAGTCGTGTACATGAAGCATGCAGTGAAGCAGGCTCTACTAGGGTTTCAAATCGACTACCTAATCCTTACCTTCGACGGCAATATGAACATTAAAACGAACGGGGGGCACGACAGTCGAGGGCGAAGCCGATTTCTTACTCCTCGCCACAGCCTTCTTTACAGCATTAGAAGCCCTGGGTGCCATTGTTGTCTGATGATCAGAGGAAGAAAAATACGACAAAAATCTGAGTCAAGAATAGTCTAAGAGAGAAGACCGTCCAAATGCCCTTATTTATTGACGGAGAATTGTGGACCGACGCCTCGTACAAACGCGATCAGCTCTTCGGTTATTGAGCCAAACCAGCCATTTAAAGACTGAGCTCTTGGGATCCTGTCCCAGAAAGATCTACACGCATGGCATAATGACGTGGCAAAGAGCTTATGCGGTTTAAATGACCATGCGGCTGATAGCAACTATACGACTCAGATGGTCGGGAGGCAAAAATTTCTATGCGGCTGGGCCATCCATGCGGCTGAGACGCCCCTGCGGCAGAACTTTCCATGCGGCCAAGATATCCATGCGCGGCCAGAAGAATATCCAGCCATGCTTCTTATTCAAAGTATTTCAATTTTGCAAATTGAAAACTTTGAAGGGGGTCCTGTAGAAGCATGGAAAATACTAAAGAAATTGACTCATGCGGCCAAGAAAGACCCATGCGGCTCAGAAAACGCATGCGGCTCAGGGAGTCATGCGACATAAGGAGCTATGCGGCCGGAGGTATTCCATGCGGCTCAGAAGACACGTGGCGTGACAGTGCTCTCCTCCGATCCATGCTGTATTAATCGCTTTGACGGCTGATCCCTCTGAAAAGTTGACAGACCTGACACCAAAGCAGGTAATTATGACTCTGTCATGATGATGAATCTCTAGGGAAGAGAAAGAAATCTCTGACACAATCCCCCGAGAACAACAAAATGCCACGTGGCCCTGCCACGTGGGTGTGCTTATGCGGCTCGAAGTGAAGACTTCCCATGCGGTTCAGAGTGAAGCTGTCCCATGCGGCTCGAGTGGAATCATCCCTATGCGGCTCAAGAAGATCATGCCCATGCGGCTCAAGCAGACACACCATTATGCGGTTAATGCGGCTCATCATATGGTTCAGAAGTCTGAAGGAGGGGGCTACTGCTCAGACAGTCCTGACACGTGTCCCAAGTCTTATGCGGCCCAAAATTTATGCGGCCCAAATCTCATGCGGCCCAATCTGCATACGGTTCCAGTCTCATCATTGGCTCTCAGGACACGTGTCCTCAGCCGATCAATCTCCCAGATTTATGGCAATCCAAGATCGGGTCGAATCCCAATGATCTGGGGCACGTGGCAGGAGAATAAATTTGATTTATTCGCAGATATGAGAGAATCATTATAAGAAAGATTTATGCCAATCAGCATTGATTGCTATTGGGATTTGGTGTAATTTACACTTAATGGTTCTGATTCGTCACAATCAGAAACGAACGGCGTGGATTGATCAATCCCCAAGCCACCGCCATCTCCAAGAGCTAATCATTGGCAACCCTAGCGATCACATCCCACTATTATAAATAGCAAGGTGCCATTCCCCTTGTAGCATATAGAGAGAGATACAAAAAGAAACCAGAGAAGAATACGTATACAAGAGAGACTTCCCCCATAGTCAGAGAGGAATATACACAGAGAGAGAGAAGCCAGGAGAGCAATCAGAGGAGAGAGCAAGAAGGCATTTCTTCGTCAACGACCAAGCAGATCTTCCCCGAGTCAAGGCTGCGTACCGATCGTCCAAGGAGTAAGGCAGAGCGGCCGTCGCTTTCCCGAGCCTCTATCGTCACCCCCCAGAATCTAAAATAAACAATCGTACTTAGACTGCTGTACCTAGGTTTTCGTTCCTAGGCTTTCTTTGTACGAGCGAGTTTGTATTGTGTCTAAGTTCAGTCCTCCGATAATTGTTCTGTACTTTTACAATCAATGGCAAACAGATATGTGTAGGTTTACCCTATTACCTACCTTACCATATCATAAATTTTACCCTCAACACTCTCACACTCAACTACACCACTCACTCTCATGATACACTCCTATATTTATCAAACCCATAGGCTCTCCTATTAGTTTAGCTATAGGATATACTATAGGTTATTAACCACTCACTTGTAGGCTCTCTCACACACACACACAACTCACAAACACTCACACACACAATGCTAAAAACATGGACTGATTTGAAGTGGAAATGTGGACTGATTTAGAAGACTTGTGGGGGCTTTTATTTGGACTGTAAAGTGGGGTTTAAGGGGACACGTTGGGGCTGTGTTTAGAGGGGTTAATGGGAGTATTAGTGGACTGATTTGTCATGGTTCATGGGGGGAAAACTTGAGGGCTGTCAAGTGGGAAAAGAGGACAGCCATGTGGGGGAATTTAGGGGACAGCCATGGGGTTCCATGGGCTATTTTGTGACAACAGGAAATGGGATTTTATGGGCTTTTGGACAGCCCTTTGGTGGGGAAATGGAGGGCTAGGAGGGCTGATTTGAAGTGGTTTATGGGAGGGTTTTAAGGGGCAGCCAAGGGTGCAAATGTGGACTATTTTAGGCCCAAAAACTGGACTGTTGGGGGGGGGGGTAATTCTGGACAGTGTGGGGCTGCTGAATAGGGAAGCAAAGTATGGGTTTCCCCTCCCTAACACCCCACTATCACTCTCTATAACCACTCTCTTAACTCCTCTATCTAACTCCCATCCTCTCTCAACCAAATCACTCAACATTCCAACAAACACCACTCCTACTAACATACACACACACAAACACTCAAGCTCCTCTCTTAGCCGAACCTGTCAAGTTCCTTTCCCAACCAACACAAATACCACACACAATATATACACTAATATATATATATATAAGCCATATATATATATATATATATATGTATATATATATAATATTAAAAATATATATATAAATATATATATATATATAATTAAATATATAATATATAATATTTTAATATATATATATAATACATATATATAAAATATATATATATAATAATATATATATATATATATATATATATATATATATATATATAGAGGGTGCTCTCGTGGTAGCTGCCGCCTCTGATAAACCCTAGCGTCATCCTCTCCACCAACGCCGGCGTGGCCTTTGGCCGGGCCGGGGTTCTCTCGGCCACCAAACCATTTGGTTGGTGGCTTCCTCTGTGCTTGTCTCTTCAAGGGTAATGGCGGCTAAGTCCTTCGCGGAGGCGGTGAAGGGATCGACTCAATCGATTCCTGTCATTGCTCCGCGTCCGATCGCTTCTTTCAAAGGATCTCCTGCAATCTCCTTCCGAGGAGGAAGAATCTCTGTTAGCAGATCCATTCAAATATGCTTTGATTGGGAAATTTTCACATAATCGCCCTCCGATAGATCTGATCAGGAAGGCTCTCACTGGCTTTGAGTTTGTTGGATCTATATCGGCGGGAGTTATTGATGAAAAACACATACTCATCCGACCTTCTAGTGAACTGGATTTTCTAAGGCTTCGTTCAAAGGATTTGTGGTACGTGGCTAGGGCTCCTATGCGGATCTTCAAATGGGATCCAGATTTCTCGCCTTCACAGGAATCTCCCAAAATACCAGTGTGGGCAACGTTACCTAATCTTCCTCATCATCTTTATGCTAAGGACGCTCTATTTGCAATTGTTGCTGCTTTTGGGACTCCCTCTCAAAATAGACAAGGCAACGTCTGAGTTATCTCGCCCGAGCATGGCTCGTATATTTGTGGAAATTGATGCTTCTAAGCCTCTTCAACATCGCATTCGCATAAATTTACCTAGTGGCAGTTTTTGGCAGTTGGTGGAGTATGAATCTACTCCTCTTTATTGTTCTCATTGCCACCACCAGGGTCATTTAATGGCCTCATGTAAACTAAAACACAAAGAACGAGGGAAAGAACCAATCAATAAGGAAACTCCTGCTTCAACCAGTGCACAACCTCAGTAGATGGCATTATTCATATTGTTCAAAGGGAAGATGCGGCACAACCATCGAGGAACATCAACTCAGTTCCGCAGCCAATTCACTCTCCACCTATTGCTCATCAGCCTTTAAGAGATGACTCCTCTGAACCTTTAACCTCTCCAGCTATTGCCCAACAGGTAATAGGGAATGAACCAACTACTCAAGTGCAAGTGTGTCCGGCTTCCCATATTGATGGGACGGGGACGATTACTCCCTATTCATAGAGATACTGCTAATGGCCATGATCAACTGGTTTCTTCATCTCCACATTCTCCTGAGCCAGCACCACACTTAGATGAAGTCTGTGACGAAGAAAGCAGTGAGGAGGAGGGCGAACTTCGAAGCTGGGCCGACGAGGTTGACCAGGAGGAAGAAGAAGCAGCTGGGACAGCTGGCAGGGCAACCTAAGTCTACGCGTAAGAAACGAGTACCAGAGCCTTCTGATAGAGTCTTACGATCAGCTTCCGATCACACAAAATCTGGTACCTCCCTACTCCCCTCAAATGTTTAACATCATGTGCTTGGAATATTCGGGAGAGTAGCTAATAAAATGGCTCTTAAAAGACTTAGAAATTTATGTCGAGTGCATAAAGTACAATTACTGGCTATTCTAGAGCCTAAGGTTGATCAATCAAAATTGCTTCATTATCAATTGAAGCTTGGCTTTAAAAGAGTTTCTCTAATGACAAGGGACAATATATGGGTCTTGGCTAAGGCGGGCTGCACAGTCTCCTTACTGGACTCTTTTGATCAGGCTGTGTCCATTGCTTTTAAGAATGAATATTTCCTATCTGAGGTAATGTTTCATTCGTGCATGGTCATAATAAGAAGGAGGGGCGTCGGGATCTGTGGGATAGACTACTCAATCTTCGTAACATATACACATATCCATGGGCAGTCGGTGGGGATTTCAATGCTATATCAGGTTTGGATGAGAAGATTGGAGGCAGGTTAGCTTGTCCAATTTCTATCCAGGAGTTTTTTAAATTTTCAACTAGCTGCAGGGTTATCTGATCTTCCATTCATAGGAAGTAAATTTACTTGGTTTAAATCGAAGGACGGGAAGAAGAGGGGATCCAGGCTTGTCGAAAGAAGAGCACTTGAACAGAGCTGAATCTGATCATGCGCCATTACTCATCAAACTGGCAACCAAACAGGAGGGTGGTAGACGTGCTTTTCGTTTTCTTGATTTTTGGACTAAGCAGGACGGTTTTTTGCAATTGGTGCAGGAGGCATGGTTCTCAACTAACCATGTCAATAGCTTGGTGAGAGTTTGTATGCGACTGGCTGCATGTCGTACGGCTCTTTCACATTGGAGTCATAAAACATTTGGCGATATTTTCCAGGAAGTTAAGATTGCAGAAGATCAGGTCCTTGCTGATGAGATTGCATTTGAGGAAGATAGGACACAAGAAAATAAAGTACAGTTGAACAAATCCACAGCAGTTTTGAAGCAACGTCACTCCTATGTTGACTCTTATTGGAAACAGAAGGCTCGTCTCCGTTGGGATATTGAAGGCGATAGGAACACTAAGTATTTTCATGAATGTGTTAATAGCAAGCAGCGTAAACTCCATATCCATCACATCATTGACGATACGGGAAGTGTACGAACTGATCTAAAGGAGATCCAATCAGTTGCAAATACTTATTATGAGGAACAATACAAAAGTATTCGGGTTATGGATGATGCTGTGTTACTAGAGGCAATTCCTAGTTTGCTGTCAGAGGAGGACAACGCAACCCTAACTGCTGAACCAACAAAGGAAGAAATTTTCCTTACTATAAAGAGCATGGATACTAACAGTGCGGGGGGCCCAGATGGCTTTACAGTTAATTTTTTCCTGGCGTGTTGGTCGATTATTGCAGATGATATTGTTGATGCTATCTCTTTATTCATGGCAGGCTTTGAGCTGCCTAAAGTAATCACGAGCACCGCGTTGGTCCTGATCCCGAAGAACAAGAGCCCCAGGTACATGACTGACTTTCGCCCAATCAGTCTATGTACTATCTTTAACAAAATTATATCTAAGTTATTGGCACTGCGACTTGCTCCTATTCTTCCTAGACTTATTTCTCCTGAACAAAGTGGTTTTGTGAAGGATAGAGAGATTGTTGATAACATTTTACTTGCTCAAGAAATGTTGTCTTTGATGAACAAAAATAGTAGAGGAGGAAATATTGCAATAAAGTTAGATATGGCCAAAGCATATGATCGGCTTGATTGGACCTTCTTGATGCAAGTTATGAGAAGATTTGGTTTTTCAGAAACCTGGATTAGTATGATATTCAGACTTGTTAATAATGTTTGGTATTCCACAATTATCAATGGAGTATCTTCAGGTTTCTTCCAAGCATTCAGAGGAGTTCGGCAAGGTGATCCCCTATCACCAGCCCTATTCATAATTACTGCTAAAGTTTTATCTAGAAATTTAAACAGGAACCTTGAGATTGCTTCGTTCAAACCCTATTATGCGCCAAGTGGATGTCCAGCTATTACGCATTTGGCATTCGCCGATGATGTCTTATTATTTTCTGCGGGGGATGTTCGCTCGGTTCAGCTGCTGCAAGGAGTTTGAAGCGATATGAGCAAGTATCAGGTCAAGCTATTAATGAATCTAAATCATCCATCTATACAATGCCCGACTTTGATCGCAAGGAGGAACTGCATACTATCACTGGATTTGAGGTCAAACACCCTCCTTTCATTTATCTTGGGTGTCCTATGTCAGTGGGTGTTCGGACCACTGTGCTATATGAAGATCTTATTGCTAAGATAAGAGGGCGATTGGAAGGTTGGCAACAAAAAATCCTATCATATGGAGGTAAACTAACACTATTGAAGTCTGTTTTATTATCCATTCTAATGTATACACTTGCGGCTTGCAACCCGCACAAGGCAGTCTTGAATAGGTTGGAGAACATGTTTGTTCGGTTTTTTTTGGGGATCTCAAGATGGTTTGCAAAAGCATGTCTGGGCGAGCTGGAGTACTATGGCTAGACCAATCGAGGAAGGGGGATTAGGCTTGAGATCCTTGCATGATATGATGGCTGCATTCACTATTAAGCTATGGTGGAAATTGAAGACTCAGGAGGGGTTGTGGCAGCGTTACATCAAGGCAAGATATTGCAAGTCTCATGATCTGGACTTGGCTCATGCTCCTCAGAAGTGTTCCCATGTCTGGAAACGTTTAATACATGGTCGGGAGTTGTCAAACGATCATATCATTCGGTCTGCAATGGGCGAGTGGCTTTGGAATTCGACTTCTACAGGGAAGTTCTCTGTTGGTGCTGCTTGGAAGGTAACGCGTGTACCTTATCCTCCTCGCTCTGATTTTAAACATATTTGGAGTACGTGTATTCCTTACAAGTGGTCGATCTTACTTTGGAGAATACTGCATAACAAATTACCTACTGATGACAACATCCAAGCTATGGGGTATCATTTTGTGTCGAAATGCCATTGTTGTGAACATTCTAGTATGGAGACTTCACAGCATATTTTTATAGAAGGTGATTTGGTTACTCAAGTTTGGAGACATTTACAAAATGAATTCAAATTACAAGCAAGAAGGCTGGCTTTTAATCAATGGTGGCGTAGACCAAACTTACATATAAGGGAGATTGTGGTAGCTGCGGTTTGCTGGGTGTCCTGGAAAAACAGGAATAAGTGGCGCTACGAGGAGTATATCTACTCGGTGAATCAAATTCTTCATGAAGTTCGAAGACAGGTTGGAAAGGCACTGAAGAGATGCAAGCATCATCCGCTACTTCCAGATTCATGGCTGCAGCTTGGAGTTGGCTAGTTTCATACACTTGTATTTGACTGCTGTTTCGATTATTTGAATAAAGCTCATGTTTTGACCAAAAATATATATATATATATATATATATATATATATATATATATATATATATATATATATATATATATATATATATATATATATATATATACACGTATATATTTATTTATATAAAATAGACCCATAATATTTACCCATTTAATATATATATATATATATATATATATATATATATATATATATATATATATATATATATATATATATATATATATATATATATATATATATATATATATATATATATATATATATATATACATATACGTATATATTTATTTATATAAAATAGACCCATTAATATATACCCATTAATATATATATTAATATATATATTAATGGGTATATATTAATGGGTCTATTTATATAAATAAATATATACGTATATGTATATATATATATATATATATATATATATATATATATATATATATATATATATATATATATATATATATATATATATATATTATTTTTTTGTTTTTTTTTGTTTTTTTTGTTTTGTTTGTTTTGTTTTTTTTAAAGAAACCCCCCTCGTTTTATTAATAACGGTACAAAGACTGCAGACAAAACCCGTATACAAGACGCAAAATGCCGAAGCCTATATAGGTATACCACAAAAAGAAGTAGGAGGAATGGCGAAACCATCGCCCGGGGCTACAGGGGTAGCACCGACCAAAATGCTCTCGAACTGTGGGAGCACAGGGAGCTCCGCTTACGGCATTGTCGGGCAATTTCCCGAAAGAGCTGGTTCGCCGAGTATGGGTGACCATCGTATCTCGTTTTGTTGCGATTCTTCCAAATAACCCATGTAGCGGCTGCTGCGACGATCTGATGGCCGTGGGAAGCAGAACCCCAGGAAGCCAGAAGATCGTGGAAGCGTTCGCCTTCCTGCTCCAAGCTGAAAAGCTGGTTAAGGGTTGTCCAAGTCCTGTCCGGCAGCGCCCCTTGTCGAAATATGTGATCGAATGTCTCCGTCTGGCGATCGGAACAGTAGGAGCAAGCTGATGTTAAGCTGATCCCGATAGTGTTAAGGATGTCGTCAGTCGACAGCTTCTTTCTGAGGACTCTCCACAATAGGAAGGACCACTTCTTGGGGATGCAGGAATGCCAGTAGTGGGCCATTGGGAGGTACGACGATCGGCGTCCCGGACAGCGGATCTCGCTGACCTTACTGAGAATGCCCCTGACGCCTCGTGGGTCCATCTTAACACACCCGCCTCGCCGCCGATGCGTAGTCCTCGCTCACGGATGCTATCCGCCGCTTCGTTGCCGGACCACTCACGAATCTGGTCCCAGTTCCAGTCGTCGGTAGGGGAATTCGACAGGTCTCTGATCCTACAATCTCTTGGGGTCTCTATAAGACTCGGGATCAGGCTATCACCAACCCATCTCTCGAGGAATGGGTTCGAATCGCCTGCTCCCAGTTGGAGTCTCATCGCAGGTTCGGCGAGGTCGCGGCCGATAAGGATGCGACGCCAGGCCGCTGAGGATCTGCAGTTGGAGATGGCCATTGAAGGATGGATATGTTTGAAGTATCTTGCTTTTAAAAACCTGCTCTATAAGTTGTTGCTCGTGCGGAGGTTCCACCATAGTTTTATCGAGAAGGCTTTAACAATGTGAGTGAGTTTGGTGAACCCCAGTCCCCCTTCACCTGTCGGGTGAGCCATGGATTTCCAGCTGGCCCAATGATGCTTGTCTTGGCCGTTGCTATGCCTCCAGAAGAAATTACAAAAAATCTGTTCGATCGAAGAAAGAACCTTAATGGGCGGCGAACACACAGCTAGGGTGTGGATGGGGATGGAAGAAAGCACGTGATTGATGAGGATCATCTTGCCACCTGGGGATAAGGTGGCATTATGCCATCCTTCCAGTTTCTTCCTAATTCTGGAGATCAAGTCCTCGAAGATGCTGACGTTGGACTTCTCGTACACTAAAGGGCACCCGAGATAGGTGAACGGGGGCATAGCAACCATAAAGGATGTTAAGTTGGAGAGGATATTGGCGTGCTCTCTGTTGGTGTTGTGGTGGGCGTAGATAACGCTCTTTGAGTGATTGATCTTCTGGCCGGAGCATCTGGAGTACCTCATCAGGGTGTTGTGGACCACCTCCATCGCACCTACATCCCCAGATAAGAAGATGAGTACTTCATCTGCGAATGCCAGGTGGGTGATAATAGGGCAGCCACTGGATGTATGGTAGTACTGGAAGTTGGGGATGTTGACCATATTATTAAGGTTCCTACTCAGGGCGTCAGCTGCAATGATGAAAACAGTGGAGGATAGGGGGTCGCCCTGTCTCACCCTACGGTAGGATTTAAAAAATCCCTCTACGTATCCATTGATGAACGTGGAGAACCACGAGTTGCTGATGGATCTCCAGACGATATTGGTCCAAGTTTTCGAGAATCCGAAAGCTTTGAAAACCCAGATCATGAATTGCCAATCCAGTCTGTCATAAGCTTTCTCCATGTCGATTTTAACAGCAATGTTTCCTCCCCTCACAGGAAATTTCATGCATGTGATTAACTCTTAGGCCAGCATAATATTGTCCTGGATGTTCCTTCCGCGAACGAACCCGCTTTGCTCCTCCGAGATAATCTTAGGAAGAAGACCAGCCATTCTGGTAGCAATAACCTTGGATATAATCTTGTTGGTGAAGTTACAAAGACTGGTGGGTCAAAAGTCGCGAAATGACTCCGGGTTGTCTTTTTTAGGGATAAGGATCAGGTTGGCGCTCGAGATGGATTTGGGATATATAGCACCTTCGAAGAAGGCTATTGCCGCTTCGGTGATGTCATGCTTGATAATATCCCAGCAAGTACGGAAAAATACCCCTGAGAACCCGTCCGGGCCTGGCGTACTGTGCTCGTTCAGGGCCCACACTGCCTCTTTTACTTCCTGAGCTGAGGGAGGGCGGTTCAACTGGGCGTTGTCTGTGTCATTAATGAGGAGGGGGATTTGATCTAGGAATGGTCCATCCTTGTGGACAATTTTTTTAGAAAATAGTTTGGAATAAAATTTTGTTGCTGCCTCTTGGATGCTCTTCTGGTCGGTAATGATGTTCCCATTGTCATCGGTGGTCCTGTGAATCGAGAGCTTCTGTCTGCGCCCGTTAACGCAGGCATGAAAGTACTTCGAGTTTTTGTTCCCCTCGCTGTCCCATTTCAATCTCACTTTCTGCTTCCAGAAATCGGTCTCCACTTTGATTCTGAATTTAAGCATAGCCTTAGTGAGGCTGAGGGCTCTTCTAGCCGCGACCGAGCGATCCGTGACGACCAGGGCTTCGGCGCGGGTGATGTCGTCCTCGGCTACTCGAACGGCTTGAAAGATATTCCCGGAGGCGAGCTTGCTCCAGGCGGACAGGGCTTTCCTGGTGTCTTTAAGCTTGTTGCCCACCCGAACAAGGGGGTTGGGGGAGTCCTCACGATTCCAAGCTTCCGCGACGATGCCCAGAAACTGGGGGTGCCCGGTCCAGAAATCTAGGAATTGGAAATACTTTTTGGATGAGATAGTCTTATTTTTGATCTCAACCAACAGGGGGTTGTGGTCTGATTCTGTAGAGTTGAGGTGGGACAGATTGGTGGTGATCCCCATATCATGCCAGAAGGCGTTCGTGAGGGCCCTGTTAAGCCTAGAGTATTGACGATGGTCGCCGTCCTGCTTGTTGCACTAGGTGAATGCATTACCAGTGAACTGGGGAGAGGTTAAGTGGGCATTGAAGATGAAGTTGTTGAAGTCAAGCATGGCCGGGGCGGTGGGGGCGACCCCCTGTTTTCTCTGTGCTACAGGTGATCGTATTAAAGTCCCCAATGTAAATCCAAAGGGAATTGGTGTGGAGGTGATGGATGTCAAGGAGGTCGTTCCAGAGTTGTTTCCTTTCCGTAACATCGTAGCTGCCGTGGACCGCTGAAAGGATAGCAAGATCGGGGAGTCCTGGGTGATCAAACCAACATGAGAGGGCCTGCCGGGAGTCCTGGATGGCTCCTAATTTGACATCTTTCGTTCCGAGGATCCAAATATCATGTCTGCCAGCTATGGCCGTAGAAAGGACTAGTTGCAGTTGGATGGACTTTAATCTTTTGGGGGGATTTTTGGTTCGATAATGATGAGGATGTCTATCTTGTAGATTTTCCGCAAATTGGTTATTCTCCTTAACGTCGATTTGTTCGCCAGACCGTGGACATTCTAGGATAGGATGTTAAGCATTAAGGGAGATATTGGAGGGGGGGTTTGTTCCGTTTGGTGACAGATTTGGTTTGGATGGTGGCGATTTCAGTGGTTCCGTGGTTGGCATTGGCCTTACTCGAGGTAGAGGGTCCTGCCTCAATTGAGGGAGGGTGATCAATATGTGATTACTCTTTCATGACCGTTTGCTGACTGACCGATTCTCCGGCTGAGTCAAGGATATGATACTCTGGTGGGATGATTATGGAGTCACTGGTGCTCCCTGTCATAAGATTGGATTACTGAAGAGAAAAACCCATGGCTTGGACTTGGAGCCCTCTCCGAACTAGGTCTGGGCCTAGAATAGCTAAGGCCTCAATCACTTGGTCCTTGGTGGTGAGTAGTTGATTAGCTTCGGTTATGTCGGAGGACAGTTCTACGCCTTCCGGAATGAGGGGGGATCTCGGTGAGCGCGTGGTCAGCTAGGAGAGCGGCTGTCTCCTCTGGGTCTTCCGCGTCCTCCGAATCAAGAGCGTCGAACTGATTGGATAGGGTGAGAGCTTTGGTACTGTGGGGAATCAATGCTTTGCAAGGAGATTTGCTTCTTTCAGACGTGTCTTCCCCGGAGCCGAATCGAGTGTGCGAGTTTGGACGAGGTAGGATAGGTGGCATGGGTGTCCTCCCCTCAGTTGGGTCGCTGACTTTTCGGGGTGGTTTCTTCTTTAGTCTGGATGAAG